>SSNR01000108.1:32451-184951 GCA_006937965.1 Callopanchax toddi | reverse complement strand
GGTGTAATCTTTGATGCCTCTAAATTAGCGTTGCACCCATTATGACTCAAAATACGCTGTAATTATTTCCTAACGAGCAACTCAGAGATCAGAAGAATGCGCCGCCTTCCGGTTCTGCTGGGTTTCTCCTTATTTGGCAGCCTGACACTTCTGCTGCAGTAGGGGGCAGTGCCGTCGCGTGAAAGAGAAACGAAACTGAAACTAAACTCTCGCTAAAAGAAAAGAGAAACACGAGAGGATAACTCTGTGTCTGAGCTACACGGTCTATGGTCAATGGCGGCAGCAGCACTGGCGTTCTCCCCACTCCAGGTGTCGTCAATGTGCATGTGGGCGGAGAATTAGACCATATTTGCATGTCCGGATCGCTATGACCTCATAGCGGGCTAGGGGTGAAAAAACCAGTTTGAAACGGAGCTCTGAAATCCTACAAAAGTTAAAAAATAAATTACTAGGAGACAGATGGACGCCATTTTTTTGCACTTTCTGGCATGTTTAAGGTACTCAACGTTGCAACCTGATAGATAAGTCAGAAAACATGGAAAACCATGCCATGGGCCCTTTAAAACAAAAATATTGCCCATCCTTAGTCCTTACACTCAGTAAAGAATAGAATAGAGAGAATAATACGGAAGTGCTTAAGTATGTTAAAACAAAACAAGTTCAAATTCAAATAAATTCTAAATTAATAAGCCAGGTGTTCTCCATTAGTTTGTTCTAATGTCTAATAGTTGTTGTATGATCTCATGCTTCCTTTTCAGATGAGGCTGATCTGCTGCTGCAGTGTTCCGCTCCTGCTCCTCCTCATTCCCAGAGCCTGTGATGGTGGAAACATCTTGGTGGTTCCTACTGAAGGCAGCCACTGGATAAACATGGACATTCTTATGAAGGCTTTACACTCCAGAGGACACAACATTACTGTTGCACATTCCAGTATGAGCTGGTTCGTTACGAATAACACCTCCTATTACAACACTCTCACCGTTCCTGTGAAAAGAGGCATTAGTAAAGAGTTTGTTCATGACATCTTATTTCAGGTCATAAAATTTGAACGGGGGGAACTCGCTTTGGCCACTCTTCTCCGCATGACTGTGGGAATGGTTTACAAAATTGCTGAACTTCACATTGTTATTGGTGAAATTACCTCAACCCTGCTGGATGATCCAGTCTTGGTAAGAAGATTAAAGGAGAGCAACTTTGACCTGGTTCTTACTGACCCCTGCTGGGGAAATGGAGCTATTATAGCCAAATATCTGAACCTTCCTTTGGTTTATAATGTTCGCTGGTTAATACCTGAAGAGGCGCATTTAGCCATCGCTCCTTCACCCATATCTTACATTCCTTTAGCACAATCTGGATTAACCCATAAAATGACTTTTTTTCAAAGGGTTAAAAACATGCTTTTATACCTATTTGGCCTAACACAGATTGCCTTTGTGAATAAACTAGCTTACCAACCTTTATGTGACAAATATCTCGGGCCTGATTCTGACTATGATCATATCAGGATTGATGCAGACATTTGGCTGATGAGAACTGACTTTGTGTTTGACTATCCACGTCCCACCATGCCCAATGTTGTGTACATGGGAGGGTTTCACTGTAAAGATCCAGAACCACTTCCTGAAGACTTGGAGGAGTTTGTCCAAAGTTCTGGAGAACATGGATTCATCATTATGTCTCTGGGAGCTTTTGTGAGTAAACTTCCTGATGACATTGCTGATGAGATCGCGGCAGCGTTTGCTAAACTGCCTCAGAAAGTCATCTGGAGCTACAGAGGTAGCAGACCAGCTACTCTGGGAAACAACACTCTGCTGGTTGACTGGATGCCACAAAAAGACCTTCTAGGACATCCGAAGGTTAAACTCTTTGTAGCTCATGGAGGAACGAACGGAGTCCAAGAGGCCATTTGTAATGCAGTCCCATTAGTGGGTCTACCTTTGGTTTTTGACCAATATGACAATCTGCTCCGGGTCCAAGAGAAGGGAGCAGCTAAAATTGTTTCACTAGCTACCGTAGACAAAGATGACAACTTCCTGAAAGCCGTGCACGAAGTCCTGAATGAGCCGTCCTACAAGATGAACATGCAGAGACTCTCCAGACTGCATGGAGACCAACCAATGAAGCCGATCGATACTGCCCTCTTCTGGATCGAGTTTGTCATCAGACACAAAGGAGCTGCTCACCTGAAAGCTCAGTCCTACAGAATGCCCTGGTACATCTACCACTCTGTAGATGTAGTCCTCTTCCTGACTGGAGTAGTGCTGCTCCTGCTTTTAACTGTCATCATCCTCATCGGGTGTTTATGTAAGGCTGTGTGTAAACGCAAAATAAAACGGGACTAGATCAATAGATTTTCGTTATGTGCGTAGTGTTTTGCCACTAAATGCATTGAGTTATGAAGTGGAGTTTTTTATTGTGTAACATTTTGATTCCAGTCCTAATTTGCAATTTGTGTTTCTATTCAATTACTTCAGCTGAATCACTAAGTAGCACTATTTTTGTAATCAGTTTCTTATTTCAATTAATTCTCAAGAAGATTTTCATCAAGAGATAAAGGTTAGACAAAAAGAATGGGGGGGGGGGGGAAAGACGAAAGCGTCAGTCAGTCTGTCAGGATACTTTTTGATTTTGCTTGGTCAAAATAATTTCAGTGCAGAAAGCAAAGTTTTGTGCCAAACATGATTCAAATTTTCAACATTTTTAGAATAAATGAGCATAACATTTTATTTTTATTATACAGTAATTCTGCAAATATTATGTATGCATTCATTTTTGAAATAGAAAATGACATCATTTTGCCAAGTGCATTAACTTTAATCATCATGATGATAATAGTGTGTGTTAATTGGTCATGATTGTTTGATGTGTATCATTAAAAAGTAACCAAGAAGAAAAATTGTGTGGTTTAAAAGGAAGATGATACTTTAGCATTAAGTCAAATCACAAATAAACTGTACTAAATATAACCTTGTTTCACTTGACTGACATTACTTTGAAATGGAATTAGCATTATTTGACAAAAAAAAACATAATAAAATAACAAATGTAACTCGGGTTCTAAGTCTACAGAAGAGCATAAAGTTGAGTTCTAAATTACAGAATATATGTTTTGTTGTGACCTTTATGTGAAAATCATGGACATATTTGTTCAGTAGACTTCGGGACACTAATAATAGAATAATTTAGGTTGTAATGTGTAACCTGGTATGTTTTTATAGCTTGTAGTATTATGCTGTGCCAAAGTCATTACGTTCTGTTTTGTAGGGATAAAATAAAAAACAATCAGACCAAACTCACAAACATTGTCAAACCCCATAACATTTGTCACTGGAATCAGGACTTCCTCACCAACTGTTCTCAGAACGTCAGAGTAGGCCTCCATTTTTCCTCATCAGCTATTGAAGACAATTCCATAATTGGAATTGGTCGGTAAGAACCTCGGTCTGGTAAACCAAAGGCCTGTTGATAAAGCTAGCAACATAGCTCACTCCAACACGTCCACTAATTCACCAGTAACTCCCTCCATTCACTCCTTAATCTAAATTAACAACCCTAGTCTAAACATCACCGACTCAAGCCGTTAAACTCAAACTAACCGTTTCAGAACACCTCATCACCGTGTTGACAAGTTTACTCCTTTCTTACCTCACTGTTTAAATGTTTGTACTGTCAGCTTTTGTAATAAAATTCAACAAAGATTTTATCCGCGACTCCTACTTCCATTCATCAACAAAAAGGTACGTAAGTTAACTCACTGCTATTAGATGAACCTAGTCATCCCTGTCGATTTAAGTCCAGCTATAAGAAAAGGTATCAGGCTCAGAGAAAGCCTCATAAATCCTTAAATAGTCTGAGTAATTCACAATAAACTCAGCTGTTTATTCTACTACACAAAATAGATTATTTGTTCTTCAAAAGCAAGTCCTTATGTCAATGAAAGTGTCAGTGTTGTCAAAATGACCAGTTCTGACACCAGCATCGTATAAACAACAGTCACATGGTTTAGTCATGGCTTCATTGAGACAGATGACTCTGGAAGTGCTGCTCAGTGTAAAGTCCAGACATCATTGCATATCATGCACGGCATTTAGAAAACTAGAAGTAAAAGAAAGATCAAGACATTGAATACACTTTATACTGTATATTTACAACGTTTCACAGCATTGTGCAACTGGAACAAAAACCATTTACAAAGAATACTTGGCTCAGTAAACCATACTGTAGTTGAAACTGAAGATCCTGTAGATCAGACGGTGCTGCAGATCAGTCGTGGACATCTAGACGCTTCCGTCTGTCTGGACACATATTTCCATCTACATCACAGTGAATGTCAGCTCTGTCAATGCACTGAGGAAAGTTTCTTCTTGAGTGCTGAATCCACCCTTTGCAGGACTCTGCTGTGATGTCATCATAAGCTGCATCCATGGCTGCTCTCAGGGTCATTTGGGTACGTGGTCGCTGGTCATTTACAAACACTTCTATTTGTAATGATATTTGTTTTGTTGATTCTACTTGTTTTATAGTCTTTTATTTTGTCTAGGAGTTTTTAATGTCCTTTATTGTTTTTGTAGTCTTATAGTTTATCTTGATGCTTTTGGTTCTTTGTCTTTTAATCATGTTTAATTCTGTTTTTTTGTGAAGCACTTTGTGATTTTTGTCTGTAAAAGGTGCTATATAAATAATAATGCATCAGTTTTATATAGCGCTTTTCTAGGTCACTCAAAGACGCTTTACAGAGTTGCATTATTCATTCACACAGTCATTCTCACTGGTGGTGGTAAACTACGACAAACGTCTGTAGCCACAGCTGCCCTGGGGCAGACTGACAGAAGTGAGGCTGCCATTCTGCGCCATCGGCCCTTCTGACCACCACCAACATTCACACACAGTCACACAGGCAAGTTGGGTGAAGTGTCTTGCCCAAGGACACAACGACAATCTAACCCAGCCAGAGCTGGGGATTGAGCCGGTGACCCTCTGGTTCCCAGACCGGCCACTCTCCCAACTGAGCTAGTGCCGCCCTTTAATAATAAACTTTACTTACTTTACTTACAAGACTGCAAACAGCAGAAGCTCTATGTACAATTTGCCAACATTTATAGGCGCAATAAAAGACTAGAAGTAAAAAGATTTTTACACACCTGTTGCTTCTGAACATTTCACCAGCTTTGTAAATCAATACACTTGTTATCGCTGTTCTCTTTGCACACAGGTTGTTTGGTTATTGCTTTTTAGTGCCGTTTGCAGGTTCCATTGGGTTAGAGGGCATCTGCTCCTTATCTCTGCATTACAAATACCCGGACTCTTTACATTTGTCCTGCTAGAACAGTGCAATGCTCTAACCACACTAGTTTTCTTATCTGGACCGACAAGACTGACTGTAAGTAGAAATGATTTACATCAGAAACTGTAACTGTACATAATGTTCATGAATTTTATAGTAACCTTGTTTGGTGTGCAGAATACTCTGAGGACAAGTTAAGTGTAACTGAAAAAACTATATTTGATATGAAGGTTTTGTGAAACAACGTAGGACCAAATTTAAAGTGACGAAGTCTAACTGAACAGTATATGAAGTTTTATACGTGTAAACACAGTCAGTTATATCCACTGTCTGAAGATAAACATGAATGTTTCTAAAAGTCATTTTCATTTTAAAAATATGTTTTCTGTTAAACACTATTTTGACTAGTCATTTCCCACAGCCACACAGACGAACTCGTCAAGCTTCTAGAGTGCCTTTAATTTTACAGCTGAAAGAACTGATTTATCACGTCTTTATTTTTGATCAGCTGATTAGCAGATGTTTCCGTTTCAGATGAGGCTGATCTGGTGCTGCAGTGCTCTGCTCCTGCTCATTCCCAGAGCCTGTGATGGTGGAAACATCTTGGTGATTCCTACTGAAGGCAGCCACTGGATAAACATGGAAATTCTTCTCAAGGCTTTGCACTCCAGAGGACATAATCTAACTATTGCACGTTCCAGCAAAAGCTGGTACATCAGAGATAGCTCCTATTACAACACCGTCACAGTTCCTATGGAAACGAGTGTAGACAAAGATTTTGTGACAAAGTTTGTAACTGATTTTATAACATTTCAACGAGGGGCTCTGCCCTTCACCAGTTTTCTCCACATGACGTTAGGAATGGTGACCAAGCTTGTTGAATTCCACATCACTGCAAGTGAATTTGTCTCAGCCCTGCTGGATAATCCAGAGCTGACAAGAAGATTAAATGAGAGCAAGTTTGACCTGGTTCTCACTGACCCCTGCTGGGGAAATGGAGTTATTGTAGCCAAATATCTGAACCTTCCTTTGGTTTATAATGTTCGCTGGTTAATACCTGAAGATGCTCATTTTGCC
Source organism: Callopanchax toddi (assembly GCA_006937965.1). Classification (NCBI taxonomy): domain Eukaryota; kingdom Metazoa; phylum Chordata; class Actinopteri; order Cyprinodontiformes; family Nothobranchiidae; genus Callopanchax; species Callopanchax toddi. The sequence continues at coordinate 178,590 of SSNR01000108.1, read as the reverse complement.
ATCGCCCCTTCACCCATATCATACATTCCTGTAATAACATCTAGGTTAACTGACAAGATGTCCTTTTTTCAAAGAGTTAAAAACATATTTGTGTATCAGATCTCCAAAATCCAAGCCAAACTGGTGAGTGAACAAGTATACCAACCTTTATGTGACAAATATCTTGGGCCTGATAATGACTTTTATCAGCTTATGACTGATGCAGACATTTGGCTGATGAGAACTGACTTTGTGTTTGACTATCCACGTCCCACCATGCCTAATGTTGTGTACATGGGAGGGTTTCACTGTAAAGATCCAGAACCACTTCCTGAAGACTTGGAGGAGTTTGTCCAGAGTTCTGGAGAACATGGATTCATCCTCATGTCTCTGGGAAGTTTTGTCAGTCAGCTTCCTGATGACATGGCTGACGCCATTGCTGCAGTTTTTGCTAAACTGCCTCAGAAAGTCATCTGGAGATACAGAGGTAGCAGACCAGCTACTCTGGGGAACAACACTCTGCTGGTTGACTGGATGCCACAAAAAGACCTTCTAGGACATCCGAAGGTTAAACTCTTTGTAGCTCATGGAGGAACGAACGGAGTCCAAGAGGCCTTGTGTCATGCAGTCCCAGTAGTGGGTCTACCTTTGTTTTTTGACCAATATGACAATCTGCTCCGTCTACAAGACAGAGGAGCAGCTAAAATTCTGACATTGACCACCGTAGACAAAGATGACAACTTCCTGAAAGCCGTGCACGAAGTCCTGAATGAGCCGTCCTACAAGATGAACATGCAGAGACTCTCCAGACTGCATGGAGACCAACCAATGAAGCCGATCGATACCGCCCTCTTCTGGATCGAGTTTGTCATCAGACACAAAGGAGCTGCTCACCTGAAAGCTCAGTCCTACAGAATGCCCTGGTACATCTACCACTCTGTAGATGTAGTCCTCTTCCTGACTGGAGTAGTGCTGCTCCTGCTTTTAACCGTCATCGTCCTCATCAGGTGTTTATGTAAGGCGGTGTGTAAACGCAAAATAAAACGGGACTAGATCAACAGATTTTCGTTATGTGCATAGTGTTTTGCCACTAAATGCCTTTATGAAGTGGAGTTTTTTATTGTGTAACATTTTGATTCCAGTCATAATTTGCAATTTGTGTTTCTATTCAATTACTTTAGCTGAATCACTAAGTAGCACTATTTTTGTAATCAGTTTCTTATTTCAATTAATTCTCAAGAAGATTTTCATCAAGAGATAAAGGTTAGACAAAAAGAATGAGGGGGGGGGGAGAAAGACGAAAGCGTCAGTCAGTCTGTCAGGTTACTTTCTGATTTTGGTTGGTCAAAATAATTTCAGTGCAGAAAGCAAAGTTTTGTGCCAAACATGATTCAAATTTTCAACATTTTTAGAATAAATGAGCATAACATTTTATTTTTATTATACAGTCATTCTGCAAATATTATGTATGAATTCATTTTTGAAATAGAAAATGACATCATTTTGCTAAGTGCATTAACTTTAATCATCATGATGATAATAGTGTGTGTTAATTGGTCATGATTGTTTGATGTGTATCATTAAAAAGTAACCAAGAAGAAAAATTGTGTGGTTTTTACTTAAAAGGAAGATGATACTTTAGCATTAAGTCAAATCACAAATAAACGTTACTGAATATAACCTTATTTGACTTGACTGACATTACTTTGAAATGGAATTAGCATTATTTGACAAAAAAACATAATAAAATAACCAAAATGTAACTCGGGTTCTAAGTCTACAGAAGAGCATAAAGTTGAGTTCTAAATTACAGAATATATGTTTTGTTGTGACCTTTATGTGAAAATCATGGACATATTTGTTCAGTAGACTTCGGGACACTAATAATAGAATAATTTAGGTTGTAATGTGTAACCTGGTATGTTTTTATAGCTTTTAGTATTGTGCTGTGCCAAAGTCATTATAGGTACTATATGATCTGTTTTGTAAGGATAAAATTAAAAAATCAGACCAAACTCACAAACACTGTCAAACCCCATAACATCTGTCACTGGAATCAGGACTTCCTCACCAACTGTTCTCAGAAAGTGAGTATAGGCCTCCATTTTTCCTCATCAGCTATTGAAGACAATTTCATAATTGTCCATAGAAAATTGACATTTTTATAAAATATGTTAACAACTGCTGTATCTCATTAGTCCCGTTTAGAAACAATTAGGCATTGATTTGGTATCTCTTGGTCACATGACCTGGAAGCTATTAACCAAATTCCATAATTTTCCATAAAAATATTCATACATTTTTTAAAACATTTTCTGAAATTTGTTAAAAACGGCTGTGTCTCTTTATTATAGTTTAGGAACACACAAAGTGATTTTGAGTCTCTTGGTCACATGACGTGGAAGCTATAGAAAAAAATTCCATAATTTTTCATACAACTATTAATGGAAACTTTGAACATTTTCTGAAATATGTTAAAAACTGCTGTCTCCTTAGTATGGTTTAGAAACACAATTAGGAGTTGATTTTTGGCCTCTTGGTCACATGACCTGGGAGCTATTAAAGAAAATTTCATAATTTTCCATGAAAATATTATTAGAAAATAGAAGCTTTCCCATCATGTTATGAATATCCTTTGTAAGCGGTTTGACCGAATGTTTATTCGTTGATGGTCCCTAAGTCATGCACTGACTGCACTAGCGAGTACACAGAGTCAGGCTACCCGCCATCTCAGTGGCATCACCCGGTATGAAAATTCCTCCCTGACCGTGGTGAACCCTGGAGTGAGTGTCCGTTGAATATGCAATCCAACTTCACCACAGTGGTCCCTTTTGGATCTGTTTACTGATGTGCACTGGTTAAAATAAAATCTTCTTTTTAACTACCGGTAAGTCAGAATCAGCAGTGTTTCTTTCACAGTTTTGACTTAACCAAATACTCTACACAGGATAGCACTCCAGGGGTTTGTCTTTACTCGCTAAAAGTTGATTGTCTGCCCTCTTCCCTCTGTGCATGTACCGCAATGTAACAAAAAGCACAAAATATTCTCAGGGACCCATATCACCCTGAACTGTTGCCCTCAGGCAGGTGGTTCAGAAACATTGCAGCAAAAACAAAATGATTTTTTTCTACACCAGTGCCATCAGGACAGCAAACAATGCAGTTTTAGACATTCCGTAATATTCACATGATTCAATGTAAAATTGTGCAATACCTAGAATGCTGTAAGGTATTTATAGGCCCGTTTCCACTGTCGGAACTTCAGGGTAATTTTACCGGAACTTTGCGGCGCGCGACTGTTTCCATTATGCGGGGAATTTCGAGAGGGCCGTCTTCAGGGCCATTTCAGGGACCAACGGAGTCCCTGATCAGGGGCAGGTATACTCTCATCGACCCGATAGACTCGCGGAGTGGGAAATGTGGTTAACTCGTGCTGATTAGTTGTGGGATGAAGGAAAATGATGAAAGCAGGCCGCGCCGAGATAAATTACCTGTGTGTTGTTGTCGGAGCTTGCAAAAGGACCGTGTCTCCGAAGTTAGATTAGTTCGTCATGAAGTATACTCATCCTTCTGTTCAGTACTCCCATCACTATGTATAAAAACAGCGAAATACGCCGCAACCATCGCTTCTTTGTCCATCGTTGATCAATTTATTATTTTCCACTTCCTTGTCTGTTCGCGCCTTTACGCTTGTCAGTGACATCGATGCTGACGTCTTACAAAAGTTCCGGAAAGGTGGGGGCTGTAATGGAGACACAACAGCTGAGAGGACCGAGCCACAGGAATGTCCCGGTCACTTTTCCCCTCACAGAAATGACCCCGAAGTTCCGATAGTGGAAACGAGGCTTATGTTTTTTCTCTTGGTTGTTTTTCCAGATTTTTTTTTGTTTTGCGCAAGGAAATGTCATTTCAATTACAGAGCAAACACATTGTTGTTCTGCACTGCAGTCAAAGAAGACAGTGCAGAAGAAGCTATTTATGTACAATTTGCCAACATTTATAGGCTCAATAAAAGACTAGAAGTAAAAAGATTTTTACACACCTGTTGCTTCTGAACATTTCACCAGCTTTGTAAATCAATACACTTGTTATCGCTGTTCTCTTTGCACACAGGTTGTTTGGTTATTGCTTTTTAGTGCCGTTTGCAGGTTCCATTGGGTTAGAGGGCATCTGCTCCTTATCTCTGCATTACAAATACCCGAACTCTTTACATTTGTCCTGCTAGAACAGTGCAATGCTCTAACCACACTAGTTTTCTTATCTGGACCGACAAGACTGACTGTAAGTAGAAATGATTTACATCAGAAACTGTAACTGTACATAATGTTCATGAATTTTATAGTAACCTTGTTTGGTGTGCAGAATACTCTGAGGACAAGTTAAGTTTCTGTTAAACACTATTTTGACTTGTCATTTCCCACAGCCACACAGACGAACTCATCAAGCTTCTAGAGTGCCTTTAATTTTACAGCTGAAAGAACTGATTTGTCACGTCTTTATTTTGATCAGCTGATTAGCAGATGTTTCCGTTTCAGATGAGGCTGATCTGGTGCTGCAGTGCTCTGCTCCTGCTCATTCCCAGAGCCTGTGATGGTGGAAACATCTTGGTGATTCCTACTGAAGGCAGCCACTGGATAAACATGGAAATTCTTCTCAAGGCTTTGCACTCCAGAGGACATAATCTAACTATTGCACGTTCCAGCAAAAGCTGGTACATCAGAGATAGCTCCTATTACAACACCGTCACAGTTCCTGTGGAAACGAGTGTAGACAAAGATTTTGTGACAAAGTTTGTAACTGATTTTATAACATTTCAACGGGGGGCTCTGCCCTTCACCAGTTTTCTCCACATGACGTTAGGAATGGTGACCAAAGTTGTTGAATTCCACATCACTGCAAGTGAATTTGTCTCAGCCCTGCTGGATAATCCAGAGCTGACAAGAAGATTAAATGAGAGCAAGTTTGACCTGGTTCTCACAGACCCCAACTTGGGAAATGGAGTCATTGTAGCCAAATATCTGAACCTTCCTTTGGTTTATAATGTTCGCTGGTTAATACCTGAAGATGCTCATTTTGCCATCGCCCCTTCACCCATATCATACATTCCTGTAATAACATCTAGGTTAACTGACAAGATGTCCTTTTTTCAAAGAGTTAAAAACATATTTGTGTACCTCGCCTCCTCGCCTCGCCTTCTTCCGCTTATCCGGGTCCGGGTCGCGGGGGCAGCATTCCAAGTCGGGCAGCCCAGGCCACCTTCTCCCCGGCCAAGTCCACCAGCTCCTCAGCTGGGACGCCCAGGCGTTCCCAGGCCAAACTGAAGATGTATTTCCTCCAGCTTGTCCTGGGTCGACCTGGGGGCCTCCTGCCGGCCGGACATGCCCAGAACACCTCCCGAGGGAGGCGTCCAGGAGGCATCCTTACCAGATGCCCGAACCACCTCAACTGGCTCCTTTCGATATGGAGGAGCAGCGACTCTACTCCGAGTCTCTCCCGGATGTCCGAGCTTCTTACCCTATCCCTAAGGCTGAGCCCGGCCACCCTGCGGAGAAAACTCATTTCAGCCGCTTGTATCCGCGATCTCGTTCTTTCGGTCACTACCCAAAGCTCATGACCATAGGTGAGGATTGGGACGTAGACCGACCGGTAAATCGAGAGCCTTGCTTTCTGGCTCAGCTCTCTCTTTACCACAACAGACCGGTTCAGCGTCCGCATCACTGCAGACGCTGCCCCAATCCGCCTGTCGATCTCCCGCTCCCTCCTTCCCTCACTCGTGAACAAGACCCCGAGATACTTGAACTCCTCCACTTGAGGCAGGACCTCTCTCCCGACCCGGAGTTGGCAATCCACCTTTTTCCGGTCGAGAACCATGGCCTCAGATTTGGAGGTGCTGATCCTCATCCCAGCCGCTTCACACTCGGCTGCGAACCTCCCCAGCAAGAGCTGAAGGTCAGAGCTCGATGAAGCTAGGAGGACCACATCATCTGCAAAAAGCAGAGACGCGATTCTCCTGTCACCAAACTCCACCCCCTCCACACCACGGCTGCGCCTAGAAATCCTGTCCATAAAGGTTATGAACAGGACCGGTGACAAAGGGCAGCCCTGGCGGAGTCCAACCCTCACTGGGAACAGGTCCGACTTACTGCCGGCTATGCGGACCAGACTCACACTCCTCTGGTACAGGGACTGAATGGCCCTTAACAAAAGACCATCAACCCCATACTCCTGGAGCGCCCCCCACAGGGTGCCCCTGGGGACACGGTCATAAGCCTTCTCCAAATCCACAAAACACATGTGGATTGGTTGGGCAAACTCCCATGACCCCTCCATCACCCTAGCGAGGGTAAAGAGCTGGTCCACAGTTCCACGACCAGGACGAAAACCACATTGCTCCTCTTCAATCCGAGATTCAACCATCGACCGGAACCTCTTCTCCAGTACCCTGGAGTAGACCTTTCCAGGGAGGCTGAGGAGTGTGATCCCCCTATAGTTGGAACACACCCTCTGGTCCCCCTTCTTAAAAATGGGAACCACCACCCCAGTTTGCCACTCCACAGGAACTGCCCCCGATGACCACGCAATGTTGCAGAGACGTGTCAGCCACGACAGACCTACAACATCCATCGCCTTGAGATACCCAGGTCGGATCTCATCCACCCCTGGGGCTCCGCCGCTGCGTAGTTGTTTGACTACCTCAGCGACTTCTGCCCCAGAGATTGGACAGTCCGTCCCCAGGTCTCCCAGCTCTGGTTCCTCCTCGGAATGCGCGTCGGTGGGATTGAGGAGCTCCTCAAAGTATTCCTTCCACCGTCCGACTATAGCCCCAGTTGACGTCAGCAGCTCCCCGTCCCCACTGTAAACAGTGTGAGCGAGTTGCTGCCTTCCTCCCCTGAGGCGCCGGATGGTTTGCCAGAACCTCTTTGGAGCCGACCGATAGTCTTTTTCCATGGCCTCGCCAAACTCCTCCCACGCCCGAGATTTTGCCTCGGCAACTGCCACTGCTGCACTTCGCTTGGCCCGCCGGTACCTGTCTGCTGCCTCTGGAGACCCACAGACCAGCCACGCCCTGTAGGCCTCCTTCTTCAGCCTGACGGCTCCCCTAACCTCTGGTGTCCACCAGCAGGTACGGGGGTTACCGCCACGACTGGCACCGGCTACCTTGCGACCACAGCTAGCAACAGCCGCCTCAACAATCGCAGAGCGGAACAAGGCCCATTCGGACTCAATGTCCCCCACTGCTCTCGGGACGCGGTCGAAGCTCTGCCGGAGGTGGGAGTTGAAGACCATCTTGACAGGCTCTTCTGCCAGGCGTTCCCAGCAGACCCTCACTATACGTTTGGGTCTACCAGGTCTGCGCGGCATCTTCCCCTGCCATCTGATCCAGCTCACCACCAGGTGGTGATCAGTTGACAGCTCCGCTCCTCTCTTCACCCGAGTGTCCAAAACATACGGTCTCAGGTCAGATGATACAACTATAAAGTCAATCATCGACCTGTAACCTAGGCTGCCCTGGTACCAGGTGTACCGATGGGCATCCTTATGTTCGAACATGGTGTTCGTTATGGCCAAACTGCGACTTGCACAGAAGTCCAATAACAGAACACCACTCGGATTCAGATTGGGTGGGCCGTTCCTCCCAATCACGCCCCTCCAGGTCACGCTGTCATTGCCCACGTGGGCGTTGAAGTCCCCCAGCAGGACTATGGAGTCCCCAGTAGGAGCGCTATCCAGCACTCGTCCCAGAGACTCCAAAAAGGGTGGGTACTCTGAACTGCTATTTGGTGCATAAGCACAAACAACAGTCAGGACCCGTTCCCCAACCCGAAGGCGTAGGGAAGCTGCCCTTTCGTCCCCCGGGGTAAACCCCAACGTACAGGCAGAGAGTCTTGGGGCTAACAGAAAGCCCACCCCAGCCCTCCGCCTCTCACCCGGATCAACTCCAGCAAAGAAAAGTGTCCAACCCCTCTCCAGGACTCGGGTTCCAGAGCCAACGCTATGTGTCGAGGTGAGCCCGACTATATCTAGCCGGTATCGCTCAGCCTCTTCCACAAGCTCCAGCTCCTTCCCCGCCAGAGAGGTGACATTCCATGTCCCGATAGCCAGTTTTCCCATCCGGGGATCGGATCGCCAAAGCTCCCGCCTCGGTCTGCCACCCGATCCACAATGCACCGGACCCTTCACTCTCCTCCTGCAGGTGGTGGGCCCACAGTTGGATGAGCCCATGTCTCCGGTTCGGGCTGGGCCCGGCCGGGCCCCATGGGCGAAAGCCCGGCCACCAGGCGCTCGTCCACGGGCCCCAACCCCAGGCCTGGCTCCAGGGTGAGACCCCGGTAACCCTCCGGGCCGGGTACACTGGCTCTTAGATTGCTTCTCCATGAAGGGTCTTCTGAACCGTTCTTTGTCTCACCCCTCCCCTAGGACCAATTTGCCATGGGTGACCCTACCAGGGGCACAAGTGCCCCAGACAACATAGCTCCTAGGATCGTTAGGGCACTCAAACTCCTCCACCACGATAAGGTGACGGTTCTAGGAGGAGCATATTTGTGTACCAGATCTCCAAAATACAAACCAAACTGGCGAGTGAACAAGTATACCAACCTTTATGTGACAAATATCTTGGGCCTGATAATGACTTTTATCAGCTTATGATTAATGCAGACATTTGGCTGATGAGAACTGACTTTGTGTTTGACTATCCACGTCCCACCATGCCTAATGTTGTGTACATGGGAGGGTTTCACTGTAAAGATCCAGAACCACTTCCTGAAGACCTGGAGGAGTTTGTCCAGAGTTCTGGAGAACATGGATTCATCCTCATGTCTCTGGGAAGTTTTGTCAGTCAGCTTCCTGATGACATGGCTGACGCCATCGCTGCAGTTTTTGCTAAACTGCCTCAGAAAGTCATCTGGAGATACAGAGGTAGCAGACCAGCTACTCTGGGGAACAACACTCTGCTGGTTGACTGGATGCCACAAAAAGACCTTCTAGGACATCCGAAGGTTAAACTCTTTGTAGCTCATGGAGGAACGAATGGAGTCCAAGAGGCCATTTGTAATGCAGTCCCAGTCGTGGGTCTACCCTTGTTTTTTGACCAATATGACAATCTGCTCCGTCTACAAGACAGAGGAGCAGCAAAAATTCTGACATTGACTACCGTAGACAAAGATGACAACTTCCTGACAGCCGTGCACGAAGTCCTGAATGAGCCGTCCTACAGGAGGAACATGCAGAGACTCTCCAGACTGCATGGGGACCAACCAATGAAGCCGATCGATACTGCCCTCTTCTGGATTGAGTTTGTCATCAGACACAAAGGAGCTGCTCACTTGAAAGCTCAGTCCTACAGAATGCCCTGGTACATCTACCACTCTGTAGATGTAGTCCTCTTCCTGACTGGAGTAGTGCTGCTCCTGCTTTTAACTGTCATCATCCTCATCAGGTGTTTATGTAAGGCTGTGTGTAAACGCAAAATAAAACATGAATAATGAGTCAAAGGATATACATTATGTACATTTATGCTTTCCAATAAATGCATCATTTTTAGAGTTGTCAGTCGGTATTTCAGGTTGTGATTTTGCTTGATCACATTAACCTCAGTGCAAATTACAAAGGACCAAAATTAAATTGAATTATTTGTCGAAAATGTTTTCTATTTTGTATTCAATTTTAAATTATGTTGTAAATATTAGTATATGCATGCATTGGTCTAACTTTTGATAATGATCAAATTACATTTGCTGATTGTAGAGTTAACATTAAACCAGCACTGTGTCAATACTGTGTATGACTCTTTTTGAAATAATAAATGGGCAACGACAGGTCAGATCAAAGTATGAATATAAAAAGTCGGGACTGTCGGTCAACCCAGAAACGCCCGGGTACACCAGAGAGCCAGTCCATGTCTGGTTCAGTGGCGGCTGGTGAAATTTTTTTTGGGTGGGGCGCATATTTGCTAGTCAGTTTTCAGATGCGCAAAAAAAAAAAAATAAATCACATATCACCACTAGGGCAGGGAATGATAATATTTTAATCTGATTGAATATTTTGCTGGTAAAAATCCCTAGTACCACCAGTTCTCTAGAAATGTGGAGCTGTTAGGTCTAATTCTACACATCAAACAGTAAAGAAATCATAAAGTCTTCATAAGGAGACCTTAGAATAATATCAATATAATTAGATACAAATAAAAATAAAAAACAACCACAGTGTGGTCACAACAGAAGTTGTAAAAGTTTCAAGGAAAAAACAACCTGGCAAAGTCAAAAACATTACTTAATATTCACAATCAGCTTTCTACTGACAAAACAAGCAAATAAATCCATCTCTAACTAATACAGTCAGATAATTAATGTTACAATTCAGACAACAACCACTAACCAAGCAAGTCATGACAATCAGCTCAACTAATGAAGTGAATGGGCTTTATGCACAGAGTACTTAGTAGAACTTCCGGTTTAAAATTAACTCATGGGACCATTTCCGGTTCCATTTGAAACGTGAAGATTTCCAGAGTTAGAGTGCATTTCCAGCTAAAGATATTGTTTATAATCAAAACGAGTAATAGTATAGTATAGTACAGTATGATATATATATTATAGCACTAAGAAATGAAGCCATCATATAAGTATCAGCGGACGGGAAGCCTCGACAGCTGAACACTGCTGTGTTCCGTTGTGTACCGCATCAGCTGAATATAATTCATCAGTCCGTTTCCACACATTTCCACTGAATAAATATCTACAAAAAGGAAGGATTGTGAACTTAAGAAGAGAAAACGTGATCATTTCTAACCACACCGTGTCTGCAGTCCACACTTTGCAGCACAGTAGTCAAAGAGCCGAGTGGACGAGGCTAATGAAGGAGGCGCGGCGCCGTTCGTGTGTTATTTCACTGGAACAACTATTCTTTTGGTGAATGAAGACTTGGTGTTTGATAACGTACAGCTAGACCAGAGAAAGTTGAAAGTTGGGAAGCAGTTGGAGCCCACGATCACGGCTATATAGATCTGTCTCACTGTTTTTTGATGATGGAAGCTACGAGCTAACGCTGTTAGCTTACCTTCAATTTCATGAATAAAGCTGGTTATATACAGCTTAAAGTCCTTCACCCGCTTGCTCACAGACGTCTCTGTGTGTTTTTCAAAAATCCGGTGGACATCATTCACCGTGATGCGCGGCAGGTCTTGAAGAAAACGGGTAAAAAAATCCATTTTGTCCAGTTTGTGTGGAAACAGCGTTGAACCGGAAGGGAGGGGCAGCCTCTATCGCAACCAGGAAGTGACCATGCATAAACCCGATTAACAACAAAATAAAGTCAAATCCACTGATAAGTCCCATCAAACCCAGTCAGACCAAACTTCCTTAAAACGCCATAATAATTTAATGAAAAGTAGAGAAAACGCATGAAAAACGGGCTAAACTACATAAACCAACGTATTCAATCAGCAGTATCTGTATTTCTCTAACATTCGGCAAACACCACAACAAACACATGTTGCTATTTAAGGTATAAATTCACTCATCAGGACTTAGCATTGCTAGCCGCGGCTAGCTCCGTCTATGGGGTTTTTGAATGGGAAAATCCGTGGCAGACACATAGTCATTAAGAAAAAGAAACAAACAAACAAAGTCACTCACCATTGAGTTGATTAAATCAAGACAAATGGAATCATTCGGCTTGTTTTCACAAGCGGGCAAGAAGGATTCTTTGAATAAATATCCATTTTCTACCCTCCATTAAAAAGAGAGCAAGAACTTCCGGTTTCGGTCTGAGCAACACTCCGGTCTCCTGCCGTTGTGCGCATGTCACACAGGGACGCTGAAGACCTGCGTCCCAAGCGATCTCCTATCTTTTGCACTCAGTGCGCATGCGTCAGGAAAAAATAGCCAGTCCGCATGCGTCAGGAGCAAAAAACAATGTGCTATGTTGGGACGGCGTCCCGTCCAGACATGAGCAGTAGAACCCAAAGAAACACGACCTATCGGTCCAGTAAAAAATATTAAGAAAACCTTTCTAAACTACACCTAAATGCAGATTATACACAGCACTTATTGTATATATAATGGATGGCTCGTTTAGTTTTATTTTTATGTTAGTTTTTTATATTTTGTGATCTTTATTTCTCTTCTTCTTCCTCTTGGGACTGGTGGGGCGGCGCCTTAGCGCCCCCTATGGACGGGCCGCCACTGGTCTGGTTGATGCGGAGCATGGCCGGTGCTCTGCTCGAACTCTGCCAAGTTTTTGCCATGGGTCCGCGACTCACTTGGTGGAGCCCCCTCCAAGCCGAACCAAGCTCTGTACCACACATGGTTGTTCCAGTTCGGGGGGAGGAGGGGTGACAGGTGCCAAGCGTGTCACGGGCTACGGTAGCTCCTCAAGGGCTCCGGCACCGCATTTCTCCCCGGACGCCATTTGGTGATACTTGGTGCAGATGCTCAACAATGGCATATTTTGCAGATAATAATTAATTTGTTTTCAGAGAGTGTTTCAGGTGAAATTGAATCATTTCCCACGGCACACCTGATGATCTCTCACAGCACACTAGTGTGCAGCAGAACAGTGGTTGAAAAACACTGCCTTTGGGGGCAAATTTGTACCAACTTGTTAAAAATCTGAATTTAAACAAACACCCACTGTGTGACATCTCTATAAAAACTTTTCAATTCTTTCACTCTCTGTTAGTTCCTCTTGTTGTAAACCTGATTGTTACTCTGTTCACCAACCTACTTCCTCCTTCCATGTCAGTAGTTGTTACCTTGGTTTACCTGTTAATAATATATTTGAGTTCATCTGGGTTTCCTGTTGCATCCTGGGTCCTACACAACCTCACCTTGACACTTGGTTACCTTAATTTGAAACAGAATGATCAAAATTTGACCCCCCAAAAAAAATCATGTTTCAATAATAAAGAAACCAAAATTTTGCTCAGATTCAACATATGTTTTAGACTACACTTCAGTCCTAATGAGTGCTTTTAGTTTGGTTTTGATGTGTGTAGTCACTAAAGTTGAATCTTTTAATATAATTTCAATCAGATTTGACTATCTGGGTGCTTTGTGTCTTCCTGATTTGCTGCTACAACACCTTCAAACCTTAGTTCTACAGAACTGCAAAAAAAATGGAGTTCTTTAGCAATGGGAATTGCATCCATCCATCCATTTTCTGAGCCGATTCATCCAATATTAGTTATCGGGAGCTGGTGTCTCCAGCATTTAACAGAAATACATTTTCATGTATTTTTTAGGTATGTGAAGAGCATAAATTGATCTTCATAAACTGCTGATAAATTAAGTAAATGGGACCTAAACAGATGAATTTATATTTTATTGTGTGACCTGGATATGGACTGCGAACCTTGTTCACTTTTATTATATTGCAGCAAAGTCAATAAAGGCAGACCTTTTGTTCTTTAAGGATTCATATAAAACAGACTATTGGCTTTAATTACAATACATTTATTTTACACAAGGAGCCAAGAGCACTCACAAAAGAAGCTTTAAAAAAATTGCCCACATTTATTTTCTAAATAAACGACTGAAACTTAAACAGAATTTTACACATCTGTTCCATCTGAATGACATGTCACCCTGTAAATCAGTAAACTTGTTATCATTCCTCTCTGCACACAGGTCATTTGGTTAGCACTTCTTAGTAGTATTCGCAGGATTCATTGAGTTAGGGGGCATCTACTCTTTATCTGGGCTATATATTACATAACCGGACTCTTTGCATTTACACCACAACCCTCGAACAGTGTGAGTTTTCATGTCTGGACCAACAAGTCTGAAAGTAAGTAGAATTTTTTAAAAACATAAAAAAACATGTTTTAAAACATAAAGTGTACAGTTACCTTGTTTTTCTGTCAATGTCCATTTTATTTGTTTACCACTTTCTTACATCCAGGTCTGCACAAAGTGCTTTACAGCAGCCGAACAGAAAGCATGAATAACAAGAAGTATTAGGACTATAAAATACATCCAAAACATAAAGAACAGGTTCACATAATCAAGTTGGGCTGCATTAGCTCAGTTGGTAGAGTGGCCGGTCTGGTAGCCAGAGGGTCACCAGTTCAATCCCCAGCTCCAGCTGGGCTTACATTGTCATTGTGTCCTTGGGCAAGACACTTCACCCAACTTGCCTGTGTGAATGTTGGTGGTGGTCAGAGGGGCCGATGGCAGAGAATGGTGGCGTCACTTACCTCAGTGAAGCTGACCCCCCACCCACTTTAAAAAACTCGGCAAATAGGTGGAGTGGTCTGTGCTGTTAAAGTTTGTGCTGTTTTGGTTTTTGAGCTATTAAATATTAATTTATAAGTCATTCTACAGAGGTCATTATTCCACCAGCTGGCTCTAAAATGAACCATACTGGTCTATTTTTTTAGTGCTTGGTTTGTGCTGATTTGTGATATGTTAAAAGTTTAATTTGTCTTGCTATGGATTTTGAGATATTTATGATTATATTATAGGTCATTCAGGGTTCATTCTGGGGTCATTCAGAGTCACCCTCCCCCCAGCTCACTCCAAAATGAACCGGTGATGTCATCTAAGTTTTATTGTACTTTGTAACCTTTAAATATCTTAGCAGTACAAACAAAACTTTTAACCGCAGAAATTAGCACAATCAAAGAATAAAAAAAGTAGACGAAGCCGGTTCATTTTGGGGCAAACTGCGGGGAAATGATGACGTCATACCTGAAAATAAAACCGGTAATATCTCAAAAACCATTGCAGCACAAATGAAACTTTTAACGGCACAATACAGCACAAAGGAAGCATCCCACCTTAGTTTTTTTAAGATGGTGGGGGGTCAGCTTCACGCACATGCCTCGCTTCTGTCAGTCTGCCCCAGGGCAGCTGTGACTACAGACGTCTGTCGTAGGTTACCATCACCGGTGTAAATGTGTGCGTGAATGAATAATGGAGCTTCTGTCAATGCGCTTTGGGTGTCTTGAAAGGCGCTATATAAATCCAATCCATTATTATTATTATTATTATTATTATTATTATTAGGTTAACTCAAGTCAAAGCCAATGAGTAGAACTGGATCTCTAAGAGTTTTTTTTAAATGACCAAAGTTCTGAGTAGATGTGTTAGGGGAAGCAACCACAAAAGCATGATCACATCTGCTTTCTAATCTGGGAACAGCTATGAGCATTTGATTATTTTTTCCTAGGGTACTGGATTGAGTGTGGATAAGTAATTTAATAAGTAGAGTATGGCCAACTGACAGAACTAAATTTGATATACCCTATAAAACAATACTAGACCCAATTTAATTTTGAGTATTAAGCTATACTAGCAAATGATGCTTTATGCATCAAAACAGATATAGTTTCAAAATATCTATCCGTCCATCTGTAACTGCTTATTCCCCCACTGAGGGTAAGTGAGGGAGCTGGTAACTCCAGCATCACAAGATGAGAGGAGGGGGACACCCTGGATGGGTCGCCAGTCCATCACAGAACCACAACATACATATTTTAAACTTCTAAATTTCATGTTAATTCATATTTTTACCTTCCCCCAGACAGACTGGAGATCATATCAAGATTGAGTGGAGTGTCTTCCCCAGAGAAACCAAATGAAATGAGAATATTGTAATCCCCCATATCTCTCTTACTCAAGTCCAGCTTCAATCACATGTAAACCTGATGAAATGGTATCTCGTGGAAAAAAAAAGTTTAGGATGAAAAGTTTTATTCTTGATGTATAATTTATCTTATCTTGAAAACTCAAATTGGAAAACCTAAAATGCTCAATGTCAAAGTAAAGAAAGGTTAAAGTAAAAATGATTGGCTCGTGGTAACGTGTGTTTATTTTGATCAGCTGATTAGCAGATGTTTCCGTTTCAGATGAGGCTGATCTGGTGCTGCAGTGCTCTGCTCCTGCTCATTCCCAGAGCCTGTGATGGTGGAAACATCTTGGTGATTCCTACTGAAGGCAGCCACTGGATAAACATGGAAATTCTTCTCAAGGCTTTGCACTCCAGAGGACATAATCTAACTATTGCACGTTCCAGCAAAAGCTGGTTCATCAGAGATAGCTCCTATTACAACACCGTCACAGTTCCTGTGGAAAAGGCATTGGATAAAACTTTTGTGACAAAGTTTGTATCTGAGTTTATAACATTTCAACGAGGGGCTCTTCCCCTGACCACATTTCTCCACACAAACATAGGAATGATGACTAAACTTGTTGAAGTTCACAGTGATGTGAGTGAATTTGTCTCAGCTCTTCTGGATGATTCAGAGCTGACAAGAAGATTAAATGAGAGCAAGTTTGACCTGGTTCTCACTGACCCCTCCTGGGGAAATGGAGTTATTGTAGCCAAATATCTGAACCTTCCTTTGGTTTATAATGTTCGCTGGTTAATACCTGAAGATGCTCATTTTGCCATCGCCCCTTCACCCATATCATACATTCCTGTAGTCGGATCTAGCTTAACTGACAAGATGTCCTTTTTTCAAAAAGTTAAAAACATGGTTGTGTATCAAATCTCCCAAATCCAAACCAAACTGGTGAGTGAACAAGTATACCAACCTTTATGTGACAAATATCTTGGGCCTGATAATGACTTTTATCAGCTTATGATTGATGCAGACATTTGGCTGATGAGAACTGACTTTGTGTTTGACTATCCACGTCCCACCATGCCTAATGTTGTGTACATGGGAGGGTTTCACTGTAAAGATCCAGAACCACTTCCTGAAGACTTGGAGGAGTTTGTCCAGAGTTCTGGAGAACATGGATTCATCATCATGTCTCTGGGAAGTTTTGTCAGTCAGCTTCCTGATGACATGGCTGACGCCATCGCTGCAGTTTTTGCTAAACTGCCTCAGAAAGTCATCTGGAGATACAGAGGTAGCAGACCAGCTACTCTGGGGAACAACACTCTGCTGGTTGACTGGATGCCACAAAAAGACCTTCTAGGACATCCGAAGGTTAAACTCTTTGTAGCTCATGGAGGAACGAATGGAGTCCAAGAGGCCTTGTGTCATGCAGTCCCAGTTGTGGGTCTACCTTTGTTTTTTGACCAATATGACAATCTGCTCCGTCTACAAGACAGAGGAGCAGCTAAAATTCTGACATTGGCTTCCATAGACAAAGATGACAACTTCCTGAAAGCTTTACAAGAAGTCCTGAATGAGCCCTCCCACAAGATGAACATGCAGAGACTCTCCAGACTGCATGGAGACCAACCAATGAAGCCGATCGATACCGCCCTCTTCTGGATCGAGTTTGTCATCAGACACAAAGGAGCTGCTCACCTGAAAGCTCAGTCCTACAGAATGCCCTGGTACATCTACCACTCTGTAGATGTAGTCCTCTTCCTGACTGGAGTAGTGCTGCTCCTGCTTTTAACCGTCATCATCCTCATCAGGTGTTTATGTAAGGCTGTGTGTAAACGCAAAATAAAACATGAATAATGAGCCAAAGGATATACATTATGTACATTTCTGCTTTCCAATAAATGCATCATTTTTAGAGTTGTCACTCAGTATTTCAGGTTGTGATTTTGCTTGATCACATTAACCTCAGTGCAAATAATAATAGCTATATTTTCATCTGTAGACCTAAAAAAGTCCAGTTTCCAGGAAGAGGTTCTACATTTTAAAATTAAAGAGAGACCATGTTTATTGGTTTTTTCAAGGATGTAAACGCACAATGTAAATTTAGGTTTTGAAGCGGAAGATAGAAAAAACCCCACTTTCCATGAAGTTGTGCGGTACTTTGAGTAAACTTGTATTACTTCATGACATCACTTGTTTTAACCTGATGCTGGTTTTATCTTTTTTAACTGCTGCTCATTAGTTTGGAGGGAATCTGACCAATAAACTTCACTTAAAATATACTGATTTGACTTGGTGTCATGATCCGTCCCACTTTGTGTTCTGCTGGTTTGCCCTGTTTTTTCCCTGTGTCTCCCTCTGTTCCTCCTCCAGCCACAGGTGCTTCATGGTCATTCATTCAGTCACACTACCTATTCCTTGTTTCCAAGATCACCTTCCTCCCTATACTCATCATTTCTTTCACTCCCTGCATGTTCCTCCTGTTGAAAAACCTGCTTGTATTCTCAGTTGTTGCCCTGTTCACCAACCTACTTCCTCCATCCATGTCAGTAGTTTTGGTTTACCTGATAATAAATATATTTGAGTTCATCTAGGTTTCCTGTTGCATCCTGGGTCCTACACAACCTCACCTTGACACTTGGCTGCCTTTAATTAGAAACTGAATTATTAAAGTTTGAACCCCCCCCCAAAAAAAAAATCAAATAAAGCAAACAAAATGTAGCTCAGACTGAGGGTTTTATATTATGATAAAACAATATTGATTCAACATATGTTGAGACTAAACTTCAGTCCAAATGAGTGCTTTTAGTTTGGTTTTGATGTGTGTAGTCATCAAAGTTGAAGTTTTTAATATAATTTCAAATCAGATTTTACTATCTGGGTACTTTGTGTCTTCTTGATTCTCTGCTACAACACCTTCAAACCTTAGTTCTACAGAACTGCAAAAAATTGAGTTCTTTGTTGCAATAGGATCCATCCATTTTCTGAGCAGCTTCATCCATTAAGGGTTGTAGGGAGCTGGTGCCCATCTCCAGCAGTCAGTAGAAATTACATTTTGAAGTATATTTTAGGTATATGAAGAGCATAAATAGATTGATCACCATGGATTGCTGATAAATCACTGACAAATTAGTGAAGTAAATGAAAAGTAAACAACAGATGAATTTTATATTGTGTAACCTGGGTATGGACTGTGAACCATTTTCACTTTTATTATATTGCAGCTAGGTCACCCTAACCTAACCCGAACCTTTTGTTCTTTAAGGATTCATAAACAAGCAGACTGTTAGCTTAAATGATAATACATTAATTTTGCACTGCAGTCCAAGGAGCCAAGAGCACTCACAAATGAAGCTTTTAAAAAGTTGCCTACATGTATTTTCTTTTTTTTTTTAACTCAATATTTATTTCCAAAACACATAACAATAACAACAGTGTACAGAACTTAAAGTGTCAGCGGTGTTCCTATTTGTCCCTCTTTGAAAGTATCCATTTCTGTCCATTAATTGATGGTGTCCTCTTGTGCATAACACATTTTCCATTTCTCCCATTTATCATCTAGCTCCGCTTGTTTCAGCCTCAGTTTATAAGTCATTCTTTTCATACAATAGATCTCCTTCAGGACATCCTCCCAATTCTTTAGCGTCGGTGGTTCTTCTCTCCTCCATTTCCTTGTTATCCCTTTCTTAGCAGCGGCCAATAAGATTTTGACCAAGTACCAGTCATCATGGTGTAATGTCTTCATTTGTCAAATTACCTACTTTCCAAATGTCAAAGGTATCCTATAGCCTATTATCTCCCATATTTTACTTTCTATGTGTTTCCAATATTTCTTTAATTTTTCACAATCCCAAAATACATGATAATGATCTCCTGTTTCCTTCCCACATCTTCTCCAACATGCTTGTTGGTTCTTTGAATATTTATTTTGCATTCATGGAGTAATAAAGAATTTAATTATATTCTTCCAGCAGAACATTCGCCACATCTTGGAGCTAGAAGAAGTTTTCTGAACCTCGCAAATGTTCCACCATTCCTCGTCGCTCACCGTTGTTCCACTTTCTTTACCCCACCTGTCTCGTACATATAAGGATGTTATTCCCTTTTACTCCCTCAGCCCTTGATATAATTGTGAAATCATTTATTCCGATTTGCCCCTATATGCTTTAATCATTACTTCTGTTACCTTATTGCAGGGACGGATCTAGCCAGCCCTATTAAGCGGGGCAGGTAGAATATCAGGGGGGGGGGAAGTCTGGACATGCTAAGAATTTTTTTGTCATCACATCCCCCCAATCCCTTAAATGCATCAAAAATTACACCATCATCATATCAGTTCCTCTATCCATATATTTATTTTCATATTTGATCCCTACCCTCTGCTTTTACCCGGGCTTGGGACCGACACAAGTAGAACACTGGCTGATGCCCTGTTGAGGCTGCACTCATCTGTTTATGTTTTGTTTTGGGTTTTTTTTTTTTCTGTTTTGTGTTTTTTTGTTTGTTCTTTTTTGTGTTTTTTTATTTGTTCTTTTTGTGTGTTTTTTTGTTCTTTTTGTGTTTTTGTTTTGTTTTTGATCTTTTTTGTTCTTTTTGTGTTTTTTGTTTTGTTTTTTGTCCTTTTTGTGTTTTTTGTTTTGTTTTTGTTCTTTTTGTGTTTTTTTGTTTTGTTTTTTGTCCTTTTTTGTCTTTTATTGTTTGTTCTTTTTGTTTTTTTTTGTGTGTTTTTGTTTTGTTTTTTGTTCTTTTTTGTGTTTTTTGTCCTTTTTTGTTTTGTTTTTGTTCTTTTTTGTGTTTTTTGTTTTGTTTTTTGTCCTTTTTTGTGTTTTTTTGTTTGTTCTTTTTGTGGTTTTTTTGTTTGTTCTTTTTGTGTTTTTTTGTTTTGTTTTTTTGTTCTTTTTGTGTTTTTTGTTTTGTTTGTGTTTTTTTCTTCTTTTTTGTGTTTTTTGTCCTTTTTTGTGTTTTTATCCTTTTTTGTTTTTTGTCCTTTTTTGTATTTTTTTTGTTCTTTGTTTTTGTTTGTTCTTTTTTGTGTTTTTTGTCCTTTTTTGTTTTGTTTTTGTTCTTTTTTGTGTTTTTTGTTTTGTTTTTTGTCCTTTTTTGTGTTTTTTGTTTGTTCTTTTGATGTTTTTTTGTTTTGTTTTTTGTTCTTTTTGTGTTTTTTGTTTGTGTTTTTTATCCTTTTTGTGTTTTTGTCCTTTTTTGTATTTTTTGTTCTTTGTTTTTGTTTGTTCTTTTTTGTGTTTTTTGTTTTTCTTTCTTTGTGTCATTCATCAGTAGCTATTTTGAATGAGGACAAATGGAAGAGAGCGCTCAGTCTGACCATTTTTCACTGAAATATTTTTGAAATTTGGTATTTCTGCATGCAATTGCATTTGGGAGGGCAGCCATGAAATTTGGGGGTGCAATGCCCCCCCTTGCCTATGCCTACATCCAGCCTCGCCTTATTGAGTTTTTGGGGTAATCCTGGTCTGATTTTTTCATCCAGGTAATCTTTAGTTTGCAAAAACATAAAATAATCTGTTTCTGGTATGCCATACTCCTTTCTAATTTCTTGCCAGGTCTTCATTTCCCCTTTCTTCATAATTGTGCATATCACTGTAATACCTTTTACTGTTCATCTCTTACATTTTGAAGTATTTTTTAGGTATATGAAGAGCATAAATAGATTGATCACCATGGACTGCTGATAAATCACTGACAAGTTAGTTAAGTAAATGAAAAGTAAACAACAGATGAATTTATATTATATTGTGTAACCTGGGTATGGACTGTGAACTATTTTCACTTTTATTATATTGCAGCTAGGTCACCCTAACCTAACCCGAACCTTTTGTTCTTTAAGGATTCATAAACAAGCAAACTATTGGCTTAAATGATAATACATTAATTTTGCACTGCAGTCCAAGGAGCCAAGAGCACTCACAAATGAAGCTTTTAAAAAGTTGCCTACATGTATTTTCTAAATAAAAGACTGAAACTTGACCTGAATTTTACACATTTGTTAAATCTGAATGACATCTCTCCCTGTAAATCAGTAAACTTGTTATCATTCCTCTCTGCACACAGGTCATTTGTTAGCACTTTTTAGTATTTGCAGATTTCATTGGGTTAAGAGGGCATCTACTCTTTATCTGGGCAATACATATTTACATATATGTAACGGGACTCTTTGAATTTACACTACAACCCTCAAAACAGTGTTCGTTTTTGTGTCTGGACCAACAAGTCTGAAAGTAAGTAGAAATGTTTCCTTTACATAAAAGTAATTGATGTTTTAAAACAAAGTGTACAGTTAACTTGTTTTTTGTCAATGTCAATTTAATTTCTGTAGCACTTCCCAACATCCAGGTCTGCACCGAAGTGCTTTACAGCAGCAGAAGAGAAAGCATGAATAACAAGAAGTATTAAATATAAAATAAATAGAACATAAAGGACAGGTTCAGGTTATCATTTTAAACTCAAGTCAAAAATTAGTGAGTAGAACTGGCTCTGTAAGAGTTTTTTTTTTACATGACCAAGGTTCTGAACAGATCTAATGTGGAGAGGTAGATTGTTCTGGAGGTTAGAGGCAGCAACCACAAAAGCCTGATCACCTCTGATCTCTAATCTGGGAACAGTGATGAACTTTTGGCTATTTTATCCTAGGGTACTGGATGGAGTGTGGATAAGTACTAGAGTATTGTTAGGAATGGCCAACTGACAGAACTAAATTTGAAATGAAACCTTAGTGAAACCCAATCTAAATCTAAGAATCAAGCTGTGTTAACTTTGTGACAAGCAATTGATGCCTTTTGCATGGGGCGGTATGCAGCTCAGTTGGTAGAGTGGCCGTCTGGCAACCAAAGTACAAATATGATATTTTCTAAATACATACCGTATATTAAACTTCTAATTAGTTTTCCTGTTAATGAATACTTTTTTACCTTTCTCAGGGCAGACTAGGGACCATATCAAAATTGAGTGGAGCATCTTCCCCCAATCTCTTCTACTTAAGTCCAGCTTCATTCACATGTAAACCTGATGAATAGCCATCTTGTGAAAAAGACAGTTTAGGGTGAAAAAGTTTTATTCTTGATGTAAAATTCATTTTGTTTTGAAAACTCAAATAAGAAAACCTGAAATGCTCAATGTCAAAGTAAAGAAAGGTTAAAGTAAAAATGATTGGCTCGTGGTAACATGTGTTTATTGTGATCAGCTGATTAGCAGATGTTTCCGTTTCAGATGAGGCTGATCTGGTGCTGCAGTGCTCTGCTCCTGCTCATTCCCAGAGCCTGTGATGGTGGAAACATCTTGGTGATTCCTACTGAAGGCAGCCACTGGATAAACATGGAAATTCTTCTCAAGGCTTTGCACGCCAGAGGACATAATCTAACTATTGCACGTTCCAGCAAAAGCTGGTACATCAGAGATAGCTCCTATTACAACACCGTCACAGTTCCTGTGGAAAATACATTTGATCAAACTTTTATGTCAAAGTTTGTATCTGAGTTTATAACATTTCAACGGGGGGCTCTTCCCCTGACCACGTTTCTCCAAACAAACATAGGAATGATGACCAAACTTGTTGAAGTTCACAGTGATGTGAGTGAATTTGTCTCAGCTCTTCTGGATGATCCAGAGCTGACAAGAAGATTAAATGAGAGCAAGTTTGACCTGGTTCTCACTGACCCCTGCTGGGGAAATGGAGTTATTGTAGCCAAATATCTGAATGTTCCTTTGGTTTATAATGTTCGCTGGTTAATACTTGAAGATGCTCATTTTGCCATCGCCCCTTCACCCATATCATACATTCCTGTAGTCGGATCTAGCTCAACTGACAAGATGTCCTTTTTTCAAAGAGTTAGAAACATGGTTGTGTATCAGTTCTCCCAAATCCAAACCAAACTGGTGAGCGAACAAGTATACCAACCTTTATGTGACAAATATCTTGGGCCTGATAATGACTTTTATCAGCTTATGATTGATGCAGACATTTGGCTGATGAGAACTGACTTTGTGTTTGACTATCCACGTCCCACCATGCCTAATGTTGTGTACATGGGAGGGTTTCACTGTAAAGATCCAGAACCACTTCCTGAAGACTTGGAGGAGTTTGTCCAGAGTTCTGGAGAACATGGATTCATCATCATGTCTCTGGGAAGTTTAGTCAGTCAGCTTCCTGATGACATGGCTGATGCCATCGCTGCAGTTTTTGCTAAACTGCCTCAGAAAGTCATCTGGAGATACAGAGGTAGCAGACCAGCTACTCTGGGGAACAACACTCTGCTGGTTGACTGGATGCCACAAAAAGACCTTCTAGGACATCCGAAGGTTAAACTCTTTGTAGCTCATGGAGGAACAAACGGAGTCCAAGAGGCCTTGTGTCACGCAGTCCCAGTAGTGGGTCTACCTTTGTTTTTTGACCAATATGACAATCTGCTCCGTCTACAAGACAGAGGAGCAGCTAAAATTCTTTCACTAGCTACCGTAGACAAAGATGACAACTTCCTGACAGCCG
The DNA here is from genome assembly GCA_006937965.1 of Callopanchax toddi. Taxonomy (NCBI): domain Eukaryota; kingdom Metazoa; phylum Chordata; class Actinopteri; order Cyprinodontiformes; family Nothobranchiidae; genus Callopanchax; species Callopanchax toddi. The sequence goes on along the minus strand of SSNR01000108.1, from coordinate 154,543 downwards.
TGCACGAAGTCCTGAATGAGCCGTCCTACAGGAGGAACATGCAGAGACTCTCCAGACTGCATGGAGACCAACCAATGAAGCCGATCGATACCGCCCTCTTCTGGATTGAGTTTGTCATCAGACACAAAGGAGCTGCTCACCTGAAAGCTCAGTCCTACAGAATGCCCTGGTACATCTACCACTCTGTAGATGTAGTCCTCTTCCTGACTGGAGTAGTGCTGCTCCTGCTTTTAACTGTCATCATCCTCATCAGGTGTTTATGTAAGGCTGTGTGTAAACGCAAAATAAAACATGAATAATGTTTTTCCACTAAATGCAATATCTTTGAGTTATCAAGCACTGGATTTTGAAATTTTTATTTCTTAAACTAATTTGCATTTTGTGTTTTAGTGAGATATTCCAGCTGAATCCATAAGTATAACTGGTTAATCATGTATATAGCAAAGTGTATAAAGTAAAGTGTATAACACATTTAAAAGAAGTCAAATAATTTTTTCTAATACTCTCACATTGTGACATATTATCATACATTTTTGTCTTTTCTTACTTTTTAAATGAAATCATTTTTGTATCATTATCTTTTGAATCCACATGAGACAAAGATGATCCATATCCATTGTCTATGTCATTTCATGTATTTCATGTGGTAATATAATTCAAAAATCAAATAAATGTTTGTGATTACTATATTGTGTTTTCAGTAAATTTGTTTTCTTAAGCACAAATCATTTATTTTTCCTTTCTTACTTCATAAACAAGCACAATGTTTGCATTGAGTATAAAGCCACACTAAGTAACTCTTTCATATCTTTAAAACCATTTTCTTGAGCCAGTATGTACTAATATGACCCTTTACAGGTTTAATGAAGACGTTCAGACCATCTGCTGCTTGTGGTCCGAATACCACACTTGCAACTTTAGAGTCTCCAGTTCGGTGCCCTGAAGTCTCACAAAGTCACGTATCTTGTGTAGTAACACTTTACGACAATCCATGTTTACACATCAGAACCTGCTCAGGACAGACGAGCTGAAGACAGACATCATATTTATGAGCTAAGAGATCTATTGTATCGTGTTCATCATGGTGGAGCCTCCAAAGAAACAAAGAAAACTTTTTTCTGATGATTGAAAACAAGGACGCAAAACAGAAGGGAGGGTTCAACAGTTTGTTTTTATGGCAGTGATTTAAAACAGACACTAGGGGGTGCTAAAACAAGCCAAAACTGCCTAGTGGGCCTTTAAAGTAATAATATGCAGTTTTGCTTGTTTTGGGCGCCCTCTGGTGTCTTTTTTAAATCACTGCATTAAAAAGTTAGCATATTGTTTCAGCTTCTAAACTCCTAAATCTAATTGTTGAAATGTCTCCTTAGCCTTCATAGCTTTCTACAGGAGCGGTTATTTACTCCTTCAAATAAATCAGCTGTGTTCAAGCAGGGAGAGATTGAAAAAAATCAGGAATCATGAGCTAAAAACACTCCGGAGCTAGCATAACAGCTAGCCACTTTGGGTTAGCCTAACCCTCGTGAGACACGTGACTTCCTGGGTACCGTGACGGCTACGGAGATTTTGCAATCATGGTATTCCGGATCTAATCACAAGATGGGGCTAAGTGACTTTTCATTAACTCTGTAAAGGGTCATATTAGCACAGACTGGCTCAAGGAAAAGATTTAAAAATATGAAAAAGTTAAATATTATCACTTTAAAGGAATCATTTTGAACAAATTCATATTATATTAGTATGCCATTTAATTTTAAATCACACTTGGATAATAAATACATAAATGGAAATAAAAAACAATAATAACGATCTGTGTTAAAGAGTAACAAGATATTTAAATATTTGGAATATTTAATCATTAAATGCACTCATTTTAAAAGATAAAAAAAACTCTCAGCCAGTTGCACATTAGAAGGGTTGTGTATGTGTAATGCATCAAAGGGTTAAACAGGTTTTTATCTTTAGGTGTGGCTGAATAACAAATAATCCACTGACCAGTAGCAGTTCTTGACCCAGTGGTTAGGGACTTTTAATTTAAGGGATCTTAAATCTCATGGAGTTTTCTTTTGGATGCAACATTTTAGAAATAGGGTATTATCGAGAAGAAGATTATTTTTTTCTGCTTCCCCATTATTCAAATGTATGCTTAATTATGTGTATGAATTAAATAGATTATATGACTGTTTAGAAATGAAATACCTTAATTTCAGTGATGGTAAAGCATAATTAAATATAAAGTTTTAGGTATCAGGACAATAAAAGACCATCATGTCATCAAGACATGGTTCTGCTTCTTCTTTGTTTATGAGACCATTCAACAATATATAAATATTAAAAGACTTAATGATTTAACTAAGGCTACAAACAGGTTTAACTGGTTAACAGACACTCGAGAACAGATTTTTTGGTTTGTTTTTAATGTTGAGAAGGTAGAATTAAAACACTTTCACAATAATGTTAGTGAGTATTTGGATGAGCTTGTGCAATGCTTTCCATCTGTCTTTGTTATTAAAAAGGAAAAGAGCTGTAAAGAACTAAGTGAGATGCAGGCTGTTATGAACATATCAGATTTCACTAAATAAAGGTTTACACGCAGGTATTTTTTGATGTCAATGCTCAATGCATATTATCAGTGAGTGCAGTCAGTGCAGCTGTGAAACAACAGTGCAGCTCATGTATTTTGGCTTCCTTTACCATGACTCACTAGAGTATAAGAGGTGGGGTTTCTGCAGTATTAAGGGTGTGTTCAGACTTATGTGGGTAACATTTAGGAGGCTTGGATGATGCCTGTCTGAACATGAACCTAAGGCAGTCATTTTAGATCCTTTGCTTGATTCTTCATTTGTTTTCGGCTGGCAGTTAAATCTAAGATCAAGCTCAACATTTTATGTGCAGATGTTGCCTCTGGTAGTTTAGCCTCGTGTAGTTTAAATAGACATGTTTTCACTTCCTTTGTGATTTTGCAGTCTAAACGAGCTTCCCTTTAAGATGCAGGAAACGGATACTGTGGTAAAAGCTGCTCTTCAAGGTGTTAAAAACCTACAAGAGAAGAAGAACTGGTTCAAATGCACTAATGACTCAATTCCACACTGAAGCAGAAGTGCAGAACTAACGCAGGAAGTTTAACCGTAAGTAAGAAAGTGCTGTGAAGTTTGTTCTTTTTCCTGCATTCCTTTCACATAGCTTTAATTTGAAAGAGCGTGCAGCATATGGATGAGTGAAAATCTCTGCTGTATAGATTATGCAACACTTCTCTCATGAGCATTTTGACTGCATGAATGTTTTCGTGCAGCTGCCATTGCTGTCATTTGTGTGTTTTTCAAATGATCTGTTGTGCAAACCCTGTCATTATAGAAACACTCCTTTCTTGTAGCATATATAAACAGAAAACTGCACGTGAACTGCTCAATGTGTGCAGGGTAAACACATTATATAAAGCACAACTTTGTGCATGAATGTATTTTCCCTGAATTCCACACTTTTAGCTCGTGACTCTGCGGTGGCTCATGTAAGACAAGAATCTCTTCTGACATTTTTCTAAGGGTGGGACAGTTGCAACAAGGAAATGTTTCAGTTCTTTTGGTTTAGCTTCAGGCCATTCCAGCCTGGATTGTCTAGATTAGCTTTCAGCTCCTATGACAAACAAATGAAGTTTGCACATTATTTTCAGTTTATATGAAACAAAGCAGTTGAACGCTGCAGGAAAAGCGACTTGAGTCTTGCTGTTTTGACGTAATGTGAAAGAGAAGAGCAGACATTACTTTTTCCCTTATGTGCAGCCTGAATACAGTCATAGTGATATTCTTCTTTCTGCTGAGGGAATCAGGAATGTGACACACTGCATGCAGAGCTCTTGGCACCATGCAGGGCTTTATTTTCCCCAGAGAGGCTCCATGTGTTTCATACACGTGAGCACTGTCAGAGGAAGCTTCCTCGTCCAAATAAAGAGACTATTTGCTATCATCACTCTGGATCTGGGCTCACAGATCATCAGCCTTTGTACTCACATTTCCCAGGAAAGTAACAACTGTTTTGTTTTCTTGTTGTTTCAGACTGCTCCAGATTTGAAGATGTTTGTGCCATCATTCTGTGCTTCCATCATCTCTGTTTTGTATGTCATTGCCCCAGCTGCCCGTGGCGGGAAGGTTCTGGTTTTTCCACATGATGGCAGCCACTGGGTGAACATGAAGGTACTTGTTGAGGAGCTGCATTTGCAGGGACACTCTGTGACCGTCATTCGTTCGGCAGACAGCTGGTACATCAATGAAACATCCCCGCATTATGAAGCAGTCACAGTGGATTTTGCAGCTGGTGGAAACGAGGATTTTTACCGCCGCTTCGTCTCTGAGGTCATTAGAATCAAACGAAGCAACGGGTCTGCGTGGGCCAGGTTTGCTTTAGACATGGAGTTAAAAGACAAGTTCTTTGATTTTCACAAAAAGCTCTGTGAAATGATTGTGTACATGTTCGAAGATAAAAAGTTAATGGAGTTCCTCCGAGAAGCCAAATATGATATCGTTTTGTCAGACCCTGCAAACGGTGGCGGAGTATTCCTGGCTCACTACCTTGGCTTGCCAGTTGTGTTCAACGCTCGCTGGACTGTTCACGGTGAAGCGCACTTTGCTATAGCACCCTCTCCTCTGTCCTACGTCCCACTTCCACCTTCTGAGTTAACAGACCGGATGACTTTCTTTGAGAGGGTGAGAAACATGATTTTTTACCACATGAGGATGCATCTGTACAAGCAGGTTGTTGGACCACATTATTCTGCACTCTCTACACGCTTCTTTGGCCCAGATGTGAACTACTTTTCCCTTTTTCAAGCTGCAGACCTGTGGCTCATGAGGGTGGACTTTGTGTTTGAGTTCCCTCGTCCCACCATGCCTAATGTTGTCTATATGGGAGGGTTTCAGTGTAAACCTGCAAAACCTCTGCCTCAGGACTTGGAGGAGTTTGTGCAAAGTTCCGGAGATCACGGAGTCATCATCATGTCTTTTGGGACTTTGATTGGAGAGCTTCCTCGTGACTTAGCGGACGAAATTGCTGCTGGTTTTGCTAAATTACCCCAGAAGGTTATCTGGAGGTATAAAGGAGACCGACCTTCCTCCCTGGGCAGCAACACTTTAATGCTTGACTGGATGCCACAGAATGACCTGCTGGGTCACCCAAAAATTAAGCTCTTTATAAGTCACGGGGGAACAAACGGGATTTACGAGGCTATTTATCATGGGGTTCCAATCGTAGGCATTCCCTTCGTTTTCGATCAAGCAGACAACCTCTCCAGACTGAGAGCTAAAGGTGTTGCAAGGGTTTTGGATGTTTCTGATTTGAATCAGAAAATACTTCTGAAAACCATCCAGGAAGTCCTGAACGAGGCCTCCTACACAACAAACATGCAGCGACTCTCCAGGCTGCACAGAGATCAGCCAATGAAGCCTCTGGAGCGAGCCGTCTTCTGGATAGAGTTCGTCATGAGACACAAAGGAGCTGCTCACCTGAGAACCGAGTCCTACAGACTGCCCTGGTACATCTACCACTCTGTAGATGTCATTCTGTTGTTACTATCAACAGTAGCACTTGTGTTGTTATTTCTCTGTTTGTTAGTAAGGTGCTGCTTCAGATTGTGTTGTAAAAGAAAAGAAAAATCTGACTAAACAGGAAAGATACCATGTTCTTTATCTTCTGTTTTACTGTGTACTAAATTATGAACAAACTGTAGCAGCTGTGGCTGCCAGTCAGAGAGGTGGTGGTCCAGTCCAAATTTCCTTTATCTCATGTCGGTGCAGTGTTTGAGTGGTTAATAAAACTAGAAAAGTTCTATAAAATACAGTACATTTACCATTTTTGTGCTACAAAAGAAACGCATTTGCTTTTTAGCTTAAAAAACATATAAATGTCAACAGATTTTAAAAAGGAGTCATTGGAATCTGTTTATCAATGTATAAGATGTGGCACATTTGAAAAGTCAATGAGCCAATGTGTTAGAATGAGAAATAAATTCTTTAGATGAGAACAGCCATCCCACTAAAAAGTTTTAATATGTTAGGTAAAAGACACACATATATATATATATATATATATATATATATATATATATATATATATATATATATATATATATATACATATATATATATATATATACATATATGTGTGTGTGTGTGTGTGTGTGTGTGTGTGTGCGTGCGTGTGTATAAGTTCCTTTATTTTACCAGGTAAAGTATAATTGAGATGTTTAATCTCATTTTCAAGAGTGACCTGGTCTGAGAAAGCAGCATTAAAACAAAGAATTTAGACACACAATAATAGGCCCGTTCCCACTATCAGAACTTCGAGGTAATTTTACCGGAACTTTGCGGCGCGCGACTGTTTCCATTATGGGGGCAATTTCGAGAGGGCCGTCTTCAGGGCCATTTCAGGGACCAACAGAGTCCCTGATCAGGGGCAGGTACTCGGTTCAGCCCGATAGACTCGCTGAGTGGGAAATGTGGTTAACTCGTGCTGATTGGTTGTGGGATGAAGGAAAATGATGAAAGCAGACCGCGCCGAGATAAATTACCTGTGTGTTGTTGTCGGAGCTTGCAAAATGACCGTGTCTTCGAGGTTGGATTAGTTTGTCATCAAGTATACTCATCCTTCTGTTCGGCACTCCCATCACTATGTATAAAAACAGCGAAATACGCCGCAACCATCGCTTCCTTGTTCATTGTTGATCTATTTATTATTTTCCACTTCCTTGTCTGTTGGCACCTTTACGCTTGTCAGTGACGTCGATGCTGACGTCTTACAAAAGTTCCGGAAAGGTGGCGGCTGTAATGGAGACACAACAGCTGAAAGGACCGAGCCACAGGAATGTCCCGGTCACTTTCCCCCCTCACAGAAATTACCCCGAAGTTTTGATAGTGGAAACGAGGCAAGCACAATGTCTAAAAAAATAAAACAAAAGAAGAACAAAATTACCAAGGTAATCAGATTCAATGAGTAAAGGAGCCATTCTCCCAGAGCCATTTTCACAATCTTTTAAAAGTGACTAAATTCACCTACTGAAACAATTTATGACATTTTTATATCCTTTTGTAGGTTATTACAAGAAAAGGGAGTGGCGTAATGAATACAGGGTATCCACGGAGTCTTGAAAAGTATTAAAAGGTGATAAATCAATTTTGGGAAATTCAAGACCCTTATAAAGTATTAACAAGTCTTATCACGGCTTTATAAAGTCTTAAATTTTGAACGAAAAAAATCTGAATTGGATGTCCAACAGTTTGAGTCCCAAAAACATCGTAAACGTGTGTGAATTTAGTCATTTTTATTTTAAAAAAGAACGGGAAACAAAGGGTGCGTTAGTACCGTAATTCTCTCAGAGCACCAGGGCGGGCGGTGTAGAAGTTCAAAAGCACAATGTACGCTCTGGTGTTACCGGTGAGTATTACGAACGCACCAAAATGTTAAGACGGAAGAGAATCTCTGTGAAGGCTGCCGCATAACCAGAATGGCGGTGAGGTATTATAAAATATAGAGATGTTCTTGAAAAAGTATTACATTTAACTTCAAGATTCCTGCATATACCCTGGAATAACTTTTTATCCAATTATTAGTTCTGAGGATTGATATTTGAAGAGCAGCACTCGAGTGCAGATCATGACGGTTTTGACCATTTTTCAAATATATATGAGGGAGTCAGACCAAGAAGAGACTTGTAGACAAAAGACATCCAGTGAGTGATCTGTGAGCATACAGAGAGGGTAAAGAAACAGTGATGGACACGATGTTCCAAACCAGTGTGGTACACTAAGTACAATTGTTAGTTATCAGGTGAATTCATATAGACTGAATCAGCATAATCTAGTAAAAGTAGAACGGTTGCAGAAGTGTTTGTTTGCCTTCAGAGAAAAACATAATTTATTCCTGTAAAAGAGATCTACTCGTTTTTATGCATTTATTTTTCCAGTTGGTCACTTATTTCCATATATGTGGTTAATGCTATCTGACCTTTGAACAGCCTTATCATCTCTGCATTCAGAAACCTATAAAAGTCGTGGCAAAGTCCTTTTTCAAGCTGGACCTGGAGGAACCAACACGGTATATACTGGCAGATAACTTTTGCTTTCTAAAATTGAAGCTACAGGTAAAATCTAATGAATGTACTCATATTTTGTAACTTTGATGTTTTTTATTGTCTTGATATATTATGTTCAATGCTTTTAGGTAATGTTACGTTTTCTAAAATTATTATTTCATAATAAAAAATGTAACGATTGAACAATATGATTATTATGATAATTTACTGAAGTAATCTCTTCACAGATTTAGAATTAAAATGTACTGGACCTGGATCTCTTTCCTCTGGCTCTGTCCAGTGGTGGTTTATAGTGGGAAAGTGCTCGTTTTCCCAGTTGACGGGAGCCACTGGGTGAACATGAACATCATCATAAAGGAGCTACATTCAAGAGGCCACAGTATTTCTGTTGTGCGACAGATAGACAGCTGGTACATCAAGGAAACCTCTCCATTCTACACTTCAATTACAGTCAATGCAGAGTCTGGGTTTGGTGAAGAATCCATTTCTTTGTTTGTGAACCAGCTGCTGAAAATCCAGCGAGAGGGAAAGTCTGCCTGGACACGTTTTAAACTCGAGATGGAACAAGCCCGAATGATTCCGGAGTTTCACGCAAAATCATGTAAAACTCTTGAAACAATTTTTGAAGACAAAGAGCTGGTAAAGTCGATGCAAGAGGCAAAATACGACCTTGTCCTGACAGATCCGGCCATACCTGGGGGCGCCATACTCGCCCACTACCTCGGCTTGCCTCTCGTCTTTAACGTCAGATGGACAAGTCTGGGTGAAGGCCATTTCTCAATTGCGCCTTCGCCCCTCTCTTACATTCCAATGACGGGGACAGAGCTGTCTGATAAAATGAGCTTCCTCCAGAGAGTCGTTAATGTACTTATTTTTGCTTTCAACAAATACCAAATTGGACAGCTCATCACACCAAGCTATGAAGAAATAATTAAAAAATACTTTGGTCCAGGCGTAGATTTTCTATCCATGCTTCAAGCTGCAGATCTGTGGCTCATGAGGGTGGACTTTGTGTTTGAGTTCCCTCGTCCCACCATGCCTAATGTCGTCTACATGGGAGGGTTTCAGTGCAAACCTGCAAAACCTCTGCCTCAGGACTTAGAAGATTTTGTGCAAAGTTCTGGCGAGCACGGAGTCATCATCATGTCTCTGGGGACTTTGATTGGAGATCTACCCAACGACATAAAGGAAGCAATTGCTGGAGCTTTTGCTAAATTACCCCAGAAGGTCATTTGGAGGTACAAAGGGGTCAAGCCAGCTAATCTGGGCAATAATACTTTAATAGTGAACTGGATGCCACAGAATGACCTTTTAGGACATCCTAAAATTAAATTATTTGTGGCTCACGGTGGAACAAATGGAGTTCAAGAGGCCCTTTATCATGGAGTTCCTATCCTGGGACTTCCTTTGATTTTTGACCAGCACGACAATCTATTAAGGATTGAAGTAAGAGGAGCAGGAAAGAATATTGCGATTGCTACTGTGAGTGAAGAAAGTTTCCTGCAGGGGATTCAGGAAGTCCTAACTGATCCCTCCTACAGGATGAACATGCAGAGGCTCTCCAGGCTGCACAGAGATCAGCCAATGAAACCAATGGATGCTGCCATCTTCTGGTTAGAGTACATCATGAGACACAAAGGTGCTGCTCACCTGAGAACTGAGTCCTACAGACTGCCCTGGTACTCCTACCACTCTGTAGATGTCATTTTGTTTTTAGTGGGAGTTGTGCTGGTTATGTTGGGAATCTTTGTTGGTTTACTAAAATGCTTACGAGGTATGTGTCTAAGAAGCAAAAAGAAATGTGATTGAAAAATATATATGATAAAGAGAAAGAACATTTCAGATGAGTTGCTAAAACCTAGTCTGGTCTCACTCAAACTCACTCAGTCACTCATAAATTTAATTTATCATTAATTTTCAACCCTGGATCCTAAATCTTTGCTTTTCCAAGTACTGATGTGTATTTTACCAGTAGGATTTAGTGTGAAGGATTATTTGTGACACTTCAATCTAGCCTTTGTTATACAGCTGCACACAAACACAATGATTAAAGGGGATTTGGAAGAGTTTGGTTAGGGGTCATATAGGGGTGTCATATTAACACTGTTGTCCTATCTTCTTAAAAATGTATTTTAATTGTGAAATATATTGATAATAAAGTTAGAAATTGAAAGTTCAGGACTATTACAGACATTGTTGTGAGTCCATTAAAGGGATACTATGCAGTTTTGGCTCCCCCTGGTGTCCATTTTAAATCACTGCCACACCATTGTCTCTGCTCAGAAACACATAAATCTACCTGTTGAAATGTCTCCTCAGCCTTCATAGCTTTGTACTGGAGCGGTTCATCACTCATTCAAAGAAATCAGCTGTGTTCAAGCAGGGAGAGATGGAAAAAAATCAGGAATCATGAGCTAAAAACACTCCAGAGCTAGCATAACAGCTAGCCACTTTGGGTTAGCCTAACCCTAACTGAGATACGTGACTTTGTGAGACTTCAGGGCACCGAACCGGAAACTGAGATGTTGCAAACGTGGTACTCTGGATCCAAGCAGCAGATGGGGCTGAGTGACTTTGATTCTTCTTCTTTTTTTTTTTTTTAAATAATGATTTATTGTCTTTTAGAAACAAGACAAACAACAACAATCCAGCACAGACAGATCCAGTTCAAAAGCCAACAATCCGGTACATGAGTTACAGATGTCTTCTGGTCAAAACACATAGTCCACATTACAAGTCAAGGAGAATGAGTAAAGCATTTAAAAACCAAATTTGATCCCCCCTTATTAACTAACTCGGCAAGCTCTCTAGGCAAGTAATCAATTAAAGGCTGCCAAATACCACAGAAGACGTCACAGTTACCCTTTATAATAACACTAAGACGCTCCAATGTAACACCTTGAGTATCTCCCTGTACCACTGTGTAACAGAAGGGGGTTGTACCCGAATCCACTGAAACAAAATACATCGTCGTCCTAAGAGTTTACATAACAAAGTCATTCGTCTAGAGGACAAAAACAGTCCTTCTACAGGAAGACCAAGGACAAACAGTACAGAATTCAGTGGGATTATTTTATGAAAGATCGAGCGATGTTTTTCCAAAATCTAGCAATTAAAGGACATTGCCAAATGCCGTGGTAATAAGTACCTACATCCTTATTGCACTTGACACATAAAGGAGAAATCTGCAGATATATTTTGTTTAAGAACTCAGGGGTACGTTGCAATCTCTGTAAAATTCTGTATTGGCTTTCCTGAAGTCTGTTACATGTAAACAATTTCTTAACCGATTGAAAAGCTTTGAACCATGCGTCTGCTTTAAGCTCAATATTCAGGTCTGTTTCCCACCAAACCCTGACACTGTCAGTTTTAACAGAAGTCAAAGAGAGCAGCTCACCACAAAAAATAGAGAGGAATTTCTTATTAGTAGACACATCCTCATTAAATTTGAGAAGAAAACTTTCAACAGGGTTCAAGACTGGTTGATCTCTTGGAAATTTAAGAAAGTTTACAAAATGTCTTACTTGCAGACATTTTCATTATTCCAGTAAAGGGTCAGATTAGCACATAATGGCTCAAGGAAAAGATTTTAAAATATGAAAAATTTGCAAAGTATGCCTTTAAAACATGAAAATGTAAAGATACTTTAAAACAAAATAGCAATCGGACTTCTCGTCTCTTGAGGATGTTCCCCCTTACATTCAAGAGGTTTCTTCAGTTCTCCCATCCTCTTGAATGAGAAGTAAAACGTCTTCAAGAACCAAAAGAAGTCCAGTTGCCTTTTTTAATATTTACTTATAATTAACATCCTGTCCTGGATGACTGAGAATCTACAACATTAAAGCATGACTGAACTTTGCTGAGTGAGTGTGAGGTAAACAAAGGTTTTCCTACTAGAAACATCCATAACATATAGGATTTAATGTTCTTTTTGTTTTAAATCAATAAAATGAAGTCAACGCACGAGGAAAAAGTTTTATTCACTTTCTCCCAAAAATGTTCTCGTGGTTACAAATAGCACTTTGGTTGTTGCAGTCTATTTGTACACTTTAGAGCCAAAACAGACTGGCTCTTTATGCAAAAATGACAAAACCATAAATGTCACCAATAATTAAACAGGAAATAAAATAGTAAAAAAAAAAAGGAAAGTCACTGTTGTAGATCTACATTTATTTGCCAATAAATGAGACGCTCTGCTGTGAGGTGAACAGAGTGAATGAAGACAACAACTTCCTTTAGGCCGTACAGGAAGTCCTGACTAAAGTTTCCCAGAAGATAAACAAAATGGTTCAGCTCCAATTTCAACACCAAGCAGCACAGTGTTAAAACGAAGACAAAACAGAAACGTTAGCTGCAGAGTTCAGCAATTAAAGATAATAAAACACTAATTCTGCCCACCTGAGATTATAAAGACTGCAGTCATTACTTGTGTGTATTGTAGTATTTGAAATATTCTTTTTGGCAAAGGAGTAATTTAAACATTACTGTTGCATTAAGGTATATAAACACAAAAGACTTTCCCAAAGTTTCTGGTATTTCTTTGAATATTATTCTAGTTGAAATGACCTTAAATGAGGGGAGAATTTGCTCCATATGAGGATGATAAGGCTCGCCTCTCTATTACCATTTAAAAGAAATACCAAAGTCATGACTGCACACAATTCCTGAGGGCTTTAGGAAAATGTTTGTGTTAAAAAACATTAAAAATTGTTGTGTTTATATTCTACTTCTGGCAATTTGGAAGTCATATTGTCTTGTGCATGAAAAGCATTTTAAAAATCGCCCTAAATGTTGCTGGGATTAGAATAATTTTAATCTGTAAGTGTTTTTTTAACCCATGAAGAACATAAATTACACTATAATTTCATATTTTTAAGCGTGCACGCACATTTAACAACACGACTAATATTAATCCAGTCAATATTAGCTGCCTGGTAGGAAACTTTAAAACAATATATTTAACATTGAAGTCTAAATAAATTTAAAAATACGTAGTAAAAATCTAAAGGAAGTTATCCAAAGTTGAGCCAATAGAAAGTCTTTTATAAAATGTAACAAAATGAACATGAAGCTGGGCTCAGTGAGTAATATAACAGGTTATTTACAGAGTGTAAAGAGTTTTTTGTTCCTAATAATCTTAGAGTTTCTCTTCATTTTTGCGTCTAAAAAAAAAGTCTGATAAAACCGATGATTGACCACTTGTGAGAAACACCAGTGTGACAAACTGCACTGAAGGATCAGAGGGACATTTCTTCATCAATGTTAAAAAAAAAACATCAAAGCTACTTTAAAAAAAAATTCATACTTGAGCAAAATGTCATGTGGCAGCATTTAAGGTATAAAACAAAACAACAAGTCCAGTTCCCTTATGTTTACACACTTCTGATTACCATGACCTGGATGACTGAGAAAGAAGTTTCAAAATAAAGCTCAGTCAAATCTTGTCATCGTATTTACAAAGCGTTTGTGCCAGCAAGCTGGGCGGTGTGAGTCCTCCTCATGAGGTTCTGGTCCGTAGAGCGCTCATCCTGAGCACAGTGAGCTCGGCTACATCCGCATCCTGCATCTCCATCTCTCTCTGGCAGCTTTCTCTGATGACATAAATGACCAGACCCACACAGATGAAAATAAGGAGGATTATTCCTATTACCTGGATACAGAAGAGTAAAGTTAGCCGGTGCCAACACCAGAGACACTTCTTGATCAATGAGATCTGTTACTAAAGTGATCACATGTGTTCTATATTTTGTAGAATTTAAATGTTTTGGGTGTTTCCACTCCACCAAGTCTACTTGATCTTCCTCTAACTAAACACTCTTCCACTCACCTGAGAAAACACAAACAGCTGCTGTGAGCGGAGCATTAGTTCTTGCGGGGTGACATCTTCCTCCCTAATTGGCTCACACCACTTTTGCGGAGCTGCCTTGTCAACGAGTACAAACCTTCCCTCCCAGTCTGTCATAGCACAGGCAAAGTACTGGCCGTCGAGGAACAGCAAAATCAGCCACACGACAGCGGGAACAAAACTGGAGAGGGACACGGTTTTCCGGCACCATGTGTTGCATCTGCATCCTTGAATGATCAGCATCAAGGTGAAGGCCATGACGGCGGGAATGATGAAGAACGCTGATGAGAATACTCCGTTCCATGTAGGGCTGCAAGGACACTCAAACTCCAGCTCCACAAGCTTCTCTAGTCCCATGAGGATGAAGCCAAAAGCCACGTTTGATACCAGAGGACTGTTGCTAAGTTCATTTTTCAGCCTGGTGAGCCATTGTTGTCTACTTTCCATACTAGACTGACTGAAGAATGAAGACAACCGTAGTAAAAAGCCCAAAAGAGGGTCCGCCGTTGTGAACACATTGGCAACAGCTTAGTGATGCGTAATTAACTCATCCAGGGGTAAGTTTTACCCTCAGGCCAAATGCCACACTTCCACTCTGATTGGTTTAGAACAAAGGAGGGTGTGCCGACGGCGCTGACCTTTCTCTAGCTGATTGGTCTTTGGGAGAATTCAGGTGGGGTTACATTTTAAACGTGCTCTCCCATAGATAAACTGGAGGAAGGGCTTGTGAAGTGGAGGGAAGTTTGTTCTGCAGCTGAGCACTGGCATGCCCTTTGCAACAGTCCGGCAAGTAAACATGCACGGAGGTGGAGGCATTCTCAAAGGGAAAGGCTTTAAGGTGAAAAATCAAGTTACTATTTAAAGTTTACAGCAAAAAAAGTAGACAAAAATGAAAGAAACGTTGGAATAGAAAGAATTAAACTGTAAGAAAAGTTATAAATGTTTTAAATTGTGAAAAAGTTTGTGTTATTTGTTCTAACTGCTTATTACAGATTTTTACTATCGTTTACCCACTAAAATTAAAATTTCCACACAATTTTCAAACAGTTTACTCCAGTTAGCAAAACACCTCCACAGGTTTGCACGACACTACACACAATGTCCACTTCACTCTTCTTGCAAAACTTACACACAATGATTTTTCAGATTGAAGACACATTTTCTTAGTTTAGACACACAAGGATTGTGAAATCACTTCCTTGTCATTACAAAGCCCCGGATTGCCAACGACTACACTAATGAAGAACTGGATAAACACATCCACCAGGTGTGGAAGCACACAGGTGCAAATTTGAAAACACAGCATTCAGGTGTGTTATAATTTAAAAGTATAAGATAAGATATCCATGCAACACTTCCTGCATGTTATCAACCATGGACTGATGGATGGTGGATTCATCACATGAGGAGATTCTTCTAACAGAGCTAATGAAGACACACACAGCCTGATGTGATGAAACCTTCTGTCCTGATCCAGCCAGATGGACAGATGATGAATACACTGTCAGAAGTGAAAGTACAGAATTGTACCTTTTGTCGTCACTGGGGTGGTACCCTCAAAAGTACAATTTTGTACCTTTAACTGGGGGGTTGTATCCTATAAGGGGTACAAATATGTACCCTAAGGTACAGGTTTGACTGATAAAAAGTACAAACTACATGGGTACACATTTCTACATCAGTTAAGGTACAAAATAGTACCTTTTGAGGGTACCATATAAATGTGTACCCTAAGGAGTACAAATATGTACGCTAAAGGCCTTTAGGGTACATATTTGTACCCCTTAGGAAACAATCCCCCAGTTAAAGGTACAAAATTGTACTTTTGAGGGTACCACCCCAGTGATGACAAAAGGTACAATTCTGTACTTTCATTTCTGACAGTGTAGTTACAGTATTCGTGTTGATTTTACAGTAGTTTTTCTTCAGAGTCAAAGTATTTGTACTTCATGCAATAATTTTTATTTGTCTACAGATTTTATTTGTTTCATTGATTTCATTGTTGGTTGATTACTGTAACTGATTATGGTCAGAAATACTGTAAGTATTGAAATAAATACTTGAAATCTTCAGTCTGCAGCATCAGTGTTGTGCTTGGTCAGTTTATAGTTTATAGCCTATTTGTCTACATTTTGTCTAGATCTCATATAGACTGTTGTGGCTTTGTCACTTTTTTCCCATCTATGATCCTCATAACAATGTCTGGACTCAAATCTACCACATGTTATTTCCTAAAATTAGTTTTTTGACAAATGTGTTTTATATTTATCACATCAGAGTGAAACTGGCTGCAATGGTGTCTGATCACTGAGAACCGTGTTTGTCAAGTGACAACTAATACCATTTTTACAAGTGTGTGTAAATGTTTTGACTGAAGTGTGTATGTTTTGTCAAAAGTGTGTCATTTTGCAAACAATCACAGAATTATGCAAATTGAGTGTTTGAATAACTGTAACAATATTTTGAAAATAAAAACCCAAGTCTTAAAATCGTGTGTAAACGATAGTAAAAAACTGTATAAGTATTCCCAATTGATATAGGACAGGACTCATGCTGGGGCTTATCGGTTTACCCTGACTGACCACATGAGGGCGCCCATGCAGCAGCACAGATTAGGGACAGAGGAGGATTACAGGAGGCCATGTTGAACTTTTATGTGGAATATGCAGTTTGAGAGCACCAAGGCCACCGATGACATAATTTATAAATGACCTCACTGAGCTCCAGAGCATCACTACAATCTCATCACATCAAATAAAGCTGCATTTAAATATGAAATGTTTAAAACAAATGCTTTGTGGCCATTTTAACTGGATAGTTTTATTATTACAAACCCATTCAACAATTTAGTTGTTTTAATTTCTTCATATCTTGTGACTAATCTGTGGCCATGTCTGACAGGGAAAACAAAAATAATTCACTTTTAAATGTCTGAGAATAAAAATGTATTCCCGCTTTCTCATAGAAGTAATAATAGCAAATGAAAAATGTGTTCGCCTGAGTTCACATCATTTACATAAGTGTGTGTGTTCATCCACGGTCGTGAGCGCACTGGGCACGCGCAGCCCCGTCGTTGCAGCCGTTGGTTCCCTACCAGCATCTGTTCATCCTTTGGTATTAAAAATAGCCCGGTGCTGATAACGGACTCATGTTGCGGCTCCATCACCCGCCGTCGGGAATTGTTTGCGCGCGACTTTCATTTTAATCAGCGAACCGTGACCGTATAGGAGGCGCAAATGCGCATTGGCGTGCGCATCTTTGAATCTTTGGAACCTCGCCGTGGACAATCTCCCTGACATCCAAAGACATCTTCACCGCAATCCCCGACGAGGCTTCTCCGCCGCCTATGGCCGCACATCGGCGTCCCTGAGCCGCTGGCCTCGTCCCCCTCCCCCCGGACCTTTCACCCGCCGCTGCCCTCCAAAGGTCTCCCAGTCAGGGAGACGGTTTATCCTAATCCTATCGGTTTTTAAAGACCCCGCTGCTATGCTGGGCCCATCTCTCTAGATCTTGTGATCAATAGCCTACACGCTCCCTCCCTCCTCCCACATTCGTCCGTCCGAGACCTCCCGGTCCTCTCGCCGAGCCCTAACGATGCATCCGAGCGCCGTGATGCTGGCGGTGGTCCTCCTGGGGAACTTGATGCTGCCTTTCGCCTCGGCTCAAAACGGTAAGGACACAGATGTGACCGTGAGAACACGGCAAGGGGGAAAGTGGCTCGTCTTGTGTGAGTGAAGTGTTTCTAAAGAGGATTGTGAGAATGACCGCGTTAAGCCACCTCTAGTTCCACGCGCCTTGACAGCAAGGCCAGAGTGAGTAAATCTGATTATTATCACTTTTGATAATATAGGTGATTTATTATTTGAGGGCTGTAGGTGTGTCTTAAGTTTGTGGACTCTGTTAGAAACATAGCAGGGGGTTCTGGGGACAACTTTTGCACCTTTTAACAATAAATTTAGAGACTTATCCTGACTAACTCACGGTTATTTGGCTACTTATTTGTCAGTTAGGGTTGGGTTAAAGAAATAATCAAGACTAACCTGCAGTAGGAAAGGGAAAGGCTCACCCAGCAACATTCCTCCTGAGGTCATTTCTTGACCAACTGGTTCTGTTTGCACATCATTGTTCCATGACAAACATAAATACAAGATTTATTTTCATATTTTTGAGCAGCAGATTGTCAGAAAATGATCAAATGTTTGGTTGACACATGCACATTTTGGAATTTTCAAAGTTAACTCAGTTCTTTTGCTTTAGGACTCAGCAGCATGCAGACTCCATCCTGTTGAATCACACGACCCGCTGGGCCACACACACCAGTAACCATTCATGGAATTAAATAAGTTTTTTATCTTTTTAAAAAGATCTTTTGTGTTTTTGGTTTTGTTAACAGTCCAATCAGCTGTTCTGCCCACATATCAGGGCCCATGTGTTGACTAAACACTGTGGATTTGACCGTTTCTTCACAGAAAAGCCAAAAGAAAACAACATTTTCACCCTTTTTTTTGCTATAGGATAAACAAACTCATACAAGACTCAGTAAAATGATGAGAAGCCGAGGGTTAGAGGATTTAATTTCCCATGTTTTTGTTTTTGCAACAGATTGGACTATTTCTGTTTAGTTCTGGTAAAATAAGAAACAAATGAAAGAAGCACAATCAGTAAAATCCTCACAAGTGATTTTTTTTCTCAGCTTATGAGGAAAACAAATCTCCACAGCTGTTATATAACTAAATATTATCACTTGAAGTTCTCTCCGCCTTCGTTGTTAATTTCTCTGAAGTGTTTGAAGTGTGTGTGTGCTCATAGTCAGGCGCTCTCTCATCTGGCTATCTGCAAAATAAATACCCAATGAGTGCTCTATTGTTTGATAAAATGCAAACACTTCCTCTCGTCTTTGCTCGGTGTTGGAGCCCACTCGCTGAAAACCTGTTCACACACACACGTAAATTCATCAAGTGGTCAGTGAGAGGCAATCTGGGTGTCCCCAGTCATAAAACCTGTCAATGTTTCATCTCTAATGAGAAGAAATATTTCATCTTCAGTAAACGCGCCCCTCAGGATTGATAAGAACAGAAATAAACTGCAGCTAGTGTTTAGAACCAAAGGTAATTTTCTGATTATTGTTCACACTGGATGCAAAACAAATTCATTTTTCTCTCACAGATTTGATTAAGGGTAATCACTGCATGACTTCTTATGCAATGCTAGGTTTTCCTGTCATATGACAGCATCCAGGCAGCGATGTGGGGACAACAATAATTATAAGTGCATGAGATTTAATCAATCTGGAAGCTGGGGGAATCTGTGCCATTACTTCCTCGTGCTCGAAGGAAAGTAGGTCCTCTATAGGTGGCCAGGTTGTGCGACAGATATTTGGAGGACTGTGAATTGCATCTGTCCGTTCTGCAGCGTTTCTATTTTTACCACAGAGACTGAGCTCTGAGAACTGTGGCTTTAAGGTCCTTTTGTGAAAGTGAATCCATTAACTCTTAATGGACGGCCTCCCAGTTCATGGCTGCACGAGCGTCTGAAGGATCACCGGTTAGCTGTGAACCATTAAAATAGGGAATAATGTGCTTAAAAAAAGGCTGTTGAGAAGGTGTCTAGTTCTGACCTGAAGATGTACCTTTGGGTGTTACATAATATCGCTCTGCAAAGCATTCAACCTACTCCTGCTTGCTTCGTGAATCCAAACATTAAATAACATTCGTGGATTTTCCAACATTTGCCCTATTTCCATATTTCTTTTAGCTAAAGTAATTGAAAGTGAGATTTGTGATGTGAAAGGGCGCTGTGGTTTCAGGGTTCACGGGCTAAAAAAATCTGACTGACATCATCTGACAAACTGGAACTGAAGCAAGTTGACACTTTCCTCTGGTCAGCTCGCCAATCACGAAACAGTGGACAGACGGCAAAGCGGATAACAATAAAATATATGTGTGTGTAGGTGCACAAACTGAGCATCTTTACCAACTAGAAAAATGTGTTTTTAGCATTAAAAAGGAAAAAATGAATATAAAGAAAAAAATAAGAGAACAGCTTTTAATATCCTGTTACAAAGTGAACAAATTACCAAACACAAATTGCTTCAGCACATCTGTTAGCTTCTTCACTTCAGTCACGGAGTAGATCTGAACCCTAAAATTGAAAGAAATGTCTGAAGAATTCATTGTGAAGTGAGAAAACCTTGCTGTTAAGTCATTAATTTCTGTTAAGTGCATAACTTGTACAGATTAGCATACCTCACCTAGTTAAGGTGGATTTTAATCAGATTTTGTGACTTGTATTGGTCACAATGCTGAGAAATTTCAGTTTTGCTTCAGTAAATAGATCAAATCTGCCTCATATCTTGAATTTGGGTTGCACGATTCTAGAAAAGTATGATATTAGTGCTGTACTTTTTACTGACAGTAACCTTTTCTCACTCCTGTTTGTTGTGTCATCACAATGCTCAACACTTTCTATGTGCATTAGCATTCTTGGCTGCGGTTGTCTAAACTGGGTGTGGGCATCAAGGGCAGTGAGAGTCCATCTAATTGGCCAAATATATCATTGGTGTGCAGAGCGTTAATGCATGGCACTTAGAATATAATAGCTTATGAGTTTTTGCAGCCCAAGCAGTCATTTGCAATATTTATATTGCACATATTGATACTGCAATGGCAATATATTTTTGATAGATTCTTCAGCAAGAGTCTAAAGATTGCTTATTGCACGAGACAACGTCCTACAACCTACATGATCTGTTAGCATGTGCCTGGATTGGGACAAATTTAGGAAAACCCCTTTCAGTGTCAAGGCAGTCGATGCTGTTATCCTTCCAGTACTCAACAAATAGTTTTTCCCGTTCTTCAGCAGTGCATTCCCAAAACAAACCTAATATATACACTCATTGTTGCACCACGCCCTGGGCCAAACTGTGGCTCTTGGACTGCATCAGGGTGCAGCTACGCACTAGAAGATCCTGTCAAAACAGCATGGTGATATTGCGTGACTGGATCAAAGCCTAAGTCTAAGGCTAGAGTGGCTAGTCCTCCATCAAATTCTCAATAACTAAACCCCACCATAGCATAAGGGTCCTGTCAGTGCCTAAAATGAGTATCTGCCAAAAAAATGAAACGTGCATGTGCAGAATGTAACCTGAATGTAACCTGTATAAATTCTAGCAACTATTTTGGTCACATTGATAATGGCGACCAAGTTTGCATGCACAGCAGTTAAATCTAAGTTATACGGATTTATCTTGCACCAACCGATGCTCGATGTGCTTGCGCTTGCATGGTGTTGAGCAGAAATTGCGCATGTGCGATTCATTTTTGACAAATGGTTGTAAGTACTGACAGGCCCTTTATCAAGAATACACTGCCACCACACTCCATCACAGTTCACCCAGGACCCACCACGACTTTGCTGCCGAAGCTTTGAGCATGCTCTAATCCATCACTAACCCATCACACTCTATCACGCACAATGTGGAGCTCACCATGTTCCTAATACATGCCTGAATACCTCACCAAGACCTTGCAAAGGCCAGCTAAATCCTGGCTGAGGTCTTGAGCTTGTGTGAATGGGGGCCCTAAGATCCCAGTTGCCAGCTTTTGAGGACAGTTTAGGGGGAGATAATAGAAATCTTTGCCACCCAGAATAAAAGGCAGCATAAAAAGCTTTCATGTTGATTTTAAAGTGACTGATAGATTCACATCAACATGCATTTATGAACTGATTAGGAAGCAAGGAAATATTTTATCCTAAAGGGATGTTTTGTTCATTTTGAAGCGGCGTTCTATCAGTTATTTATCTACAGTATGACCATATGCATCGATGACATCACTCAAAGCGACTGGAGTCAGGAAGTAGTTCTCTGACCAGAGCAATAGTCATGACTAGCAGATCAAGAGAGATGCTGCCGTCAAACTTAGCAGGTAATTTTTAGGTATTTGAAACAATTTTTGCTCTAAAACGTGATTCTGATGCATTAAAACGCTATATGACCTGTTTGTAAACCTCTACAATTTACCATGAGACCGATTGTTTAGTTTATGGCGTTTTTCTGCAGCTGCTGCAGTAGCATAGGTTGCTCGGTTGGAACAAACTAAACATCCGCTGATCAGCTTATGAAGAGTTTTCTTCTATAACCTAAAAGTTGAGATTGTTTTATACGTCAACGTGAACAAGCTGCTTTTAGATAGTATGTGTAGGATCAGGTGGCTGTGACTTGTTTTAATTGCACTGTAAATGGTTTAGTGATAGTTTACAGAAGTTTATAGATCATTTTATACATCAAAATTTTATTATTTAAACAGTTTATACTTAAACTAAACACTAATGTCTCTAAAGACTCTCAAAACTGCTGGAGCGACCGTGGGATTATTTTTAGCTCTTGGTTGTTTACAAGTTTTATTAATGATCATTAATGAAAAATAAATCTTCCTGTTGCGCTCACTTTGAAGAGCCATCTAGATGTTGAATGCATCCAATAACTGTGAACACTAAGATCTGATCACTAGATACAAATTTGCTGCTACACCGAACAGCATGATGGATGCACATGCTTTGCATCCTGGTACTTTGGCAGCGCTACTCTTTGCTCCTTAATAATTTAACAAACGCTTTAGGTATGAGACATTGTTGGCATAAAAGCAAAGAACAGCTGCTTATTAAATTTGATTTGATAAAGACAACTTGATTTTTTTTTTTTTTTGCAAAGACAGAATTGGGAAAGAAATTCGCAAGATTTACCTGCATTTTTGATAAAGCTGATCACCTACATACAAAAATGTTTGCCTTATTCTTTTTCTGTTTGCAGCACAGGAAAGGCGTCGCTAACTGCTGCACCTATAAACTAAAAAAAAAGAGGTTTCTTCCACTGTTAGGCCACAAGATCTTGTTTTTGGGTGCTGCCATGTTGTATTTTTAGAACCAGTCTGTGTACTCATGCCGTGAGGATGAAAAGTCCCACCTACTCACCCAGACGTAATTATGATGCCCTTTAAACATGAGCTAATCACATGTGAACATATAGCAGCAACTATGTGAGTCAACAAAAATCAATAAAACCCTGAGGTGCATTTTTTAAACATTTAATCAGGACAATGTCTCATTTGTTTTACATGTAGGGGATGGGACTTAAAACTTATACTGGAACCAATATACCATGCATTTAGATGTCTAGCTCTAATCTGCACATAAAAGCACGATATGCATGGAGAGAGCTGTTTACTAAATGAGATACCAGCATCTGTCTCAAGAATAACCAACCACAAACAAACGTGTGAGAACGGTGTTTTTGCTTCACTCAACTCTCCATATCTTGCATGAAATTTCTCCTTTCTTCTAAGTATTTTTCCCCTCACTTCCATTTCAACCACCTGCCTTTCAGCTAAATGTCTCTCAACAGCAGTATCCTCTCTTAGCGTATCTTTTAAGAGAGAAAATGAACAGTGCGTGCAGATATGTGGCTCTTTCCTATGTGATTTAGTACGTAACAGCTTCAAATAAAGGTCTTGATTTTCCTTTTATGGGACTTGAGTCACATAGAATGTGCTTTCAGCTCTGAAGAAGCGGGTGCCTGAACTCGTTCACCGGCAGAATCCAAGGGGAGGGGCGACGCTTCGCTGTTTTGTTTGCAAGCTGTTACTGAAAATGAGGATTTCTCTGCGTTTAGGACGAGAAAAGGATTGAAGATAAAATGATTAGAAATTGATTTATGAAGAGTAAAAAAAAAAAAAAAAAGACGAGTGAAACCTGAAGGTGCGATATTACTAGGCAGTCAAACATGGCGATGCAAGAGTTTTTTTTATTTCTAACTGTAAAGTTCAGACTTGAATTAACATTTTTTGGTCTGATCACATGAACAGATGCTGTGAAAGACTTTTTGCTTTACAATATGCTCCACCTGGTACCTCTGGCTGCCTGAGTTTGTGCTTGTGGCCTTAAAAGCGTTAAACTAGTGTTGATAATTTACTGCATTCCGTTCAGTTTTATTTGTATGCCGACCCAATTCACAGCTAAATACGATCTCATGGCAATTTATAGGGCTCTTTTCAGTCGAATGTTTATTTTAGCCAACATAGCCTCAAACATAGATGAAAACTAGCTGTATTTTTCCACATGTGGCCCAGATCTTTGACTATTTTAATAATTTGCACTTGATACCTATTTATTTAAGCCTGACTTAATAGAACAGGAGCTTATACAAATTATACAACAAAGAAAGACAGAAAGCAACAACAAGCAGAGGGTAAATTTTAGCTAATAACATTACCCGCTTCACAGGTCCTGCTGAGCTTTACAGGAAAATGTGCTCACATTTTTCATTTCCTCTCTAGTTTTTGCTTGCAATTCAATGCAGGTCAACATGTTCCCTGTAAACATTTTGTTGTGCAACAGGAAGTGTTTGGACAGCAAATTTACTTCCTTTTCTGGCGCAACTAGCTGCACATTTCCCCATCAAGCAAACTGAGATTTGACATTTTATAAGATTGTTAAAACAAACACAATCTGTGGCTTATTTTAGGAAGTAAAATACATTGTATAGTTTTTAGTCTGAGATATGCACTATTTATAGCGTCGTCAATCTGTTAAAGCAACAGCAGTCAATCAGTCAGGTATTTTGAAGCTGTCATAGCCTCTAAAAGTGAAGAAGTTGTGGTTTATGTGCAGCATTTCATACTGTGGGACTAGGCAGTAAATCCTTGAAGATTGACAGTTTTCCCACATCGTGTCATGTTGCCAAAATTAGAGTATAATACCAGAGAAGGAAAGCAGCTGTCAGTGTCAAATAGTAAACATACTGAGCAGTAATAAACATAATAATTATTATTGTAATAAATACTTTATTGTCCCCTTGAGGAAAACTGTCTCTCTGCGTTTGACCCAGCCCTGGGGAGCAGTGGGCTGAGAGCCCTAGAACTAATATCTTAGACGATAACCATTAAAAACTGTCACTTATTACTCATAAAAATGGACTGCTTTTAAGGTTATTGTTTAAAAAAAAAACTAAATATTTCACTTACTTTTTTTGAGGATTCCCCAAAATCCTTCAAAAAAGCTACACACATAACTAATGCGTTTTACCGTGCGTACCATACGAGCAGCTGTCCAACATTGCAATGTATGACAAGCATTTTAAAGCCATATAGCATCCAATCAATAAACCTACATTCTGCAGCCGAATGTCCATTATCATGTTTCATGCAGGCTCTGGACAAAGGTTCATCTGCAAGTCTGGAAAATAAACTGCAGAACTCGAGCCAAACTCTT
This sequence comes from Callopanchax toddi, assembly GCA_006937965.1. Taxonomy (NCBI): domain Eukaryota; kingdom Metazoa; phylum Chordata; class Actinopteri; order Cyprinodontiformes; family Nothobranchiidae; genus Callopanchax; species Callopanchax toddi. The sequence continues at coordinate 129,353 of SSNR01000108.1, read as the reverse complement.
CCACTGAGTCATGCCTGCCCACTGTGAAATCTGATATGCCCTGCACTGATTAGAAGCAGCATCACTGCAGAGATATTGTATACCAAAGCAAAACTGAAATTTAAGCAATTATCTTTTTTTAGTGTTTTGTTTTGGGGAAGCTACACTGTCTTTGTTCAGCAGTAACCTTCTTCATATTGATAGAATCGAACACACCTACTGCAGGTGGCTCTGCAGGGACATTAGTTAAATGCAAACTCTTGGAAAGGAACCCAAAGTTTGTTTTATGTGCTTTCCAAAGGCCAGGTGTTTTAGCTTTTATAACAGGTTGGTGATGAGCTAATGGCTGCTGAACATCCCTTAACAAATAGATTTAACTAGAAGAAAAGTAAGATGCTCCACATATGCATAAAACACAACAAGGCTGCATTGGAAGCGTAATTCTTGACGGGTTATGGGTATCATCTATTTTAGCTTCTCTCAGGTTTTACAGTGAATCATTTGAATTCCTTACTTTGACCTATAAAGAGTACCAGCGAGTGATTAGAGGGTAGGATTTAGACCATTTCTAACCTACTCTGGGGTTATTGGGATTTAAATCTCATTAAATTTCCTCCATGATCTGAATAACAGGCATAATATTACCTTAGGAGCAGAACAGAACCAGTGAACCTAAACTCAGATTTCACAACGTTTTGTCACAAGACATTCAGTCATGTGAATTCTGTTTTTTATTCATGCTATTTCTCATCAAAGCATCACCAAAAATAAAGATTATAACATGTGGCTTCATTATAATGAAGATATTATTCAGGTATGATGCAAATGTCATACTAAATAAGGGAAAAGATGGTCTCCTACAGCTTGGTAGTAATGCACTGCTCATGCACAGGTTGTGTGCAGCAGCTCATGAATATGGATTTTCAGATAACTTGTATGTGTGTGTACGTTCCTGTTGGAAGTACACAATCAACTTCTGTTTTCAGTAGAGCCGAGACGTTCCCATCATTCTGCTCTGTAGTTTGCTGCAACGTGCGCTGCAGCCATCCTTGGGCGATCCCCTGAACAACCCCATTTAAGTCGTTTATCTAATCTTGTTAACATGGAATAAACCTGCTCCCAAGTAGGTTTGACCTTACAGACTTAAGGTGTGGAAACCAATCCACAGACTGATGAAATACAAAGGTTTAATACAGCTAAAATACTATTTGTTTAAATGGACAGCAACTCCAAAGTAGAGCCGAAAAGCACTAGCATTCTAAATGAACAATACAAATCTATTTTTAATTTTTGTTGTTGTTATAGCACCATTCAGGTATAACAAAGATGCGCGCTCACAAACGTACACACACCACACACACACTATTAAGCTCACAACCAGTTCACTGGCCCAGGGGGTTTCCTACCCTCTGCTTTGTCTGTCTGTGTTGTGAAACTGCGGCCGGAGATTCAGGTTATAAGCAGGCAGCTGACTCACCCTGAGGCTGAGCGGTGATGGTGTGTGGCTTGTTGTCAGACCTCGGGGGAGCTCTCTACTCTACTTACACGAGGGGAGTACTTAGTCTGTCACGACTGTGACTTTCATATGGCTTTAGACAGAGGTTATCACAAAAAAAAAACAAAAAATAAAGGTGAGCAATCAGATAGTATTTTATATAAACAATGATTTTAGATGACAAAAAAAGTGGCGTCAACACTTTTGTGTTTTATTGATGCAGTAAAACAGTGCAAACTTGTAGATGCTGAAAATTTTCAGTGGTTGAAATTTCGGTGCATCCCAAGAAAAACAGCTCCTGTTTTTATTAAGTATCCTTAATAGTTTTTTGCAGGTCTTGCATTCAGTATTTGAACACACCCCAAATCTCTTTGAAACTGACAACAAGGCAGTTATCTGTGTTATTCATTGTTAGTTAGTAGAAATATCATGTTTGATGTTAGAAAACAGATGGAATAAGATGTAATCTCTGAGTAGGGTTAAATGGACCCAAGAACACGCCTTAAGTAGTGAAAACTAGGTAATAATACTCAGCCTGTATAGAATAATAGAGATGCACCAGTTCTGGTTTTAAAGGCTAGTTCTGATCTCCAGTTCTTGAACGGCTCGGATTGAGTTCAACTCGGTTTTTTAATAAAGCACCAGCACAAGTCACCGCAATGACTGAATACAGCAACAAATCTAAATCTCATCAGGTTCTGATTCAGGCCCATTGATTGCAGTAAATTCTATTCAGTTGTAAAATAGTTCTTCCAATTCTGATTTCCTCCAATTGATAAACTTTAAAATTACAAATCTGGACATAAAATCTTCCAAATTGAAGATGTTTTATTGCTGAAGTGAATTAGTGCTTAGTGACAATGAGCTTTTGTCTCATGTATTGTCATACATATGGAGGAAAATGTCAGATTTTTTATTGCTGCTTAAATTAATGAACCATAAAGGGGAAACCCCCCAAACAAATCAGAATTTTGAGGTTTCTGATTGGCTGATTGCTCACTAAAACAATCATGCTGAATTTTCACAAACCTTTTTTTTTTTGTTGCATTTCTAATAATAATATTAATAATACAACAAGTACAAGGTGAAAGAAAAACTGTTTTAAAGCAATATTTAAATTACATCAGATCTTGTAATGGTACTGTCATTGAAACATTTACAGGGCTTTTATTTTGAAAGCATAGTTGCTGATTGGTGAGCTCTGACATCCTGTGAACTCCCCACTCACAGATTATTAGAAGTCTGGATACTGTATGTTTTAGTCATTATTTTGTCAAGATGTAAGAATCTCTTCCAGTCAGTCTCTATTGCAAGATGTAAAGTTGTAGGAATGTTGTTGTAAAATGAAATAAATCCCTTTATAATCATTTCATACATAGTGGTTTGGAAGACAGATCGACGAAGTAGTAAATAATTCCTCATCAAGCCATTATTCCACCCCAACTGGAAAGAATATTATCAGACAAAAATGTTAGAAATACTTTTTTTTTAAATCAGCTTTATTTTGTCCACTGAAAAAAAATGCTGAATAAATTTCCATATGTGCACCTTTTCAAGTAGCTTCATCCGCCTCCTCCCAAAAAACCAGCTCCTTTCCATTTTCTTTTTTAACAAACCCAACGTAGGTCAACACATCTGTTTTTAGTTAACGGGGTCCCTCTCTAAGACGGCTAAGCTCATTTCTCCTCCGTCACTAAGTAACCGAGAGCTGCCCAAATGGTCCATCGTCATTTTCTGTCACTTCTCGTTCCCACAACAACTTTGAAATGGATGAGTAGCGGCTGGCTGCTTTGAGTTTTGTTTTCACTGTCTGTGTAAGCTCCCTGTTCAAACAACACAGAAATTGGTCTGCTCGTCGGCCTGGTGCCGTCTGCAGTTTGCTCAGTGTGGATTCCTCCAGAGTCTCCCTGAGCCTGAATTTGAATTAAGTCAGCTGTTCACTTTTCTGATATAATTTGCTGTCAACTTGGAGGATGTTCCTGTAGTCTTTCAAGTATGTTGTGATTATTAGCTCCTATGTATGGATGACAGCAGTTGTGAGTGCTAAGTGTCACTCTCATAATAGCACACAGTACTATAGTAAAATCTTCAATTTTCTGCATTTTAGCTTTAACTGCGTAGGTGGGTAAGCTTGGATTTGCCCTCTGGGACTAAGTGGTGGGCTTGATAGGCCCAGATGTTTCCAGAGAAAACCAACGAATGCTAATTACTACCCAAATCTGCAGGCATCCCACACAGACACCCAGCTCCTAATATACTATATACTAAGACACATCTCCAAGCAGAAAGGCTGCTTTTTTATAAATTATCTTCAGAATTTAGCTTTCTTTGCACCTAATCCACTTTTACATGGCTGAGTCACGTACTTGAGTGGTGCAGGTTTCCTAACTTCCACAAACTAATGTTTTCACCATTACATTAACATTTAACTGGACTTTTTCAAACTAAGTCCATGCAAACATGATTGTTATATTGTTAAAAAGTACTACTTTACCTCTTTAATGTCTACACCAAGACAATGGCAATGAAAAATGTATTCCATTTGGGGCATATAAGGAAATAAAAATGCAAAATTAAACATATTAATGTATGATAATCATGTTTAATGTTTTATTCAAACATCCCAATAAAAAAAAAAACTCTTGTTTAGTTTTTCTCATTTATGTTCAGTGCATGCTTTAAAGAGATACTCCACCAGAAAGTGATTTTTTTTTTTTGTCTATTGCCATATTCCTCATAGTTAGATCAGTGGGCAAAAATATTAGTAACCAGCCCAGCCGTTTTTCTGATCTGTCAGTACTCCTTTAGCATTAGCTTAGCGTAAAACACTGTAAGTGAATGGTAACAACTAGCATTGTGAGAAAAAAAGTCCTTAAAACTCACTCAGTAGTGAAACTAATTCTGCCTAGTGACCTCAATAAACATATCGACTGCAAGTGAAAATAAAAAGTAACATGAAGGAATTAAAGGTACTAGACTCGGGACTACTTTATGACAAAGAATAGTTGTAAGCCTCCACTGAACAGTGCAAGGACATGACGCAGCGGCCCCAAAGACGCCTACGTCTGTAAATACAAATACTGGCTACTAGGCTAAACCCGGTAACGTTTTTTGAAGAGAATCTCTGTGCAGCTCCCAACTTTGTGTTATTTTTCATCGTCTGTGAGGCTTGAAAACAACGTTTGGATACGTGTTTACGGAAGTAGGTCTCCTTGGGGTCGCTGCATTTTGTCCTTGCGCCGTTCAGCGGCGGTGGCGTAACTTCACAGTTAACCGGTTATTAGCCGTTAAGAGCTTCAATAGCCAGTTAAACAAAATTTGGAAAACGTGCATCCCTAGTATCACTACTGAGTGAGTTTTAAGGACTTTTTTTTCTCACAATGCTAGTTGTTACCATCCACTTACAGTGTTTTAAGCTAAGCTAATGCTAAAGGAGTACTGCCGGATCAGGAAAACGGCTGGGCTGGTTACTAATTGTTTTTGCTCACTGATCTAACTGTGAGGAATATGGCAATAGACAAAAAAAAAAAAAAAAAATCACTTTCTGGTGGAATATCCCTTTAATAAAATAAAGGGATTAAAATGTGCTCTACCATGTTGTTGACCTGCCAGTCAGTGGGTTCATTTTCACAAGCTACATTTTAAAAGAACATTTGGACTCTGTTATAGTGTTAAGCTGAGGACTGTGGTCGTCCTCTTTGGCTGTAAGCCTATATATTGGTGTGTCTATGAGACATAGCTGTGAGTAGTGCTGACAGATCTAAGAGAGCCTGTAAGCTGTTGTATTTAGACACAATGCACAGTCAAGCACTCTAGAGACCACAGGCCCTTTGTTCCAATTTCCTCTACAGCAATTCAGGGCAGAGGGAAGGCGTATTTTCTGATTTACTTAAGCACATGTGGTTAGAGCTGAGAGGCTGCAGCGCTGGTAGAGAAGAGTGTTTGGGGTGCAGGTGATTTGTCATCAGATGAGGTTCATTAAGGCTGGCAGTGCATTGTCGGACCAGCTACTGATGTGAAAAAGGGTCATGAATCAGGGAGACTCAGGATGGCGGTGGTAATATTGGTTAATAATTGCTTATAGATCCCATAAATGAACATGGATTTTCTTATTAAATTCATAGCTTTTCTCGACTGATATATTTGACCTCAAATAAGCAGAGTTTGGCGGTTATGTAGCACCACAGGGAAGAGATAACTGGAGATTAAAGCCAGTGATTTTGCTGTATTGGGACATTTACACGTTTTCCATTATGATCACAAAGATGTGGAAGCTGGTTAACTACCGCACACTATTGAGGTCATATGAGACTTTTTGAAAACCCCACTCTTAAAAGTCCAGCTTATCCAAAATTTAATCTGGATGACCTCATTTCTGGTGCACAAGCTGATATGGAGGAAATGAGATTACAGTGCACACATACACTTATATTTATCTGTGGCAACATCTGTGAATAGCTTTATTAAAACACGTTCAAGTGTTGCTAAACTGATAATTAGCAATTTTTTTTTATTTTGAAAGAAAATATATATTTATAATGGTATATAACTCAGCAGATTCTTGGTGCTTTAAATAAATGGTGAAGCAAGAAGGCCACGGATATGAATTCATGTCTGCAGGCAGTCCCCCCCCCAGAAAGTCCAGTTTCTTCCTACAGTCCAATGACATGCATGTAATGTGAATCAGCTACTCAGAATTGCCTTTAAGTGTGAAAGTAGGTGTGAATGTGTTTTTCCGTCTATATGTATTAGCTCTGTGACAGACTGGCAGCATGTCCACACTGCACCTCACCTCTTACCCAGTGTGTTCTGGGATTGGCTCCAGAAATGTGTGATCCTGAGCCGGATAGGAAAGTGATGATAAGGAAAAGTCAATCTATCAGGAAGGAAAATTAGGGAATATCCAAGCGAGACCATTATGTTCTAATGTGTTTTGTGGAAAATACTTAAAGTTTGCAAGTAAATAAACAAGAGGTTGCATTTATATCGCATTTAACAACAGTATTGAAGGGAATCATGTCTAAACAAATGATTTTAACTCAAGTAATTAGACCAGCATTGCAATTTGCAGCAAGTTTTGGCTTTTTCAAGTTGGAAATGTCGAATTAATCTCTATAAAGCCACATGGAAGAGAAAACCTACATAAGATACTTGCTGCTATGGATTTTAGACGGTTTGTTGGAGTTTTAGGAACTCTTATGTTGAACATACTAGACTTACTTACTGTTTTTCCTTCCTATCAATGATTTTGAGGCTTGCTTCTTTATGATTTGCCTTTAATCATCTTCTCTTCTTTGTTTGTACTTTGACCCTATTTAATTTCCTTCTCTATCCCCTAACCTTTCCATGCCTTTCTACTGCTCTAACCCTCTTCTACCCTTTCCTTCCCTGCCATCTTGATACACTTCTCCTCTCCAGCTGGGTTTGCGAGGTCGCCACTGTCTGAGACTAAGCTTACTGGGGACACCTTTGAGCTGTACTGCGAGGTGGTCGGTGACCCCACTCCAGAGATCCAGTGGTGGTACGCCGAGGTCAACCGAGCCGACTCCTTCAAGCATCTGTGGGACGGAGCCCGCAAGCGTCGGGTCTCCATCAACATGGCCTACGGGAAAAATGGGGTCAGTGTGCTCGGCATCACGCGCCTTACACTGGAGGACTCTGGGATCTATGAGTGCCGGGCGAGCAACGACCCGAGGCGCAATGACCTCCGGCAAAACCCAGCCATGACCTGGATCCGCGCCCAGGCCACCATAGCAGTGCTACAGAGTGAGTGGTCTATGTGCTGTAGTACCTAGATGGTGAAAAAACCTCTTCCCAAACAGTTAAAGTCCTTTAAAAAACCCTACGCCACAACAGCCACTGCCAGTCTTTTGTGTTTTGTTTTAAACATTAACTTAGTTCTATTTTATTATTTAATGTTCTGGTAAATTAGGTGAACTCTTTGTTTCTTCTAAACCCCTCCCTGACCATTAGGAATGACCACAAACCCAGGAACTTTACCCAGTCTCTATCAACATTTCTGTCTTTCCTTCCAAACCAAATCTTTGTTCTGACTCTCTCATGTGTCCTTTAACAAGACTCTGATCACGATCTTTTTTCCTCTGATTTCATCCTGTTTGTTACTCCTAGATTTATTTGTGATACCTTTTAACCATCATGTCGTGTCTCCTTTGTTGCATTGATTGTTTTATTTACTTCAAAGCCCTGCCTACCAGCTAAACGCAGTGAAAACCTAGTGGTGCTTTGAAGTAATAGCGCTTTTGATTTAGCTTTGTCACTCTGGGCACGGTTTAAATGGAACTATAAGAAGACACAAGGAGGGGGTCCGTTCAGGTGTAAAGCAGTGATTCCTGCTGTCAACTCCTTTCTGATAAAAGCTAATATTTACTGCTTTCAAATTCATGTGTGGTAATCCAATAAAGGATACGACCACACGGGGCCCTGGAGTGTCTCCTTTCTCGTTCAGATGAAATTTCTCGTCTACACCAAAGTCTCTCTGGGACTGCCTGTGCAATGTGTTACCTTGTGCCTTCTCAGCCATTGAGTGTGTGACTATGAATCAGTAATGACATTATATCCTTTAACCTTTAGCTCTACGCACACAAACATTCAAACAAACTGAAATTCAACTGGACCCTTGTAATCGGTGCATGCTTCAGTGCTCTGCCCACTGGAGCACAGGAAGATGTGGAATGTTGTTAGTCACAGTTAAGCTTTGAGAAGTTTAGAGGAGTCTGGTCTTTGCTGACTCTTCTGATTGGACTGACAAAATTAGATTTATGTGTGAGTTCTGCTTTATTAGGTGTTGGACTAATGCAATTCTCACTTTTACCGAAGGTCCAAAGGACTTGCCTTATTTTATAATCGACTCTAAATTCCCAGCCTCACAAAATATATTTTGTCATTACTGAGAAATTAATGTGATTTGAATATACATGCAATAAGTAAACTATTGCATTTATATTACAGGCTATACTGTATAGCCCCTTGACATGGATGTATAGTTTGCAGCTTGAAATGGACACGTGATGAAGTCTGGTCGTCTTCTTTTGACCCTCTGTTTTTCCTCACCTTTGAATGTGAATCACTCTATATCAAATATGAAAATGTGGAAATATAAAGAGTATTCAAGTTGACCTTTTGATTTTCAAGTAAGTGCAATTCTTTTGTTAAATAAAAAAAAAAGAGATGCATGCATGGATTACATCAACAGGAAATACATTAATATGTATTTTCATACGTGCTCAAAATGATGTGATTCTAAAGTCTATGAAATCATCAAAGTTCAGATTTCATGCTGAAAGAACAGTTGAATGTATTGGGAAACATCGAGTGTGACTACGTGTTGCAGCTAGCAGCCGATTTGCTTTGCAATTAGCCAGAAACAGCTAACCTGCTTCTATGCTGCCACTGTTTAAAAAAGTCTCTAAAACAACGATTAAGGGTTGAATTTATACAAAATAAATTGCATATTTGTTGCCTAACGTGTTGTTTAATTATAAATCTGTGGTAGTGATCTGAAGCTGGGATAGATGTTTCCCTGTTCGTCTTTATGCAGATATTTGGTTGCTGGCTGTGGCGTCAGATAGCACACAGAATGAACAAAGTGCTGTTAAATACAGATGTTTCCCAAATGACTTTAATCAAAATCTGCCGCTGTGGTCAGTGACACTAATGTGGGTAAGTTTCCATTGGAAAGAAAACAAAGATTACAAAGCAATCTTGCATCACTACACCCTGTTTGAACCTCCTACTAGCGTCACTAGACAGTGGAACAGAAGCTGCAGGAACCAAATATGATATTTCCTGATTTTCACCAAGTTTCAGGTAGTACACGTTTGGTGCAAAAAAACCAACCACACATTTAAAGGGACACTCCACCGCCAAGTTATTTTTTGTCTATTGCCATATTCCTCAGAGTTAGATAAGTGGGCAAAAACTATTTGTAAGCAGCCCAGCCATTTTACTGATCCGGCAGTACTCTTTTTGCTTTAGCTTAGCGTTAAACACTGTAAGTGAATGGTACCAGATAGCATTGCCAGAAAAAACGTCCATAAAACTCACTAAATAGTGATAATAATTCGGCCTAGTGACCTCAGTAAACATATCGACTGCAAGGGAAAATAAAAAGTAACACGAAGGAATTGCATGTACTATTTTTAACTCGGGACTACTTTTATGACAAAGAGCAGCTGTAACCCTCCGCTGAACGGCGCAGCTCCAGTGAACTGTGCAAGGATATAGACACATACTTCCGTAAACACGTATTCACACACGTTTGAAAACCGTGCATCATAAACCGTGCATCATGTCCTTGCTCTGTTCACCGGAGCTGCGCCGTTCAGCGGAGGGTTACAGGAGTATCCCTTTAAGTGATGAGTTCTTTATACTGTACACTTTGTTATAAAATCACTTAATAAACACCAACATCTTTAACTTCAGGTAGACATAGGTGTTATTAAAAGTAAAGCTGCTTAGTTTAAATCTACAAAATAGCACAAAACGATGCTGTTAGGATAAAAAAATTAATCATCCATGAAAAGAATGAGTGTTTCTGGCTAATTAGCTATTAGAAACCCTACTGTTTATATTCACAAAAGAAAGCCTTTATTTATTTATGTGCCATAATTCGACAATATCCCAATATTCTCTTAAATGTAGGCCTATCAAAATGTAAAAGAAAATATACAGATGTACCCGACTTCACTGGCTAAAACATCAGTACAGAAACACAAGGTCAGGTTTCATGACACCTTGACTCGTGTAGAGTGACCATTTACGTTTTGTCACCTTTTAGACTGAGACAAGATGTCCTACAAACAACCTTCTGGTTAAATTGCCGGTGGACAACTGTGCCATATTAGCTAAATGTTAATTTATGTACCTCATGTTGTGTGTGTACGCATGTCTCAAAGACACTATTAATAGTACACACTGCTTTGCAAGAGAGAAAAGGAGAGGGAGAGAGATAATGGGGGATGGAGCCGGCGTCCCTTTAGCGATTTTGTGTCCGGACCTACAGGAACAGGGGGCTGTGAATGCTAAAAGAAGTCAACTGTCAATCTCAGTAGTTGCCCTTAGCCTCTTATCGGTTCTCTTTTGCTTTGCTAGTAGCTCTGCAGCAGCCAGTAGTAGGATTATGATGCTGCTCCTCTCTGCTCCTCCCCTCTGGGGCTCCATTGTTGCCATGGTTGGCCCGCCCTGAAGGAGGGGGAGGGGCAGCGTGCAGGAGGCCTTCTGCTTGCTACTCAAGGCAGAGCAAAGGGCACCTTGCTCTCAGATGACACCCTTTGCTTCTGTAATCGTCCTTTATAAATGGACCCTGGTATTGTTTCATAACCAGTGTAGATGTTGAGACACTCGTATTACGGTAAGGCAAACTGTCAAAGAGCTGCAGGGTTTAATTTATGCAACTCAGAAGAAAAAAAAAAAAAGAGTTTAATAAAAAATACATAAAATCCCCCCAAAGTTTGAGAAGCTCCAGTTGCTTTAATGGCATCAGACAAAATGATGAAGATAGCTGTGCTGCTTCTGCACTCGTCTTCACTGCTTTATTTTTATTTAGCATAAAATCACACACACACTGTATGGTTAAAAACCAGAGGGCATATAACTCAATAGGTGTTTCTCTTATTTTCATAGTGCACGAAATGTGTTAACACAAGTGTTTCTGGAAACAAACAAACTTGTAGGTGTTAAAACATTTACAGTCTAAAAAGATTATGTATGGTTCCACTGATGTTCTGTTCTTCATTCTCTTTAGACACGGAACGCACCTTGCTAAATATATTTTATCATTAAATGCAGTTGAGCTGAGAATAAAATCATTATATTTATGGTTAAAGGCAAGAAAGAGTTTAGTGAATGGTTCAGAATGAATTCACACCTATCACCCTGTTACTTATCTCTTTGTGGGTGAATTATTAATTGTTTTTAATGATTTGGTTTGCTCTATCAGCAAGCTGCCTACACAAGTACAGTATGTGCAGAGTGGGTATAAATGATGCCCCGCTATTTTAGAACATCCAATTTTCTGATTTAAATATTACCAGTACTGATCATTTCTCTAAAAGAACTTCCCCCATTTGTCAAAAAATACCCTAAAAGCTGCGTTTATAGGCAAAAGTTAGCTTACTTATCCCCAAATCCTGCATAATTACATTTTTACTCCAAAAATAAACAACAATCCAATGGATACATACGCTTTCTTATGCTTTTAGTTTATTTGTTGTGTGAACTCCACTTCATAGACACCCTCCTACACGGATCATTTAAAAACAGCACACAGCCTGCGGCTACTACAGTACAGCATAAAGGGGAGCATTAAAACCAGCTTTGAGCTGTAGTTCTGGGATAAGGTTTGACTGTCTCTGTCTTCCAGAACCAAAGATCAATGCCTCCGATCAGATCATCCTGTCACCGGACACGTCTGTCAAACCAGTGATCCTGCAGTGCAACCTGACAACTGCCCACACGGCACACAACAGAAGCTTCTGGATGAAGAACGGACTAGAGATCCTGAACACGCGGACAGAGCAGAGGACCACAGTGTACAGGTGACACAGACCTTTGGCCTGGGTAAAGTCACTTCCACAAGTCAAATACAGCTCGCGTTAAAAAAAAGTCTTACGTGCAAGTGAAAGCACTGCAGAGGTATTCTTGCTAAGTCATATTTGTCTCAGTGGGGTCTCAAGTCATTACTGGGGATCAAGACCTCGCATAGACAAAAGCTCAATGGTATGCTGAGTAGCTCTAAGCTGCACACAGCTGCATGCAGGGTAACTCAGGTTGGTTTTTCTGCTTGGCTGACTGATGGTAGGTACTTTGTTGTAAGTGGGACACAAGCAGAGTAGCAGCCATGTCCTCTACAAAAAGCAGCAAATGTCTTGGGTTCTTTTTGCCCACGTTTCAGTAGATTTTGGATAAAACAGCTGATTAAAACTCATCTATATCAGCGCTCTTCTTCAAGAAGCTGCTGGCTTTCAGTTTTTTCTAAACATGTTTGCACAAGGCTTGTGTTTTTGATAAAAATCTAATTCCAGGTGTCTTGTCCTAAACCCTAACTCTAAAATCAACTCAAAAATGTAATCCTGAATAAAAAGAACATACTATCTATTCCTTTGCATTTATATTGAATAACTCATTTGTTGCAGCTGTCACAGCTATAATTATCGTAGCAAAACGCCACCGTCAGCCCCATAGACATACCACAGACGCCGTCTAGCTACTAGATAAGACCATTTGGTCACTTCCTTGTCACACTACATCAGTGGGACTCCGAACATTAAAGCTAAAACGCCTGTAGCACCCTTCCCTGCAAAATCTAGGGCTGCTGTTTTGTAATAAAAGAGCAAAATGCCAAGTTTTTTTTTCTCTTGTGGCCTTGTAGGTCCTTCAGGCTTTTACTGCTTGAGTCTAAAGTTAATTACTTGCCTGAAAAAACATAATTGGATGACTTAATTTACTGAGTAGAGTAAGTAACTGAGAAAGAAAGTTCTCAAATAAATCGTATGTCTTTTGTCATACTTTGCAGAATCTCTAAACCCCGAGCCGAGGATTCTGGGGAATACATGTGTGTTTACACATTTGACAAGGCGCCAAATGCAAATGCAACAATTGAGGTGAAAGGTAAGCTTTCTCTGTGATCAAAAAATGTAATTTAAACCATTAAACGCTTACATTTTGAATTAAAAAGTCATATTTACTATTTAACATTTATAGTGTCCTGAACTACAGATCCTTAGGAACTTAAATAAAATAATAATTTAATGTTAAAATTATTTTTGTGCTTAAGGCCATTAACTTGGGTGTCTACTAATTCAAAAGCTACTTAAAAAATGTAACTTTGTCGGCAGCAGTCTAGATTTGAAAGAAAATAAATTCTAACTTAGGGAGCTTGAGGTGTTTGGTCCATTTTAAACAGGCTAGAGTTCATTTTCTCTGATAGTCTGCTTCATTTGAGCAGGTGTGAATTCTGGTGTGGACCAAACAACCAAACTCTGGTCCACCTCGGTTCACCTGCAAGCAAATCCTGGTGTGAAATACATTTGAACTATCCAGTGAACCAAAGAGGGGATAAAAAGCTCTGTGCTTATCTGTAGAAGCAGAGGTAAACAAAGAAAAAGTTGGAAAATGTCTCATGGGTGGCCTTAGACTAGTGAAGTGGTGCAGGTGCTTCTTGTGGTCAGAGGGCTATTTGTTACGGTTTCTGGTGACTATTGTTTTTTTTTTTTTCTTGTGAACAAACTGACTGAAGGGGAGGGATATTTGATCTGGACAATCAATGCAGTTTCTTTCATCCTCCTGCTTTTCCTGATCAGCACTTGTTTAGGGAAGTACCTGCCTCAGTGAGCTGCTGTTGGAACTGCATGACGTTTTCCACACGGTTTGGTCAGATTTGGTTTGAAGGTGTGAAGTTGTTTGGCCTTCTCTGTCTAATCAAGCTGAGTTCCTCAGACCTTCCTGGTTCGAAAGCACTCTTAGTGATGCACTCAAGATTTGAAGGAGGAAAGTTCATCATACTCCAAATTCAGAATAAAAGAAATCCAGCTTTTCTTTTTAATCTCCCTCCTTACCTCAACTTTAATTCATGTTTGACTCCCTGCACTACAAATGTAAAAATCTGGGGTTTGTGGACTGGGTTATTAACTGTCCCTCGCTGGCTGTTGTCTTACCTCAGTATTTGTTTCTGGCGTGGTGTTGTCATAATAAAATTTCTTCTAAGACTGGGTAATTAATTATTCATGGTCAAACTGCAGATGTGGGAATCGTAAATGTAAGCATGAAAATAAAAATTGTGGCACAGAAAAATGCAGTGGCTCCTCTCGCTCTGGAGAAACGTTCACGTTTTGAGTACATGCAGTAAGATGTGAGCAACAATTGTTGCTAGAAAATGAGATTAATCTTGAACAGTCAGATAATAGACTTTCAGTTATGGAGGTGAAAATTTGCAGGAAACCACTAAGGATGCAGTGGGCTGACTGGTAGAGGATGCACAGAAATCAGTACGCTAAAAGATGGAAATGGATTAACACCTTTCCATGACAGGAAATTAGAAATCTCTCCTGTGTAAGCCTTAGTGTCTTGGATCTTTTATATATCTCTGAGCTCAACAAAGGGATAGTGATAGACATGGAGAGTAACCATGGAAACTAAGCTTCCCCAAACTTTGCCTTAACTTTGCCTATCAACGACTACGGGCCAATGCGAAAGCAGCTGTGAATGCAGGCTGGTGGAGAGACATTAAACCAGTGAGCCTCAAAATCAAGTCAACTCTACTTGAGTCTCATGACATGAGAAAAGTACCGTTTCTCTTAATTGTTCTGTAATTTCTTGATATTTTGAATAAAATATATCTGGCTCAAATCAAGAACCAGAACGCCGTTCATCAGGCGATCAGGGCTGAATGGGAGTTTTGCTGCAGCATGGCTGCGGTGCATACTGAGCCTGCCCCTGTCCTGAAGCAGTGCCTGATTGTGTAACGCTGGTGATGACCATGTGTGTTTTGCTTTCACTGGATTGTGAGATGACGCCACTAGTCGCCATGCAAACCAAAGTGCCCTAGCCATCACAAGGCTGCAGGAATTTGACCGTTGAGGCTTGCTATCTGCCCCCCTGAGGGAAAAGTCAGTAACTGAACAGTCAGTTCATGATTTTCACTGTGACATTCACAATCAAAACACATATGAAACCAGAGGTCTGGTGTCCTGAATGGGTACTGTTTCAGCATCGTAATAAAGATTTTTATTTATTTATTGTTCTTAAATGTTGTTTAGAAATCATCTGACCCAGGTAGCAAACCCACTGTTAAGCTAGCCAGCTTTGCACAGCGCTTCTGGCAGCAGTTCATTGAGATCCCTCGCCTACAGTGTCCTTGGCACACTCATCCTTGCAGGACTCAGCTCATAGGCAACAGATGGAGGCTTCTGTGATGTTGTAGGATTAGGACTCTGAACACAGGCCCAGCCATCTCGGTGGGTTTATTGTCTGTGATACAAAGCTTACTACGGATACATATTTTGATAACTTATTCCTATTAAATTTTATGAAATGCTAAATATTTTGCTATAAATGTATTTCCCCTTAAAATGTGTAGAGGTGATGCAACATAATAAATGTTACTTATTTGATGCGTTTATATCAGATGCCATTTTCAATCAACTGTTTTCCCAAAGATTTTTTCGGACAGTTCTGACCTTGCCTTCTCTCGCTCATCCGTCTCACGTTCATTTGTCACCTTACCTCTGTGTGGCATGCAGATTAATAATCAGAGTCAGGAGTGTGAAATGGAGGTTTCAGCCTGTTTTAGCACACTCAGATGGATGTCTGTGTGCCGTCACTCACTGACAGACTAGTCAGGATAAAGCCCAAATGAGTTTGGCCACTCCCTCCGCTCAGGGAAGCACGTGTGCACCATAATTAGAGTGGAATGATCTCACCAAAGAGTGTAGAGCTCTCATGCTCTGTTATCCATGCACAGCTGAAAATGGCTCACTTTTAATTATTGTGATGTTGAGGATTAGTGCAAAAAGGAGAATAGTTCTCTATAGGTGTCCTCTGACTTCTGATGTGTCTGAATTAGATTAATTCTACAATTGTGCTGCATTTTTATTATCTGCTTATTCACTACTCAGAGCCAATTTAGATAATGTTGTCTCTTTTGAGGAAAAAAAACTCCAAATAGGAACATCTGGGAGTTTTCAGATCATACCGATACCCTCTGCCCCCTCCTCTGACTTCTTCATGAATTATATTGAAATGCTTTCATTTAATCTTATGTAGTGCAGGAGTTGTCTGAGCACATATAAGTAAATAAACTGTTGTAAAATAAAATTTAAACTACACATCCAAAACATTTTGGGTTTTTGTAATAGCGGGTATCTGACCCAGTTATCCGACAGCATAATGTGCAGCGTTTGCTTAAAAATATGAGGAAAGTGGCCAAGTAGTAAACCAAAGAAACGTCAGGTCCAAAAATTATCTACAGCAGGTGAACGATATCTGATGCATCATTAAGTGAATCCATCTCCTGCATGTCAGGTTTTCAGTTAATAGCTCCTTGGGGAATCGTCTGATTGGTGCTAAAATGTTATTTTCTGTCTGTCGAATTGTGTTTTCTTTAGCATGTTTTATAGGAAAAAGCCTAAATATGTCATTGTGACAGGCAGCCTGTAACAAATCACCTAAAGATCCACTAAAACAACTGGTTCCTTGCTCAGCCCTCTGTTATAACACTGGCTCATCCTTTGAGTTTAGGAGCCTTTTATGTCTGAACGATTGATGGCTTCTCTCTGAAAAAGGTCAAGCCTAAAAAAGAACGTTCTGGCTCCTTGGTATGAAAATATTTATAAAAAGGAGAGATGACTCAATGTGTTTTCACAGAGATGAACAGACAAACAGGTTAATCCTGATAACTGAGAGTCATTTTGCAAGGCTACTGCGGTGGCACCTTAAGGAAAATAAAGAAGCTAAAAAAAGCTGCGTGCATCTGCAACGCTGTCTACCTGTGCAGCCTGAAAGCTGAGCAGAGAAGCTGCCATGTCTTGGTGAAACACATTATAATGCAATCCCAATCTTCTCACTGAGTCCTTTGTCAGCGCTCCATTCTCATCATTAAGGACCTCACATCCCCCTTGGCAATTGAGGAAGGAAATGATTTTGAACTTCCTCTTCCACACTCTCCCTGTTTTTTTGGTCTTGCCCAACATCCGTGACGTCTCCTCCATCCCAACAGGGATTTGGGGTCTTACCGGAGGCATCTGTGGCCTTTTGAGAGCTCAATCAGTTGCTTCTGCATGTAATTGTGTTGTTTTTCCCCTCTTGGCATGCATGTTCAACATAACAAATGTTAAAAGCACTAGCAAATATGATATGATGTAAATAAGACAGTAGCAAAATAGGCTTAGGCAGTACAGCATTCAAACCAATGTGAGAAAAATCCTTCAAAAAGTCTGAAAAATAGTCATAAAAACTCAGGATAATACAAATAACAAATTAATTAATGAAAAATTAACATTATTAAAAGTCTGTCAACAACTCAACATTAGTGCAGTTGAGTAAAAGTAGTAAAATAATTAAATAGCATGTTTAAGATTCTCACTAAGTGAACAAAATCGCATCATTTAAATATGATTTAAAAAATATATATATCTGTACAGCCTCTAATGACTCAGGCCTCCAACTGCTGTCACACTCTTGCAAAGCAACTGAGCAACCTCAGTAAATCAATTCAACCTAAAATCTTGATCACGCTGAATACACACAGGAGACTATTGGAGGAGATTTTGGCACGTTTTAGGGCAGCTACCCACATGTTCAGCTGCGTTGCTCATTCTTTGGATGCACAATCCTTCAAGCTGTACCACGTAGTAAAGGTGACTCATCAGGCTCTCCAGTGAGCTCAAATACAACACCAATTGGAATTATTAAAAGGGAGAAATGGCTGGCTGAAAACACATTTCTACATTTCTCAGGCGTTTAATATAGATGTAAACGTCTTTGAATCTAATTAAAGCAAATATTATAATGACTTTTAATGAAT
Source organism: Callopanchax toddi (assembly GCA_006937965.1). NCBI lineage: Eukaryota > Metazoa > Chordata > Actinopteri > Cyprinodontiformes > Nothobranchiidae > Callopanchax > Callopanchax toddi. Next base: position 111,339 of record SSNR01000108.1, on the reverse strand, counting down.
TAATACTATAAAAGAAGGGGTCTTTTTGTTGTCATGATAAAAATGTCAACTTTCCTTTGTCCAACTTTTGCTAACGGCGCTAGTGATGAGATTTATTTATCTGTTATATCTTCCAGCAAAACCTGACGTCACTAGCCACAAGCGAAGTGAAAACAGGAACGAAGGGGAAAATGCAACAATTACCTGCAAATCTGTCGGCTACCCACATCCGACCTGGACATGGCGAAAAGTGGATGGAACGTCTTACATGGTATATCTACCTAAAGTTTATGCAATTTATATACAGAAATTTAAACACTGAACGCTCAAATGTTAGGTGTTTATTTGATAAATAAACTTTAAAGCTTTTAACTGTTTTCACTACTAAATGGTCACTGTGTTTCAGGATATTGACAACTCCACCGGACGCTTCTTCATCAGTAACATGAACAACCATACAGAGCTGACCATCCTAAACCTGGATATTACCACAGATCCAGGAGTATATGAATGCAACGCTACCAACGCGATTGGAAACGCTGCAAAGACCACCATACTAAGAGTGCGCAGCCATCTTGCACCGCTTTGGCCTTTTCTGGGAGTGCTGGCAGAAATTATCATCCTCGTAGTGATCATCGTTGTGTACGAGAAACGGAAGAGGCCAGACGACATTATTGATGGTAAAAATACAACTTGCTTATAATACACAGCTGGTAAATTACCAATTATTTCTCTTCAAAATGGGATAAAAAGCACCTTAAAATAATGGGCTTTATGAATAGGGTGCCTCTAATTTAAAGATCCATTAAGCTTCGCACCACGATGCTGTATTTGCTGTCAGAGGAGATCAGGATTTGCCTTTCTGTTCTTGACAGATGTAACAAAAGGAGAGTGGAAGGATATGGTCACATTTAAGCCAAATATTAGATGCATGCAAATATGACCTTTACAGATCCAGGTCTGCTAACAGGGGCCTCGCCTCAACCTTGAAAAAGTTGGCGGTATGCGCACTGAGCTGGCAGCGGTGATGGACATGTTTGATGTTTTATTTTTATCTTTTGTGTGCGTGAAATCAGAGTTAGTGTTGATATGCCGCCTGTACAGATGCTTTCAGATTATTTAAGTCCCAAAATGTTGCTTAATCGGTTGCTATTGTTTTCCCTTCCCATTCTCTCCAAATGGAACCGTAATCTAAATGGGTGGTAAGTGAGAGATCCTGCATGGCTATGGAGATTGGTTGTTAATTTGTATGGTTTTTATGCAAAATCTTTATAATCTCAGACAAATAATATTAAAATAATTCAACATAACTTTAAACTATATGACTGAGGAGCATCTCTCATTGCTGAGAAAAAGATCAACATTGATGCAACAATGTTCAAAAATTATAATGCTGGGTTTTATTTTGTGACCTCTAAATTTTTTAATTTGATAACCCCCTAATTAATTGAATTGGAATCTGTTTTCATCCATCACAAAAATTGATCAAACCTCTCTCAGGTGACAGCAGATGATGCTGAAGCTGTGACTCAGTGCTGGGTGGTTCTCAAATGAACTGAATGTTACTCTATTAACTCCCCCTATTATGTGTTGGAGATAGCGCTGTGCAGTCAAGTCGGTGTGACTTCCTTTCCTGCACCACAGCTTTCTGTCTTACTGTACCTGCTCAGTTTGTGACAGCAGTATGTGCAGCCAATCCCACAATATTTACCATCATCGTTTAGTTATAATTCACATTTTAGTAGAAAATGTTACCAATTCAGTTCTAAAAGTCTGAAATGTGTTTGTTTTTTCTTCATTTTGCCCAGCACTGGACCACCTGCATCTGCTATCAGCTTAGCTCTTAGCTTATGCTGAGAATTAAAATTAATGAAACATAAGTTTGAAGGACAATTTAAGACATTAAAACTCATAATAACTTTATCTGCTTAATATCAGACTGTCAAAGTATGCATTTCTCTGCACTTGACAGGTATAAAAATTAAAAAAAATCTAGAAATTATCACATATACTTTCCTAACAGCAAATGTTATGACATAAATAGTTTTATATTTCACTATAGTTTTGTTATGGTTTAGTAAATTAGAAATAAAATACCAAATAAACCTTCATCTAGTATTAGAATTTGGGTTCAAACTATTGTTTTCGTACAGGAGGAAAATCCTGTAAAAACATCTAAATAGGGATTTGCAACATACAGTATTTATCAAACTCTAACAACTTCTATTTTTCATACAGTCAACAATCTATATTAGTTGTGTTGAACTTTTTAACCTGCAAAACCAGATGCATTGTTCAATTTAACAAACACAATGGTTTGTGCTTCAGAGGGTAAACAGCATCTCATAAATGTGACATGATGACGATGTTTAGACAGAACCAAACGCTCAGACTGCACTCTGCTGTTGATTTGTCTTTTCATTTTTCTACATTTAGCTCATTTTCTTAGTCTAAGTAAAAACCAGGTAAAACGTGGAAGATATGTAAACAGATAAACCTTTTACAGGCTTAATCTGATCCTCAAACTTTGATATTTCTTTATTTTGTAATAATAATAAACTTTAATCTGGCAACAACCCAGCACAGGGGATTGGATATGAGTTATTAATTGTTCAACAGCTTTTAAAGTACATGTGTCACAATCTGTTTAATGATAATTTAGTCAAAATGACTACCACTTGTAGCGTTAATTGTTTTAAATTATGTCACAGTGGATTAATATGACTTCTCAAGGAAAGAAAATCTTAATCTACATCTATAAAATAATGACCAACAACTAAGACAGTATACATGCTAATTTGTTTACTAAATATATGAGAATATAGAATATTCTAAACATAATTATAGTTTCAAATCAAATTTAAGTAGTTATGCTATATATATATATATATACACACACACACATATATATATATATATATATATATATATATATATATATATATATATATATATATATATATATATATATATATATATATATATAATCAATTATATTTTGTTTTTACTAAATTAAATGTAACTAAAGTAGGGATGCACCAATACCGATACATGTACTCGTACTCATCAAAGTTAACGGACTTGTCAGTTCTGTTGTAGTTTTCTAGATTGGTGGCTAGGGGGAGCTGTTGAGCTAAAGAGGAACCGTGTGGTTAGGAGTGGAAAACTGCCATGATTTCACAGAAAATGTTTTTTTTTTTCACATAAATATTATCGGTACTCCATATCGGCAAATACTCAGATCCAAGTATCTGTATCGGTTTGAAAAAAAAAAAGTGGTATCGCTGCATCCCTAAATTCCCTAATTCAGTCATACATGCAGCTTGAATTATTTCAGTGCATGAGCTCTGGTTTAGTTTCATAAACCAAAAAGAAAAAAGAAAGCAGCGATTAAGGTCGATTATTTTTATCATGTTTATATCATTCAAATCAGGATAGAGGACTCCCAGCTCACGACGCACAAGCCTTTCTGAAATCCCCTTTTCACCATCCCCTCATTCCCTCAGGTTTTGGCCCCTGTCTGTGTGTGTTATAATTTCTGGTCTCTTGATGGCTTAACTGTGTTGGAACACTTTTTAACTCCACAGCCAAAGGCTTTCACGCAGAGGCTGACATTTCTATCCTGTGTTTTAAAACAAGCTGCTAAAGTTACAAGTTTTGCTGTGTGATGATTTACTAAATAAAAACAAATATTTAGTAAAAAAGATAGACGCAATATGAAATGTACTCCAAAATGCAGTATTTTTATTAAAAAATTGAAACCATAGTGGATGAAATCTTAATTGGTGTTCTGCAGACCGTGTTAAACAATTAATCTCACACAGTAAAAGTATGTTGTGTTACTGTGCTTGCTAATAGTATATTTATCATGTACTGTATATGAGGTGTGAAAATACTGACAGATGTAACTACTTTTCATCTAACATAATCTGCTCCACTTTAATGCCATGGAATGCTGCTAATGCTGCTTATCCCAGACTAATGACTGCATGGAAAATGTACTCCACCTGTTGAAACATCGCACTTGTTTGCTTCACAGCTGGGGCTTTGAAAACGTTTTAACAATTTTCACTAATTAGTTTTTGTATTCATGCCATTGTGTCTCGTTTTAGTCATCAAGAATGACACATATCTCACATTATGACACTTATTTGGTTGTAAAAAACAGCTATAGATAAATATCTTAAGTCAGTCACTTTGTCATCAACAGTACCCGGCCTTTTCAAAATCTCTAGAAATTTAATACTGTAATTAAAAGATGGTTTTATATGAGCCATCTGTTAGCCTCCTACACATTTTCTCAACTTATAATAAAATCATGAGCCCCATAAGACTCAGATGACATGTGAGGTTAATTTTGTTTTTGCACTGTTTTAGTAGCAAATAGTGTCCACATATATGCAATCCAATAAGTATTAAGTTCATCTGCACTTAGAGCATTTCATAGATAAATATCTGCTTGGCAGAAAGAATAATTGTAAATATTGCAGTAGTTGTGCGTAAGTATTTTCCTGTTACGTTTTCTGACAGCTGAAATTCTACGTGTATTCATTTTCTTTTCTTTCTTTCTTTTCATGTCATAGATGATGAACCAGTTGGACCAATGTGAGTAAAGTACTTGTGTTGTATACATTTGATAAAAACACAGATCCGTTATTGCTAAGTCACTATTTCCTGACTTCTTTTCTCCCAGGAAGACGAATTCAACAAACAACCACAAGGACAAAAACATTCGCCAGAGGAATACAAAATAAGCAATTTACTCAAGTAAGACGCCGTTATAGGGGATAGGGGATGGCTAAATATAGACGTCACTGTGAGGATAATCCATAGTCACGCCTTCTCTTGATTTTTCTCTCCACAGATGAGATGGCTAAACTGAATTTTTTGACTACATGAAAGTATCAGATTGAAAGAACTCCAGGCAGTTTTGGAAAATGCATATCTTGTCTCAATCTATGAGATAGAAACAATATCAGCATAACACTGGCAACAATAAGAACATACGGTAATGGCTCTTTTAGCATGCCTTATTCAGTCTTAGGTGGCGATTTCAGGATGATGAATAATGACTAAACCACCACAACGGTGTACACATTTCCAATGTGTTGTTGATGTCTTCTTAATTCATTTTATCATGTCCTCAAATGAGGTGATCCCTTTTGTATTACATATCATGTACAATGCATGCAAGATAATTACGCAATAGGATACTCAGAATAGACATTTTCTGTTGTTATCCCCTCGTGTGGCTTTTTTTTTTTTTTTTGCAACTAAATTACCTGTTTTTTATGGCGTCATCATTACTATACCATGAATAAATGTATGTATGAACATATATATGTGTATATATGTACATACATACTATAAAGTATATATAAATATGCATATATATGTATGCATATGTATATGTATGCATACATATATATAGTTTTTAATATTGAAAAATTTGTACAGCATATTATTGTCCTTAAACTATTTGATTTGTGACTAAAGACAACTTTTACCAGAACTTTTATTGTGAAGCAAGGGCTTCAGTGACTGGCAGTATTTAAAAATTTTAAATTTAATTTAGAGTGCTTACAGAAAATGACTACTGTGTGTTTAACTATCTTAACAAAAAGAATATGTGTATTATTTCTATTTGATTTCCAGAGTAACTTAGGTGTCTTGTATATGTTGAAGTATGAGTGTTCAAATGATAGGAAATCTGTACAAACTATTTTTTTTATATCCTTCAATTTCATTATTTGATTTTTATTTTCTAACTGTATAGCATGGCTATAATCCTATGCAATATGTATTCTTAAATAGATATATGGAGGGCAGTTTGTTTTACTCAGTGAAGCTTTAACATTGTGGGATCACTTGGAAGCTGGCATAGCAAAATTCACTGCTGTAGCTGCATGACTCCTCTTTCAATACGATGTATAATGTGTGTTGCGGTGGAAATGGACCTGCGTTATGAATGGGAACTGAGGGACCAGAGTATATAGCCACGATCAAACATATGAGTGAGACCAATATTTTTTTCTGAATAAAAAAATGTGAAAAATTATGTTTTGCCTCTTTTTCTTTATTTTATTGCAAGTCAAATAAAATTAGGTACCACTGAATGCATTCTATTTGAGCCCTATACCTTGACAATGAATTTGAGATAAGATTGCAGATAATACTGGTAGCACAGCCAGAAAAAACTCAACCACCAACAGGCTCTGCCTACACAAACTGTACTGCAGAAAAGAAAAAAAAAAAGATGGCACCGAGTTGACATTCTGCCTTCAGCTGTTAAGATTCTTTACCCTAGTTTCTTCAGCTCCTCCTCTACCTTCTCTACAAATGCATGGAAGCTGGGATCCATCAGACAAACACGCAGAAAGGGCTCCAAGTCACCCTGTGCCAAAGAACTGTGACTATATATTTGAGGAAGAGTCACAGTCGTCTCTCCCAAGAAGTGCTGTGGGAGGCAGAGAGGAACATTTCAGTAAATTCAAGAGGAAGAAATGGATCCACGTTAGCCTTCACTTTTCAGATAAATGTAAATGAGATGCCATGTGTCTAGTATAAATCAGTAGGAATGTAAGGCTTTTCTTTAAAAATGACCAAAAAATGAACAACTTTATCACTAATTAGCTTTAAATGGCTCTCATATGAATAAATCTCAGTTCTAACAATCAATACCTGGGCAAGATGCCTGATAGACAAAGATCCTTGGACAACCTCTGGCTCACTCCCCACAGTTTGTCCCTGACAAGACTGCTGCCATAAGATGACACACAAAATAAGAAAAAAAGATTTGACAAACACGGCATGACACCACAGAGTAGGGAGACCAATCAATGGCTTCATTACTAATTGAAAATTTTCCACTTTTCAAAGTCCTTTCATCTTCGCTGTGACGTTCTGCATTGCACATGTCCCCTAAAGGTCAAATTCAGCCCCATGACAGTGTCCATTCCCTTCTCGGCCCTTTATGTCTAATATGGTGAAACCAAGAAGAGCCTGATATTTAATCTAAATGAGAAATAATTTGAAGTTCTGGGTGTTCTGAATGGTGACCATCACCATGAGGCTGAACTAAATCAGTACCATTTATACATTCATTTTATTATTAAAGATGTAAACATTTCATGTGTTATTTTCTATCATTTTTAATTAAATCTATGCCACATCAATACATTTATTTATGTATATTATTGTTCTGTGATCCATTTTGCAGGTGTTGTGGGAATAAATGGTATTCCACAACACATCTAGTGATGCTACTCGCTAACATTTCATGCACATTGAGTGATATACATCAGTCCACCCATGTGGCCGTAATGTCACCTCTAACAATGAGACAATGTTGTAAATAGCACCATCTAGTGAGGACATACTGCTGTTGTTGAAAAAGCAGACTAAAAGAGTGGGAAATGCCTTAAAGATAAAATATTTTTTAGTAATTGGAAATAAAAATTGATCTTAATTAATGAAACAACAGCAGATGGAATTATATTTTAATTTTCTGACCTAGACTTGCTTTCAAATGACCACTTTTGATCTATTTTTTGAATTTATTCAAGTGAAATAGCTTGTTTTTACTGAGATTTAAGCTCGCCAACCTGTGTTTCTGGAGCAAGGACTTCAGTGGGGGGCTGATTTGGATGTATTGAGGCAACACCCAGAGTGGTGACAGGAACATACTCCATCAGTTTTTCCACGGCACTTGAACACTGATTTATGGCCTCTGCTGTGCTACTTCCATCAAACTGCATCCTTATCATGCGGTTTTCCCCCTGCAGAAATCCACAAATCCACTCACAGTCTGTCTCTGTCAATCAAGTGTGCCAATAAAAACAACATCTGTGGTTTGTGTGTTTTTTAATCAGAACTTCCACAAAATCTAAACAAACAGAGTGTTCAAAAAGATAAGCTGAAAAACATAATTATTGCAAATAATTATTATAACTTTGAGTGATCGTCGCTCACCTTCACTTTAAAGTGAAACATCAGGTTGTCAGATTTGTGTTGCACTTTAATAAAATCAGAGCCAGACAGCAAACAAACTGTATCCTGAAAGAGAAAGAAAAAGAAAGAAAATCTTAGGACACCTGAACAGTTTATACCCCAGATATACCAAGACAGTTTATGAGATAATGTGCAAAAGTCAATCTGGAAAGAAAAAAACAATCACTTATTTTCATAATTATAAAAAAATTCAACTTCATTTTTTAGTTTTATACTTTTACTATTAAAAAACCTAAAAGGAACTCAAAATGTGTAAAAATTAATTCATCAAAATGGAGAAAAATATAAAGTTTTTTAACGATGGAGGAAAAATCGCTACCCAAACCTGCCAGCAGGGGTCTCTGTTTACTCAAGAACATCAAAGCTTAAATTTAGCATTTTATGACTGTTTCCACTCAAACAGGTAAACAAGAAATAATCCTAAAGTTACATTTTGTTCAATGTTTTCTAAAAATGTTCATTTCTACAATAATATACTGTACATTTATTAATCTGGGTGTCCTTCATGCATCATAAATTGGGTGTTTACTGAAGTTAAACATTACCTGTTAATGAAACATATATATATATATATATAAGAAATATTTAGTCTTTTAAGTAATATATTTAGCTCAAATATTGACTATTATTTCCAAACACTTCAAATGTATCATTACTGGCAATTAACTACTGAAAAACCACATGAACTTCACATGTTCATTTCATGTGTGACATATGTTAATAACATGTATAAAACCTGTTTTCCACGTTTCCTGTGTGAACTTGAAACATTTTCAACATGTAGAAAAACATGGGATCACATGTAAAAACATGTTAGGTTCATGTGGTTTTTCTGTAAACGTGGGAGAAAAATCTGGGTCAATTTATTTTATAATTTTATTTTTTAATACTCTGATAATGACAACATCTCAGTAGAGGTCCCTGCTAGAAAATCAGTTGAAAACATTAGTTTAGAACACGTTTTATCATAATGCAAAACAATAATTGTTTTATTTATACCCGATAATCTTCTAAAAATATAAATACTTTATTATATATGATATTTTACTTACTTTTTCTTTACATCTTTTCAAAGTCTGCAGGCTTAACCTTTCTGTGTATAAAGTTCCTGAACATTTACCACAGCCGTCTATAACAGAGCAGTCTATCACCCTCAGTGAATTTTCTCTGCGGTCTGACCTAAATATATGTCTGACTTGTCAACTTGGCACAGCAAGATAGCTGTGTCTCCTGCAGGAACACTATTAATCAGACAGAGTGACCCCTCAAACATCTGTTGTCTGCAGGTCACAGGAAACTTTTTCGCCCTGGGTGCCACAATAACTAGTACAAATCAACGCGAGACAGACGTGTTAAAAAAAGTTGCCTAAAAGTGCACCCTGTCAAACTTTAAACACTCGAGTACTTTAATGACGTTAGTAACTGGCACAATTGTGAAGTAGGACAAATCCATGTTCTACGAGTCATAAAATCAGACATGAAGGTTATAACCATGTGGGGACATTTTCACAACAACTAAGGCATATTTTTCTTATTTCGGTGCCTGAATTTGACACATTTCTGTTATATTCCTGAACCCAAGAAGTTTTGCAGAATATTTGCCTTGGCCCATTCAAAGCGAGGCAGTCAAATCCCATCAGACTTGAGAACAAATGTCAGGCTCTTCAGCAGAATATTTCATTGGCTTTCATCAAAACCTTTGATCAGAAAAGCAGATGACTATTTATAACCAGTAACAGAAAATCTGCAGAAAAGAGCTCTTTGTTCAGCTTACATTCAAAAAGTAACACTTAAAATGGGTACTACTTTCATTAACATTTAGATTATTGATGTCTTTTTGTTCTAATAAATACCTTATTGACATAATGCATAAAACACATAAAGCTGCAAAATAAATACAACATGCATTTCATCATTGTTGTCATTTTAAATCTGATGTGTTACACTAGGTAGATGTTATGTTTTCTTGGTGTGGAAGGCTAGGAATAACTTATTCATGATGCAAATTACCACACAGTACAACATTCTGTTTCAGCTTTAAATTGGTTTTTATATGCTTTTTCTTACAGCCTTGATCTAATGTTTGTGCTAAAGAAAGTGATGCTAATGTACACTAAAATACATCAGCAGCTGTTATATGTACTGCTACAAATTAAATTCAAACATCAAGTTTTGGTGACTTCCCTCCAGACATCCATGTTTTGATTCTGTTCAGGGTGAGAACTTCAGGTGAGATTCGAGGTTCACCCTGAGCAGGTCACCAGTCATCACGGGGACATGCTCACCCATAGGGCCTACTCTAAAAAGAGTATTTGGGCTGTAGTTCAGTTGATGGACTTATTTACCTAAATCTGACCTATTATTTTGGTTTAGTCAGGACAACTTAAGTTTTTGGGTTCAATCAAAGTAAAAGTCAGTGATATTCACATTGAAGAAAAAGATAAGTTGAACCAACTTAATTGAATTGTGTCAACTGGTAACAAGTAATTCAATTAAGTTTATCCAACTTAAATTATTAAGTGTGTTTAACTTGAAAAATTTAAGTCAAAACTTACTCAAATCATTTAGTTTCGTACAAATCAAAAATTCAAATCCCTCTGCCTGAAATTTATATAAATTCAACTCAAATTATTAAGTTCTCCAAATTTAAAAACTGAATTATCAAAAACCACATTATCAATTACATTGAACTTAAAAAACTGTTTAAATGTAAAGCATCTTAAATGTGTGTTTTAGCATGTTACTTTAGTTTTTAGTGTAAAATACTTCCATTGTAATTAGAATTTCAAGTTGGCTAAAAGAAAAAATAATTCATTGCAGAGATGGAACATTTTAAAGTTTGTGAGAATATCACAAATTTAACAATTTTGCACAAATGCAAGTAATTATGCAATAAACACTATTTTATACTTTCCTACTCCCTGAATGGAGTTAAATATTTAAGAATAGCTAAGCCCTGCTAGCAGGTTAGTGACACAAACTAAGTATCCATAAATAGTGAACTCATTTCAAGGAGTAGGAAAACATTTTGAAGTATAAAAAAGTGTTCACTGCATAATTATTTTTTAAATCTTATGAAATAGTGAGCTGCTTGGTGGCACATGTTGTTAGCACTGTTGCTCTGCAGGAAGGAGGTTGTGGGTTTGCTTCCCGGCTCTGTGGCCAGCTTGCATGTTCTACCCAAGCATGTGAGTTTTCTCTGGGCACCCCAGTCTCTTTTAAGTTTGAAGTCATTAATAATGTGCTTTTGATAGTTCAGTGTTTTCATTTGGAAAAACCTAAAAATTTGAGTTGATTTTATATAAATTTAGGTCAGAAGGATTTGAATTTGTAAGAAACTAAATGATTTGAGTAGGTTTGACTTAAATCTGTCAAGTTAAACAAACTTGATAATTTAAGTTGGATAAACTTAATTGAATTACTTGCTACCAGTTGAAACAATTCAATTAAGTTGGTTCAACTATTCTCTTTTTTCAGTGTGTTTAAAATCTCTACATGTGTGTTTCTAGACTGGTGGGAATAAAACACACATACTGTACATGAGGAGGCTCCAGGGTTAAACCTGTAACCTTGTCAGAATTGATGAAGCTCCTTGGATGAGAAGCAAAATGATTTCAAGGAACCAAAGAAGTACGGTTGCCTTCATTTAAACCCATCAGGGTTCCCATGACCTGAATGACCGAGAACCTTCACCAGCAGTGCTAACTGGACCACTGTGCAGCCTCTACTACAGATTTAAACTGGTCATTTGTGTGTATTCAAGCAACTCAAAATGCATCTTCACTGTATAAACCAACGCTTACAAAATGCTTTGCATCCTGTACAACAATGACCAAGTTTTTGTTAGTTAAAATTACAATTAATTAGAAAAGAAACATGATTTAGTTCTATATTTGTAAAATTTCAGTAATTAAATAATAGCTTCACATTTTTTTCAAAGAATTTAAAGAAGTTTAAGAATATAATTCAAACCACCACTTCAAAGATGGCTCAAAGTAACATCATCTTCAATATGACATGTTCATGAGAACCAACCCAGAGAAATACAAAAAATAAAACTTAAATAAAAGCACCAACAGTCTTCTTACCAAGCTTTTATGTCCTTGAGATATCAATAAATATCCAGATTCCAACATTGTGAGGAGAATGCCAGGTTTGTTGTTCTTCGTCTCGAAAGTCTGGTCATTAAAAGACACAGAGTATTTATCAATCAGGATTTTGTAATTATATAAATTAGTATTATTCACAGGACAGTTATGAAAATACATGTTATTTAACCCACGGCTGACACTAAATAAACAGCTCAAACTTGCCGTCTAAGGGTGCATTAGTTTTTGGATTTGTTCCAGTGCTACTGATCAACTTGTCTTCTCAGGTCCTTATTACTAATGAACATAATTTAGGAGGTAGCTGGAGCTAAATGATAAAACGAAGAGTTGTTAAACTTTATCAGCTATGACATGAGGAGGTCATTTGTGCTGATTATCACACTAACACTAAAGCCACCTGAAAAATACGTTAAATCTAGATTCACATTTTGTGCAACAGAAATGAATTCATCCCATCAGGGGGGAAAAAAGTCTTTTGTGTGTCTAAGTGGGCGATGTGTGGCCAGAACAAGATGTTCAAGCAGAAAATGACTGTAATGAGATGTCATTGGTAGTCACTTCATTTACTAAAGGTGTTGGTTAACTAAATTTTCTCACATACTTTTCTGTAGTATAGAGATTTTGTTAAAGTGATCTTAAAATTTAGGAACATGTCATACATGTTTGTTTTTGTAAGAGCAACTTTAGTGCCTCTCTGTTTTCAGCTCTCCAGCTTCTCTCTTTCCACATGTATCTCTGACTCCACATGTGTTTATTTAACGTATGGTTTATCATATATTTAAATCTTGAAGCTCACTAAACTGCTGTTCTAATAAGATTACTTACTGACAGTTTTCTGCCTTATTGTCTTTAACCATAGATAGAAATCTTACATAAACATTTTTGAGTGACAGCTCTTTCATTTTCTGTTTATACCATGCATCGCTCTTACACATCATCTGGTTTGTTTTGTTAATATATGCTAATTTGCGGTATCTTTTCTCCCTCTTCTCCCAGTGGCCCTGAACTAGAAGTGTCACGCCATAATAAATCTCGTTTGGCTCAAGATGCTGTCATGTTAAATGGGAGTTGTTTTCTTACTATTATCCCACACACAAATAATTTAAAGAGTGCATGTATTGATTTTGTTTAGTGTCCTAAAACATTTTTTAATAGACTGTTAAGGGTATGTAATGTAACTTTGCTTTGAATGCCTAATTGTTATTCAGGGTTTGCAATTCAGATTTGATAATATTCTTGTTTCTGTTTTGATGTTAGCTTTATGTTTAGTTTTTTCCTTATCTGCTATTTCTGCATGTTTATAGAATACCTAGCTTTCAATTTTTATTGTATTTATGGAGACGCACTATTGATTGAATGAAACACCTTTTAAAATGAAAACAAGCAGTAATTATATGTTTTCTTACAATCATAACAAACAGAATATTTTATTTTTAATAACAAATTCTGTTGCTGGTTTCATTTATTTACCGAGCCAAAGGTGATTTGCTGTGTGAGCAACTTAAGATATCTCTATGTAATACAGGTCAGTAAACTTTATTACTGTTTGTTGAAACAATCAGTTATATAGAAGTATTTAAAAAAATTTTTTAAACAAATCAAGGATGTAGCAGGTTTGGCAACGGAAGTTTGCATTTTCTAACCTTTTCTGTAATTACATGTCTGCTGTATACTGTTAAAGGTTGCATGTTTACAGAAACATGTAAAAGTATTGTAATATTCAGGAATTAATGTGTCAGTTTTCAGTGAAAACACAATTATGTAAGTAAGTGTGATGTAAAAAAAACCCCAGCTAATCTACTACTATTATTTTTCAAACCTGTAAGTAAAACAGCAATATTGAAAAAAGCTTCATATTCCATTATTTTCCAACTTGTTCAAAAAGGAGTAGGTAGGAATTACTTTAAACTGATTTATGCTTGGTTTTTTAAAAATTTATTTTGCCTAAATTCATTTGTTAAACATTAAAAAACAGAGACTTTTCAGTTTTTCTGACACCTTGGCTTTTTTAGATTTAGTTCACCTCTAAAATTATAAGCACATTCTCTCTCTGAAAACATTTCCTTTATTTTATTTAATCAAATTTACTTATTAATTTTATTAGTGATGTGTTGATATAGAAATGGGGAAAAACTAAACATACATTTGATGGGAGGTTCATTATTTATGTCCTCCCCTACCTCTACTCTAGTTATCCTGGGACAGACGTAGTTCTTTATTTTGTAAGTTTATGTCTTGCTTTGAATATTATTTGTGCCAGTTTAATATCAATCAAATACTGAAATATTAAAGCTTTTGTTCAAAAATAAAAATTTAATAACGATGAGAATAACGATGATGAGGAAAAAAAGGAAGATGTTTTAACAGCCCTTACTTTAGCTCTGTAGAGCTAGGCTGATCCTGTAGCTAGCAGATGAGTTTTAATTTGTAAAAATAATCTAAGCTAGCAGATAAGTTTTAATAAAAATTAAAAAAAAAAACTAAATTCCGAACTTCTCAAAACCTAAAAGATATGACCGAGTTTTATTAATTAAATTACATGTCTGAATCACCAGTTCAACTGCATACCTCCCGAGCTAGCTAAACATTTGCTAGCTTAAATTTGTCTTTCTACCTAGCCATTGACTGTTTTAATTGGTAAAAATAAAAAAAAAAGCGTCAGTTTAATTGGTAAATATACTTCACTTACCTTGAAAGACTTTCCTCCCGCCTGTTTATGTCCTGGGACTAGTCTTCCATAGCGTTTTAACTTCCAAGTCTGACTAGTTGCCATTTTCAGAGGTCAGTTTTCACGTGAATAGCTTGTTAGCTTGTTAGCTTTCACTTAGCAGGAGCTTCTCTGCTGTTGTGGCGGGATGCAAACACCTGTTAACAACAAAGACCACCAAGGCAAAAAAATAATAATAATACTGTTTTTAAAGTTTGTGCCATTTTTCTAACTATTTTTTTAGGTGTTTTGTATATTTTTTTCTATTTATATTATTTTATTATTATAATACACTATCAAACTTCATATTAGGATCATTATCATTTATCATTATGTGTTGACATTTTAAAAATATATTTAATAATTTTTGGCCATTTTGCATGATTTTCATGTCATTTTCTGTCTTTGTTTCAATTTTCCTTGCTTTTGTATGTAGCCTATTCTTTAAAAATATGCATTTGGTGAAAGACTTATAGACACAGCTGCAGCACATTACCTAATCAAGACAGATACTTGACAGGCATGTATGTAATAAAGCTTCCTCATATCTGACTCATCATTACTCTTCTGTTCAAGGATGGTCTTGAATGGTTTTTGTTGAGGGACATGGCCTCTTTACCTGTCTACCACGCAGGTATGTATTTTCTATAGAACAAAGGTCTGCAATATGGCTATAGGAGCTTTAGAGCCCGTCTGAAGTGGCTCCTTTCATATAATCCAAGTTTGCCGATGCTGACTGTGGGAACTGAGATTTTAAATAGAAATTAGGCAAATCAGTTATTATAAATGCACTATGTATGCAAAATCCCATTATTTCACTGACACAGTTGGCAAAAATGACTTGAGTTTTTGCTAAAATGTGTTTAAATGACCTGTTTTATGAGGTCATGGTTTGTTAGCTCATAATTGGACTGAAAAGCTCAGCATTTTTACCAAACAAGAGAGACAGTTCATTTATGTAGTCTATCATTTTGCTTTTGCCAAACACCTAAAAAATACATTGTCACAATGCAACATAAACTATAGTTCATAGAGTGAGTATAATGATACTTTATAATTCAGTTTATCATCATTTTAAGGGTCAAGTTGATTTTTTTTTTTTTTTGTGAGAGAAATGTTAAAAATGTTGGACCCTGGTACTTGAGTTCTAAAGTACTTTGCAATGGAGAGCTAAATGAAAAGCACAACAAGCATTAAAACCAACCAGAATAAAGCCAATTAAATGAGATCAACAGATTCAAAATCATTCAAATTACAACTTTTATTTTGACTGACCTCCCATGAAATGTATCCTTTGATGAGAGGGCAGTGCAAAGAAGAACTGGAGCTCTAAACGGCTAAATGCTGGAATCACACAGTTTAATGTATTTGTTTTCAATTTTACTGACTGCCAGGAGTCAACCAGTGAAACTGCATAATGCGGGAACATGTTTCCTGTCTGAGATTTTAATGTGGTCTTGTCTCCTCTGCAAGTTTTTCCAGCATAGCTATCTATATAGTTCCACATTTACCTTTGCGTGCATTTTAAAGCACAGATCCACCAAAGGTTAAGCCACAAAATATCCTAAATTACCACATTTTCAGTGAAAATATGCACTGAGTTGGTCAGCGACTGCAGTGATAGTTTTTATCTGCAGTTTATAGTAAATTCACAGTTTCCACTGTGCCATTTATTTAACACTTTCCTAAAGAGGACATGGTAGAAAATGTATTCAGTTTGGCACATTGTTTACTAAACTTGTACTTTTTTATTAACAACTTTTGTTTGTGCCCCAGCTATAAAGTCAAATAGAACCCTAATTAAGAAATGATCAGAAATTAAATAGAAATATGGCAATAACCAGATCACATTGCATTATGCCTATCTGTCACCAAAAAGGCTGTCTTTGATTTTAAATGAATTCAAAATAACTTTGTGATTTTTGCAACTGTGTTTTTTTAAGATAATATAGTAATTTTATGATAGATTATATTAGATTGTACATTAGAAATAATTTTTAAAAGATGATCGAATTGAAAAATGATTCGTTTTTATTACTTTTCTAATAATACAATTATTGAAGTTATGTGATATTATGGAGTATTTCTAAATATGTCTGAACATTTATGAGCTCTCTCTCTCTCTCTCTCTCTCTCTCACACACACACACACACACACACACACACACACACACACACACACACACACACACACACACACATGTTAGAATAAGATTTTTTTTGTCTTTATGCTACAAAACCAGATTTTGTTGGTAGCCATCAGCCACAAAGACGTCATACATACAGTATAGGTAAGCAAAACATATCATGCACCTGTGCAACAAAAAAGGGAAAACAAGACTAAAAAGACATGCTAAAATGATGGTGTAGGTGACATTCATCATTCGTATCTTTTAAAGCCATATTTTCTAAAGCCTGTTTCCAAATTATGGCCGATTCCTCTTGGTTTGGCAGAAAACGCGTGCGCAAATTACGCAGTAATGAGCCACAAACAGGGATAAAGAACAGGCACGCTGCTTGGTTCTCCAAGTGAAGCCCACCGCTGGGTGCACCAGCGGGGCTTGCCTTGCTACCTGTAGCCCCGACTTAAGGGACCGGGGTTAGGTTTTAAGAATGGGAAGAGCATTCCCCTTTAAACAAGGTGGGCTGTGCTTATTTGCAGTTTTCGCTTCTATGGCAACCCAATAGATCATCAGCATGAATATTCACATTTCACCAAAACGCACCCTGACTATGGATCAGTGATGTCAGCGGTCCCTGGAAGGAACGCTCTACTGTATTTTGCGTGATTGTGTCGCGTTGTTTGATGGCAGCTGGCAGGAGGAGACGCGGTGAGAGGAGCGTCCCTCGTCGTGCATGACCTTTCCCCGTTCTCCCTATCACCGTCTGTCTGCACGTCTCTCACATGTCACGCTAAGGTGACTTTCAAGCAGTTTCTCCCCACTTTTGCGCACAATGTCGGAGCGGCACAAAGATGCACACCGAGGACGCAGCGGCCAAGCGGACCGCCCAGGCTGCTCGTGAGGGACATATGCACGCTGTCAGGTAGTCTGATTGTCAGAATGAGTGTCTCTCGTCTGTTTCGGTGGAGTCTCGGCGGTTCGTGTCATGTGTAGCGGGATTTCAGGGATTCAGATTAGCTCCAGACTCTTCGCTCTCACAAGCAGATACGGGGCGCGGGGATGGTGCTCGTTACAGTACACCCAGGATCGATTTAATTTTCTCCCCTGTGTCTCAATGTCATAATGGACAGGTTGCAATCCTCCATGCGTAAAAGGCTCTACAGTTTGCCACAGCACATTGGACAGAAAGCATCCATAATGGGTGAAGGAGAAGACGCAGACAAGGACACCCGGAGGAAGAGCATTAGGATGAAGCCTCTGCCGTCACCGACCTCTGGGGTAAGCTGCAAAGGCATCAGCGAGACCAAAAGTGGGGAGTCTGTGATGATGGAGACGGACATAGGGAGACCGATGAAGACTAGCTCGAACGGGGATTGTCGGAGATTTCGAGGCAGCCTCTCGTCCATCACGAGTCGGCACGTCCACGACTCGGACTCGGCTGAGGCGAGACGCCTCATCACCGAGGGGGACGTCACCCCGAGCGAAGAGAGCCCCCCTGGAGCCATCGGGGACGAGCAGCCGGAGCAAGGCGCGCAGGGCGCCAGCGGTGGCGCCCGAACCGACCCTCCAGAGCAGCAGGCTGGGTTTATAAAGTTGGACGGCATCGATCAGATTCTGCCGGACGACGAGCGATTATATCAGGCTGGGTTCATCCACAGGCAGCTGGGAGCGATGCTCCAACCGGGGGTCAACAAGTTCTCCCTCCGGATGTTTGGGAGCGAGAAGGCGGTGGAACGGGAACAAGAGCGAGTGAAATCGGCAGGGTTTTGGATAATTCACCCCTACAGCGATTTCAGGTAAATTAAGACGCCCCCTTTCCTTTCCTTTCCTTTCCTTTCCTTTCCTTTCCTTTCCTTTCCTTTCCTTTCCTTTCCTTTCCTTTCCTTTCCTTTCCTTTCCTCTCCTCCTCTGAAGGTTTAGACTGAAGCATCACGTCGCTGCTTTGCGCAGGCCCATGTTTGTTTATCTCTCAGGCTGTGGGATTCAGGAGTTCATCACCTCACACGTCTCATCACACTGACATGTCTTTATCATAAATTTATACCCCCAAAAAATCATAATAACAAGTTGTTAAACTAATTGATTTCAAGTTTATTCCTAAAACTTTCTAAAATAGAGTTTTTGCAAGAACCTATATATGATAGGCCACATTTTAATAAAGTGACAGGCAGTGTTGAGCGTCGCACACGCCATCAAATGTGCAAAAATATTCACTATTCATGTTAAATCATAATCAGACATTATTTATTTCATCATTGGGGTGCTGAACACAATTATTGATGAAGTTTTCCAGCCTATCATATTGTTTTTGTCACTCTTCTCTTCCCTCAGTCATTATGTTTTAACACAAAATACAACATTTTATTAAAATTAAACTGAATGAATTTAAGTGTGCTCTTCATTCTAGAGACGATCAAACCTGAGTGGACAAAAGCTCTGCAGGTTTGTCTCAGTTGGTCGTGCCCTTGACTTGTTATTGACCTTATGTTTCTAATTCATAGCCATATGGAGATCAGCAAGACTGGTATTAATCATTCCCGTATGGATTTTACACCGAATGACGTCAAGCTATTGGTGTTTTATGCTGTTCAGCGTTTGTTCTCAATATCTCTTGATAGGCTGCTTAAAAACATCTTATTTTTCTAATAAAGCATCAACATGATCTGCTGCTTTTAGCCATTTAAATTTAAGGCAGAAAAATCAACTCATTGCATCAAAGCTGGATATTGTTAGGTAACGAGCCTGTGCTATGTTAGTTGGGTTTAATAATTCAAGAAAAACTACTGCTTTGCTTTGGCATTTACCTCAGCCTGTGTGTTTACCACACAGCATTAAATCATGCAGACAACATATGATGTCATGGATGAGGTTTTTGTCCTCTTCTGTTAAACTGAAAGATACCTGGACTTCTCTTTAACTGGTTGTGATGGTTTAACGTCATCCGATATTGAAATGGACTTAAACTGTGGTTTTCTACCCCAACAACAAGATGCCGGGCTTCAAAAGACTCTGAGTTGTGGAGCAAGTTGCTCACAGGCCTGAGGTGTTAGTGCAAAAGGCAAGATAAGACCCAGAATAAAAATCAGACGCGTCACTGGCTGTTTTCTGGGAAATGGTGTATTAAATATTAGATTTATTTGAAAATGTGGATCTTTTGTAAAAATTTAACCTCTAAGAGTTTGAAAAATAGAGTGAAAAGAATCCGGATGTATCCATAAAAGAAGGCTCAGGTG
Organism: Callopanchax toddi; assembly: GCA_006937965.1. Lineage (NCBI taxonomy): Eukaryota > Metazoa > Chordata > Actinopteri > Cyprinodontiformes > Nothobranchiidae > Callopanchax > Callopanchax toddi. The sequence continues at coordinate 91,178 of SSNR01000108.1, read as the reverse complement.
TCATTTAATTGAGTTATCTGCTATTTTTCCTCCTTGTAAACAAGAATTTGGATCACTGCAAGAAGTGAGATGCAGCAGACATTCCACGTTAGGGTTTTTTTTTGTTTGTTACTCCTCCCAGCTTGTTGTGTTTCCTCTGACCCCATCTGTTCTTTAACTCACTGTGTTAAATGTCATGACGAAGGGCGATTCGGGGCTTGGGGAGACTGTCCTGATACTGAAAGGTCAGAGATTTGGCGCCTGGTATTGGATTTGAAGTGTCCTCGAGCAATATGCTGCAAAAGAGGGGACTGTACAAGCATCTGTTTCAGTGCATTTAGTGAAACGGATGCTTGTGCAACTTTCTCAGTGAGCTGCAAGAAAATGTGCTGCAGCAGAAGCTACTTTAAAGCGAGGTTGGCCACCCTCTTGTTTGGGGCGGTTAGTTTATATTACCATAATTAACATTTTGGCAGACTGAGAGCAGTTCGTTTGTGAGGAAAATGCTCATCACCGGATTTTGTTTTCATGCAACTCAACAATTAAAACCCCCAGATTAATATGCAGGGAGCAGTTACCTCTGTGAAAAAGACAAAAGCGGTCATAAGAGCGTAGCATCAATGAAATTTACTCAAAGGCCAGTAGAAAATCTCAGGTTTTATTCATCGTGTTTCTGATAATTAGTCTGATTATTTGTATTTATTAGCATTTGGGTTCTTTTATTGTTATTATTAAATGGTTTTCTCTGTTGTGACTTTACTTGTGGATAACTAAACATTATTTTGAAATAATAAAAAGAAGTTCAACATTTTGCATAAGAAAAACAACAATATGAAAGCACCCAAAGGAGTGTAGAGGTAAAAGTCAGGGTTTGTTTTAGTTCCACTTGAGGATAGTCATTTAGGCGTGAATGTGGAGCAATTAATTTAGAACTGCAGTGTTCTGCTGTATAAAACTTAACAGAAAACTTGTTCTGCAGCAGTGTCTGACTCCACTGCTCAGCTCATTGATGTTTATATTTTTAGCTTCAGGCTTACTAATTTGAACTTATTAACTCTATCATCTACCGGTGCAGCATTCTGCATTTTTATAAAACAGCTCTCCAGTTTGTCAGTTCAGTTCTCAAGGAGAGCTTCTGGAAAGAAAGGAAAGTGTGGTGGCTGAACTCACGTTAGAGCTGAGTGTCGCCCCGTTTGTGTTTTAACACCTAAAGTTGGGGTAGATCACATACTGTGAGTGAGGGCTCTGATTGGCTGAGGCATTAGATTGAGCCGGGCTACAAACGAATCTTGTATCAAATTGTGCATAATTCATTAAAAACGTAATATTTTATGAGACAGATGGAATGAACTTGTGGACCAGAAATGATCCGCATTAGGATTTATTTTTAAGAACACTCTCACTGTCTGAAGGAAGGTTTTTAACATGCATCAAATATGAGATGAAGAAAATGTGTCCGTCATATAACAATCAGCAGTAAGTTAGTGTTCTGTGTTTGACAGAGAAGAAGAAACTTGGCCTCATGCTTCCCTATAATCAGCATAAGAAACAGGACAAGATGACTGTAATTAAAGTATCAAAAAAAAAAAAAGACAAAAAGATGAGCAGCGCCCGTTAATGAACCCCAAGAGGATAAGAGTATCTGTGACTAAGTTTTATTTCCATGTCTACATTAATGCTCTGACACCATAAGCTCAAATTAGAGTGTCACAAGGAATCACAGAGTCATCACTGCGCTGGAATTGAGCAAAATCTCCTCTTGTCAAGTTTTGTATAACACTAAGAAGCAGGGGAGGGGCGTTATCTTGCAGGGGAAGAAGGCAGATTAAAAATGGCATCATCATCTAATCTACAGCCTCGATTGCAGATCCAAAGCTGAACAGCCTTCCTTGATTCTTAACAAACTGCTTACTGTGAGCAGATGTGGTCACTTTTACAGGAAGTTCAAAAAAGAATTTACGAGACATGTTGAGATTATTTTAATTGAGTATAATTATTAGTGCTCTAAAGCTGCAGATAAGGGGGAATTATTGATCAAAACATGTGATTGGTGCTGAGATTTTTGGCCACAACTGCCTCATTTGCACTTTACTTGTCTCCTATAAAACGTGACGGTTGTTTAAATAAAGTTCTTGTGTCGGAATCGGTGCTGAAAGCCAATAAGACACACGTCCTTTGTCCTTCAGACCAATAATGTTAACACATCTCACTGCTTGATTGGCAGAACGAATCTCTCTCTCAGAATGGAATCCTCATCCCGATATGATGAAAACCAGGTGATTGTTGTTTTCCTACCTGTTTGCACAGAAGCCTGAGCGGATTACACTGAAGCAACTGCATTGTGCAGAGTTGTAGACAAATCACGGGGCCCGATATTAGGATACGATTGTGAAGAGCCTTTTAATTATCTTGTGATTCAGAGCCCAGAGGACACATCTGTTGGAAAGTCCTCCATATTTCCCCAGAGAAATAGAAGAGATGTTGCACATTAAAACTTTTTTTTTTTTTTCCAGAGGAGGCACAAATAAACTTTACAACCGTGCATTGCTGATATAGGGGTGCGGGAAACACATTTTTTTCATCCCTCTGCAGAGTCCACTTGTGACCGGTTCACCTTAAAGCTTTCAAGTTTTAAAGCCGCATTGTGGATTATTTCATCAAGAGAGCAGTTTTTGAATCTAACGTTCAACGGCTCCTCCTCAAAACACCTCGACACGCGCATCCGGTCGCGTGTGCGCGCGTGCACACGGCGCATTAACGTTGCGGGCATAAACTGTGCAGCTCAAAGTGTAGGGTTTAATCACTCACAGTTCACAAAGCTTATTCCAACACTGTACCAGGCTCTGATGAGCCCTGTCTGTCGCTGCTGCTTCTGATTCTTAGCTCTGTAGCAGCTAGCTGCTGCTACTCTGTCTGTAGCTGAACACAGAAATGACTCGGCCCTGAATTAACTTTCTGACCAAAATAAACGTGTAACCCTGTCAAGCCTTGCCTTCTGTGAGGTGAAAGGTTTAAAAATAAAAATAAATCCGTCTTTAGCTGGGGAATGGGTAGGTTTTTAGTAGAAATGAGCCGTGAGTCCTCAGTGAACGACTGAGACGGCAAACAGAAACACATGGCGCGTCCTGTACAGGGTTGCCAGATAGAGTCAAGGTTTTCCAGCCCAAAAATCCAATAAAATCTGCGAAAACACACAAAAAACCGCCCAATCAACGTTATTGAAAATGTGCGCCTGCGCACGCATGCATGTATGTGCACGTGCACGAATACACGTTCAAAAAGCTTGCTACACCACTTTAGTTCCACTAATAGGGTAATGAGACACATGGGCTGTCGGTGTCAACACCTCACTCATGTGTTTGAACAGGTGATGCAATGGACAACAGAGAGTGGGGACCGAGTGGGCGGGGTTTCAGAACAAATAAGGCTGGTTTGTTTTATACAATAGCCAATCAGTGATGAAGACAGGTCAGTGGGCATTGTTATTGATTGATAATGAGGATATAATGGTTGAAATGTGTGTCAATAAAGTTATTTAAAAACCGCCAAACTGACGCCAAAACCGCCCAAAATCTGTTCACCCGCTCAAAGCAAATTTTAACCGCAAAATCAGAATCCAAACCGCCCAATTTGCGGGAAACCACCCAAACTGGCAACACTGGGACTCCTGTACGAGAGCGCCTCCTACTGGTACAGGTTTGCTCGATGCGCGTGCATGTTGAGAGAATGCAGAAAGTAGAATTTTATTGGCTAAAAAATGTCGGCGGCCAGAAATAATGCAAAGGGGTCTCTAGGAGGAAGGAGGGTCTTCATCAGAATGACAGATGTTGTGGGACTCAACCCTTAGATCATAGTTTAGACCCGAAATATCATTTAAAACATTTAGAAAACTTTAATACAGAGAAAAATAGTCCTATCAGTTTTAAGGCACAATAAGATATTTAGTGTTTCTAAAGGCATCGTTTGTTATTGCTGTTATCAGGATCTGATATGATGCTTTTATTTTATTGTTAAAGTGAATCATAGCATTTTAATGCCCCCATTAGTCTATTTAGATAAAATGTTTGGGGACAACTTATTACCATTATTAGAACGTGAGTCTTCTGTTGCAAAACATCTGCGTGTTTGGTACAAATGCATGACCACTTGAGCTGATTCTTTACATTTTATTATTTCATGAGTACCACTATTCCCTTAATAAATGATAAAATATTGAATACGTTCCTTTGTGCTATCAAGTATTATAAGTCTCTAATGGCTACAACCTTTCTGTTAGAATGAGTTTCAGTGGTGTCGTGTATTTTGTCAGTGAGCAAACAGGACCAGAAGTCTCTTTTTAAAACAAGTTGATTACAGTTGATTTGAGGGAACATCTCGCTATTGATTTGTTTGGTTCTCATGGGGGGTAACGAGCTTTCCATCGACAGAGGAACAGACACTGTTGTGACAAGAATCCATCTTGTTTTTAGGACAGGAGTTACAGTGATTTACTCAAAGGTCAGATGGAGGTTGTTGCAGCACATGTGGAAAATTTGTATTGAATTATTTTTGCTAGATTTACTTTATTTATTTAGATGCTTCAGATTAACAGTGATAAAAGTCATTATAAATTCAAAATGTTGCATGGATTGCTTGTTTTTTGTCTTGTTTTTTTTTTGTCCTATATGATGCTAATCTATATGGGAAGCAAAGGGAAAAACACAGCTTGAGGCTGCATAGGATGAATGACAGTTTTTCCTTTTCAGTCTCCATTAAATAATTCCTTCTTTAATGTAGTGAGGGTAAAACATGGGGATTACAGATGATTCTGGCTCGGCCTGAAAGTGGGGTAATCAAAATAGGCTGCTGTGCTCATCTACCAATATTAGAAGCCAAGAGATTATTACAGCACAATTTATTTAATGGAGGGAGCCCAGGGAGGATGTACATGGCCGAAGGGTGGAAGGTTGCCTGTCAGAGGATAGAATGATTGAACAGCAGCATGTGACCCTTACAGACACACTTATGAATGTTGGATTATGAAATCCACACAGCATAACAACTGTTAAAGTGTGCATTTATTTTATTTTTTTTAAATATCTGTTTGTTGTTATTTTGCCCTTTTTTGTATCTCTTTAGTTGTTCTTCTCTTGATGGATGTGTTATTAAAATTTGTTTTAGGCATTGAGCTAAGAGCTGAGTTTAACCTTGAGGTAAAATTAATTTGATTGATTAGACATCATGTACTTTTTAAAAATGAAACAGCCTGCTCCAAACCGACTTTATTAAGTGCAGCATGTCACACTTTTGATTTATTTTGATCTCCTGACAAATGTAATGTTGAGTGCCCTTCCTGCTTCAGTCTCCTATATACGACACATCATCGGTTTAAAGCCTCTCCAGGTGGATCCTCCACACTAATTAGACCTAATCCAGAGCATTCTTTTTTTTTTTTTTTTTACAGATATTAGGGACTTTTTGTTTATTTTTTGATATTTTTAGCTGCTTCACAGGTGTAATTTTTGTCTCACTGACAAGAGGTACATAGTGTTTTGGGTTTTAACTTATGTAGGGGAATAGAGAGGAACATTTGTCAGCCCGATGTAACAGTTGTGTCAAAGGCAAGTAGGGAAGTGGTGCATTTGAATAGAGGTAGTTACTGTTTATGTTTTTCTTTTCTGCTATTTTTTAACCCTTATTTATTCAGGTAATGTCCCGCTGAGATTAAGAATCTCTTTTTCGAGGGAGACCTGAGAGCAGTTGGGGGTCTTGCTGAAGGATGCATGCCAGGCCAGGTCTTGATCCGGGGGTGCCGATGTGAGGGGCAGCCCCTCTACCCCTAGGCCACGGTTGCTCCTTTTGTCTGTAGATTTATTTTTAGGCATTCAATTTTATAAAAATTTTCAATGTGTTTGTCACAAAGGCAAACAACACACATTAAAGGCACACTATGTAACTTTTTCCACAAAGTCACGTATCTCGCCAGGGTTAGGCTAACCCTGGCGCTAGCTAAAATGCTAGCGCTGGAGTGTTTTTAGCTCATGATTCCTGCATTTTTTTAAAAATCTCTCCCTGCGAGATGAGTTGAACAGTTAGATTTAGATGTTTCTGAGCAAAGACACAGCTAACGTTTTTACAACAGTGATTTAAAACGAACACTTGGGGGTGCTAAAAAAAAAGCTCAAACTGCATATGTCTTTAAATAGATCAGAGGAACGCAACCTGCAGCTCTTAAGCCCTTCTGAAGTGGCTCCTTGTAGCTTTGGTCAAGAGTGGCTTAAACTTGTGCACAATTTGCATTTTCTAAGTTAAAGGATAGTTTTAGCAGTTTTAAAATTCAGGTTTTTGCAATATTGTGCTAAAATTCATTTTGCATTAGAGTGACAAGGAATACAAATTGATTCTGATTATTTCAGTGTCAGAATTAACTAATAAGGTTTGAATTTCCACCAAAAACATGTTGATAATACAGTAATCAGTTTCACTTTAGTGCTTTTTCTCACATTTTTGTTAATGCAACCTTCTAACATAGAGTGATTTTCCGAACACATTCAGTCATTCATCTGTCTACTCACTTATTCTAGTAAGAGTCACAGAGCTGGTGTCTCTCCAGCAGTCACTGGGCAAGAGGCAGGGGAGACTCTGGACAGGTCACCAGTCCATCACAGGGACCTAGGGACAATTTAGAGTTGCCAATTAAAGTAGCATATATATTTTTGGTTCTTTTGAAGAAGCTGAAGCAAACACAGGGAGAACAGGCAAACTCTGCAAGACAACAGCTGGGAGTCAAATCTGCGACCTCGCTGCAGCCCAACATTTTCACGAGTTTGAGCAAAATTTATTTTTGCACATTTATTGGAATATACTAAATTTTAAGACATCAACATAAGCAATCATAGTACCCCACAGCATTTTCTCATAACTACAAGAAAAACTGAAAGTTATTATAAGAAGCTTCAAGCACTTTATTGTTGTCTGTTTAAGTCACAAATAACCAAGAACCTGGGATATTTATTATGCTTCTTTGTTGTTGTTTTTTAATACCTTGCTATGCAGTTTAATGCTTTAGCTTGTTTGACTTTTTCAGCAAAAATGGGAAGACCTGATAGACCTCTGCATAGATCTGAAAAAGAAAATGTGGCTTTCTTAGTCTTTATTCCTTTTTGCCTAATAAATCAAAAATAAAAAGCTGAATTTGAAAAAACTCTTAATTCTAAGGTTTAAGCGAATTTTGTGAATCTTTATGAATGTGTTTTCATGAGAGATGGTAAAAATGTAACTAGAGTAAATGTTGCAGAACACTGAGCTACTCTAGGGTCAGTGAAGATCAAAGACAACTTAATAAGCATGAAGGCCTCAGGTTGAAATGTCACCTGGAGCATCTTGCTATGTTCTCTCTGTGCATTTGTAGATTTTCTGCTTTAGTTTCACCCCTCAGTCCCCAAAATATTTATTTTAATGGAAATTTATAACTGACCTAAAGTGTAAGTGTGGTTTTGTAATATCACCTGATTATCAGACTTAAAGTGATAATATGCAACTTTTTCATATTTTTAAATTCTTTTCCTTGAGCCAGTCTGTGCTAATCTGACTCTTTACAGAGTCAATGAAAAGTCACTTAGCCCCATCTGGTGATTAGATCCAGAATACCACGATTGCAAGATCTCCGTCGCCGTCACGGTGTCCAGGAAGTCACGTGTCTCACGAGGGCTAGGCTAACCCAAAGTGGCTAGCTGTTATGCTAGCTCTGGAGTGTTTTTAGCTCATGATTCCTGATTTTTTTTCCATCTCTCCCTGCTTGAACACAGCTGATTTCTTTGAAGGAGTAAATAACCGCTCCTGTAGAAAGCTATGAAGGCTGAGGAGACATTTCAACAGGTAGATTTTGGCGTTGAGAAGCTGAAACAATATGCTAACTTGTGTAATGCAGTGAATTAAAACGGACACCAGAGGGAGCCCAAAACAAGCAAAACTGCATATTATCACTTTAAGAAATCCTTTAAATTGAATTTTTTAAATGCGTGATAATTTAAAATTTAATTGATCATAAATTTGAGCCCTTACTGTTTAATCGAACCACCTCAAATAAAGTAAAATCTTAAAATGTTTGTGCATTTCCTCTTACCTCTTATCATACATGACATTTGACCTATTTAAGGATGGAAGAATCTTATACGATACAGCCACCCCTAAAGGCCATTACTTGAAACATTACTTGAATTTTCCACTTGTGCCACACGTTGCTGTTGATTCTCAGTCATCCATGTCAAATCCTAAAAGTTTAAAAATAAACGCAGCCAGTCTTCCTTTGTTTTTGCTGTTTTGATCCTCATCTGAGGAGCTTTCTCAGTTCAGTTCAAATTTTTAAATTCTCAATTGAAAGCACTTCAGGCGAGAAACGAAACATCTGCAAACAACAAGAAAAGGAATCCAGTCACCTTTTTGTTAAAAAGATCTTTCATTTTCTCTCGGTTTATTTCTGTAATGCACATAGAAGTGGGCAAGATTTGAACGAAGCTTTCCCTAAATCTAGCAGGTGATCTATGCATAAATCACAAAAAATAGTTACTTTTACAGTTTATTTAATTTTTAATTGAAGAGCCTGTATATTCCACTAAATTAAAAAAAACGTTTAATGTAATATTCGCGTAGTGAATTTTTGTGCACTTGTCTGCATCTTTTTTTTTGTCATATGTTAATTTTATGCAGGGCAGAAGAAAGGCATCTACAGTTAAAACAAGAAAAGTTGACAACTTGTGGGAAACTCCTAAATAATAATAATATTGATTACTGTTTTAGAATTATTGGAAAGTCTTTTAAAAATCACTCAACACCCAAAGTGAGCCTTTGAGTCCTATCACATCCATTGTGTTTCTAATAATCTTGAATAACAATTTGTTGACACTGTATTTAGTTGAACAGGAAGTTGGATGGAATTATGTGACAGATTAAGTTATTATGATAGTGAATAACAGACCTCCATTAAATGTTTATTGTAATATTTTTTTTGACAGAGTCTCCCTATTTGTCATGTTATGAGGGTCTGCACTCTGGTCATAATGGGTCCAATAAATTATTGTTTATTTCTGATTTTTTTCACTCATACTCAAAGCATACTTGTTCATAAAAATAGTTTTAAAGTTTTTTACACTATAAACTATACAGTTTGTTATTCTTGTGTTTTTACTCTACATTTGATTTTTTTTTGTATCAACAGCTAAACAGCACCGTATTGCTACAAAACCGCATTTATAAATTATTACAGCTTTAGGATTTTTTCCCCTGATAACAGACAAAATATTAGTACATGCATCAAGTGCTTCTATGTATGTGCTTCTGTGATTTAGCTGTATTTTAGCTTAAGGCCATCACACCATCAGGATCTCATGCTTACTCCACTGTGACCTATAGGGGAAGAGAGGGCTGCTTTCCATGTGGGCGCCCTGGGTTCAATCCCCATGTGTCAAAGCATCCTTAGGGAATACACTGAACCCCCAACTAACTTTCAGGTCTTCCTTTAAAAGAGATTCTTAATCTCAATGGGACATTACTTGACTAAATAAGGGTTGTTGTTACTCGGAACCTTTAGTGTTTCAGTTTCTAAAATAAAATCCCAAGATACAAGTATGTCAAGTATTGTAACTAAAAGAAAACGTATCCCATGTTAACCTCTGTGCATGTTAAACCCCCTCTACACTGAGATCCTGCTGTGTCTATGCAGGTTGACCTTTTCAGTCCTGTCTGTGTCTCTGGTGGATTTTCATGCCCCTTATCCTCCTGAAACTGAAATGTTCTTTTTTTTTTATGAGCTTAGACATGAAGAGGCTAAGATGTGGAGCTGGAATCAATTAGCTGTTTCAGAACTCCAACATAATGTGAGAAACATAATAAAACTAAATGCTTGCATTTACTGTTATAAAGTCGGCAACACATAGTTTAGTGTAATTTGGCTACACATACATTACTTTGACTGATGAAATGAAGTAAACTGTTGCTGTTTTGAAACATTCTGGCGTCTTTTTGAACCTGTTTAGTAAGTGAAGGACACAGCACACTGGAAATGAAGAGACCTAAATTTAAACGATGGCATCCATCACTGGTTCTGCAGCAGAAAAAACACAAAGTGGCTTCTGATGTAAAAGCAGAGGGATCTCGTTCTTCTCATACGCAGCATCTCATGAATACATGTAAACTATCTAAACAATACTGTTTTATGAACACCAATCTGTATTCTGTAGGAATAATTCAAAGAGTTTTTTTTTTTTCCTGAACAAATCCATTGTTTCTGGTTTTAAAGTTGTCCCAGTCAGGTGATCTGTCTTGATCAAAGACAATGGATGGAGAAAGTTGTTGTGTGTTATCTTCTTTATCATTGTTTATTTGGTGAGGTGGTATTGTTTGTGCATCATTTGGAAAGAATTAAATAGCAACAAAACATGTTGATTTTAATTTGGATTGATGCATACATTTGAAATATTATAATTATTGTTTTTTAGGCTTGTTTTTGTTCTCTGATCACTGTAACTTTGTACTGATGCATTTAGTAGGTAAGTAAGTTAATGTTTATATTATATCATATATATATATGCCTTATATATTATATAAAATACATAAAACAGTTATAAAAGCTCAAAACTAACTAAAGTCTTTTTGGAATAAAAATGTTTTTCTTGTTTATTCTTCGGCTTCAGCACAGTGTGTACATGTGTGTGTGTGTGTGTGGCTGCAGACATTCACAGGAAATGCTTTCTTGAATCAATGTATTTGGTCTGGTCTCACCACATGCTGGGTGTCTAGTAGATGGACGGATATCTGGATTATGAGACATGCAGCAATGGGAGACAGACTGCTCACTCTCGTCCACTGGTTTCCCCCTCCTGATTTATCTGATCCATCTCCATAGTCAATAGTGTGTCTTGTTTTTCCTCTGTGCAGGTTTTGGTCCAAGCCAATTAGAGCAAAGTTGATTGTTAATAATTGAATTCATGGGTGTGTTTTGCATGGAAAATTTAGAAATTGGGAAACAAATTTAAAAAAGATACTTATTTGACTTATTTCTTAATTAGTTTTATATTAGGAAAGTTTATGTGTCAGTGTAAAGAAGGTACAAATTTGATCTTTTTGCTGTAATGTTTCAAATTTGTAAAACAAGACTATTTCAGTCATTTCACACAAGTCACTGAAATAATCCAGAAAAAGTAAGTTAAATAAATATTCTTATAACTGTCCATTGAAAATTTCATATCTCCATTTGCCATTATTTGACATAAATCAGCTCTAGTCATCATATTTCACAACAGTCAGTGGTTTTATGGATGACTTTTAAGTAAAAAGTGCAAAAAGCTTGTGACTTTTGACCACAGAAACAAAAAAGAATACTGAAGAAAAATGTAACACCAGACAGAGCAAAATTAAAATACAACAGTGATCTGATCAAAATATGGTTTGATGAACATTTGCATTGGACACCTTTTTGTTTTACCTGTAAAAACATTGAAGAAGGACCTTTATTTAAAAAAGCTTATAGAAAGGCCTAAATTGAGCAGTTTGGCTAACAAAAGCCAAGTTGATGCACAAATGTTTGGACTCTAAGGCTTGATTAATACTTCAAGACATGACATACTGGACCATTTTCCTCTAGATAAATCGTGAATTTGGTGTAATATTTCTCAAATGTGTTGTAGGTTGATATCCTGAAGGTTCATGTATAAATTTTGACAAGCTTAGAGCCAAATTCATGCAAAAATGTTTCCTGGAAAAAACTTTTTCTCTATTTCTCTCCCGTGTTTTGCTTGTGGGCCATATGGAGTTTTTCTTATCCGTATTTCCTTGCTCTAGGTTGCCGATGCTCATATTTACAGATACGTATTTTGTTTTATTGCTTTCACATTTTCTGACATTTGTTCACTGTTTGTTTTCATGCCCCTGCTCTTTCGCTCACCCTTTGACTTCATCTCACCGTTTTGTTAAAAGAAAAAAGCTTTCATTGTTCTGCACCATGTGCTGATTTGCAGCGTCTGAAGCAGTAAAGATAATGGCAAAGCTCTGGAGCAGTATGCAGCAAAGGCATGTGGCGATGGTGTACACTGTGACCAGCAGGTATTACAGACAGTACATTATCTTAGCACTTCATTTGTGGTGAGAGAGCCCACTGTTCCATCTCTCTTTGTCTCGCACACCTCTATCAGCTGAGCTGCATGCTGGTCGGGGGAGGGGTTTGGAATTCATTGGGGAGCTTTCTCCGCCACACTTCAAGTCTCCCTGTCAGTGGGCCCCTTTTACATGACCACAAGGACCTTGAGAGAGATAACAAGGTATCACAATAAAGCAGAAATACAATTAGCAGCAAGATGATAGGCCACAAAGCAGATACCGGTACATGCTTGAATGTGGATGCTAACAGCACCAGCTGTCTCCTTGTCTTATGGAAACCTGTCACTCGCTGTATGTCTGTTTTCTCAGAGTAAGTTTGTTTGCAAACTGTTGCCGATGCATGTAGTTTCTATTCCACATAACAGACATGTAGCAGGATGTGTTTTGCAAAGCTGTATAGGATTTTTTTCAAGCCGTAGAGTCTGTTGAAACCCCCCCTCAGTGGTATGTAGAGGACAAGAAACACCTCATTGGCTACTTCAGAGCGTTCTTCTCAGTGGGTTTCCTGATTACAACTGGTCACTTTGCAAAGGGGTTGTGGTGATTTCATAATTTAGACCAGCCTTTCAAGTGCACACTTCTGAGCTGTTCAATCATCTGAGCAAATTGAACGTCTAGAACTGATACTGCAGTGCTAGAGGATATCATTGAGGTGGATAGCCATTTTATGGACTTCTAAATCACCACCTGTACTATCTCAGAATAAGAATAGAAATGAAGATAAATCCTTTTCAGTAACTGAATTTATCAGTTCTGTTCAGGTAAAATGGGGCGTTACAGGGTTAGAGTTGTCACCTTAAAGCAGGAAGATCCCCAGGTACTGTCTGTGTGAAGGTGTTTCTCCAGTGTCTGAGTGGGTTTTCCTTCTCTAGTTCAGCAGCATTTATGTTAAATGCTGATTGTAAATCGTACTTAGAAATGATTGTTTATTCATAGCTGTTTATTTGGACTTCATCTCAATGACAGCTGAAGTAGACTCCAGGTTCTTTGTGACCCTGAACATGAAGCAGGAGAAAACTAACACAATGATACGTTTCCTTTTCTCATTAAACTCTTTGGATCTGTGGCATCCAGTCCTGGTCCTTAAGGGCCACTATCCTAGATGTTCCTCTGCTCCAACACCTGATTTAAATCAATGAGTGATTAACTTGCTTCTGTAGAACCTCAAGGACATGCTTAACAGATGATTCAACCACAGATTCAGGTTTTAGAGCAAGAAAATCTCTTAATATTCATGATTTTGGCCCTCAAGGACCAGGACTAATGTTCTACATAGCTCTGAACTCTGACAGTTTGGGTAAAAAGAAAACAGGTTCATGTTTTAGTCAGTCATTACAAACTAGCAAATACAGACAACAAATCACAGAAATATTAAAGGTTCACTGAGGAGTCTTCAAACAAGCTAGGTATCGCTAGCTATTTTACACAAACACGTCTCAGAGCTCTCCCCCCTCCCGTCGGGTATGATCCTTATGCCGCGCCTCCTCCGGACATGTGACCGTGCATTGCCTCAGAAACAACAGAGAGCCAAACATGAGCCGTTAAAACGGTCCCCCCTGGTTTTTCCTCTTTCTACGTCCAAACGTTTTTTGTTTTCTCATAGCTGAAAATGTATTTTTCTTTTGGTATTTTTTCCTAAAATTGAAACGGTAACAGCCGGCTTTTTCTGTCCTCTCACTTCTGGGATTTTCTGCTGCAAAATGCTCCAGCACAGAGCATTTTTCTATGTATCAAAGTTTTCTAAGTGTTTTAAATGATATTTCAGGTCTAAACTATGATCTATGGTTAGAGTTCCACAACATCTGTCATTCTGATGAAGACCCCCTTCCTCCTATAGATCCCTTTGCATTATTTCTGACCGGCGAACTTTTTCAGCCAATAAAATTCAACTTTCTGCATTGTCGGCTTTCTGTCAACGTGCACGCAATTCGAGCAAACCTGTAGCAGTAGGGGGCGCTCTCGTACAGGACGCTCCGTGTGCTTCTCTGTTTATCGTCTCCGCCGTTCATGGAGGAGACAGAGCTCATTTCTACTAAAAACTAAAAACCATTCCCCGGCTAATGATGGATTTATTTTTATTTTTAAACATTTCACCTCACAGAATGGCAAGGCTTGCCAAGGATACACGTTTATTTTGGTCAAGAAGTTCATTCAGGGCCGAGTCATTTCTGTGTTCAGCTTCAGAGTACCGCAGCAGCTCTCTGCTACAGAGCTAAGTATCAGAAGCACAGCAGGGACAGACGGCTCAGAGCCTTGTAGTGTGGGAACGGGATTTGTGAACTGTGATTAAACTCTACAGTTTTAGCAGGAGTAACACAGTTTATGCCCAGCTTACAGACCGGAGTAACACAGTTTATGCCCAGCTTACAGACCGAAGTAATGCGCCGTGTGCATGTGCGCACACGCGTGTGTCGAGGTGTTTTGGGGAGGAGCCGTTGGACGTTGGATTCAAAAACTGCTCTCTTGATGAAATGCTCCAGAATGCAGCTTTAATGGAGGATCCAAGCAGTGCGGAAGTGAGGCGCTTCGGCGAGATTGACAGCCGGATTGTCCAATAGTTACTTTCGGTCCAAAATGCATGATTGGCTGAGGTTTTTAGAACTGTGGGACAACCACTTTATTGATTTCTTTTGGGATTTTTTTTAATCGCCACAATATATTTATAGCTATACCATGTTAGAACATTAAGAGGCATGAAAAAAATGTCTCATATCTCCTTTAAGATAAAAACATTTTCCAGAGATTATGGTTTGGATCATTTCTAACTGGGTTGATCTCTTGAAATCAAATTTGTCTGATTTATCTAAAAGAACTATAATAAAAATAATACATTTTAAAAAAGAAATTGAAAAAGAAAAAGGTTCTGATTAGCTTGAGAACATAGAACATATGGAACATCTGAGTAAATTAACATTTAGTGATGTTGAGTTTACAGACAATAAAAAACCAGTTTTGTTTATTGCTGCTTGCTAATGTGTTCACTGACCCCCACAAATATGTTAGGTTTTCATACTAAGTGGGTGGGTGGGTCTTGAGATAATCTCTCATAAATAAATAAATTATAAAGTTATGTATTTGCACCGAATGGATGAAACTACTGTAGTATAATTGTTGCTGTTTGTGTTGCCATTAAGTTCTTGGTTTATTAGAGATGTTTCAGACAGCAATAATAAGGCGTTTCCTTCTGTTGTTTTGTGACTAAGAAGCAGAAAAGTTTAGGACGGAAGGGATTTTTTGAAACTGCTCGTCACAGCCTCTTTGATTATATCACACATTACATTTATTTCATGTATTACACAACCTCATCTGTTTTCCCATGATGCCCCCACCAGCAGACTGCTTGTAATCTTATTGATGGATCTCTTTTAGCAGTGTTAGGTAAGGTTGACTCCTTTCAGCTGATTTTGTATCGTCTCTCCCCTCTAGTTGTTTAGTAAATCCTTCAGTTTCCTCTTAGACTCTGGTTGTGGAGATTTTCCTCTACCTCTGATGAAATCTTCTTGTTTGATAAAACAGCACGTCTCTCCTAAATATAGCCACCTGTGACTGCACAGCCACGGTGTCACTGATGTGCTTGCAGTGTGCCTGTTGGCTGTGCCTCACAAATACAGCGCTGTTATGACAGTTCATTGGAGCGGGCGACAACAAAAATAGGATTAACCCTTTTAACCTGATTTTTTTTTTTTTCCTGCCACACACTAAAATCCTGCTGTGTTTGCCAACTGGCTTGTTTCAAACCAATGGGCTGCTGTTTTATGGGAAACACACAGATCTGTGCTTTTTTTTTTTCCTGTTGTACTCAGGTTAAGTACGACACTTTATCATAGATTGCCTCTTATGTGAGGCTAAATGATTCTTCTTCCTCTCAGGAGCCTCTCTTGCTTAATTTTTATTCATTCCTCATTCATTCATTTGGAATCTAGCTGAGTTTAATGAAGCTGTCTGAATTTGGCTGGGATTTAGAGTTGGTAAACTACACTGAAAACTAAATCGGTGTAAATAGCATTATTTTGCTATCAGACATGCTGTTTGTATGGGAAATTTAAATTAGTTGTGCAAAATCTTGAAAGTCACCAGCCTTTCTTAATAAAACATCCATTATACCTCACAGAATGCTAGAGTTTCTTGTTGTTTAAAGATGTTTTGTGTTATATAGGTTTTAAACTTGGTATAACCTAACTCCCTAAACACCAGTCATAGCCCTAATATTGGACACGTTTATTTCTAATGGCTATTATATATTGAGTTATTGTCCTAACAAACCACCACATCTCACTTAAGGTTTTTCCACTAATGCTTTACCAGTGCTGGTGATATATACTAGTTTGTGTGTCGACAGTCAGAACTACCACTGTGTTACGTCACACTGAACGTCTCCTGCAGTGTATCTCTTCTCCTCCCTGTGGTCTGCTCTGACTTTCTGTAGAGAACTGAAAATTAGAGAGACAGTTTATCCACTCAGATCACAATGTTTGTCTTGTTATTCCTTCAAACAAATTCACCAAGGCAGATTTTAAACACAGTTTTAAATAACAGTGATGGTGAACAGTATTCACCGTTCTATCATTTTGATTTCAACTGTTATTGTGAATGCAGCTCTGGTGCATTGACCAACTTTCTCTATATGACCGGTGGTATTAAAACCAAGAGCAGGAAGATACAATTGTAGCGTTTTATGAACTCTATTTTTAGTTTATAATTGGCACACACTTCTGTGAGATTATTAGGTTAGTTTTTGTCAGTTTTACACTGACCTGGTTTGGCTCAGCTACCTTGACTAAAATAATGGTTTCACAGGTACTCTAGGTTCATTCTGATGTCACAGGGAGTAGATTATGCATTTAATATTGACGAATAGAAGTCTGAGTCGGAATTAGACTTTACAGGTTTTATTATGAAAAGACGGACGAACAGTACAACAGATAAGCAGAGAGGTAGCAAGGTTTTAGCATTTGTCAACACGATGGTAAAGTGTTCTAAAGTTGATCTTAATTTGAGAGTTTAACGACCTGAGCCTCATGATGGTTTTAAGATTAGGCCGTTTACCTTAACAGGGAGTTTTAGTTACGTAGGGAGAAAGGGAGAGCTACTTTGGTGTGATACGTTACGTGTGGAGTTGTACTTATCAAAGTAGGCCTCATGTTACCAGAATGTGGAGTTCTTACTGTAGCCGCTCCGGGATCGAACCTGTCGGAGAGTCAGATGGGACGGCGTGGAGGTGGAAGATTCCCCCTCGGTCCGGGTCGGACGCCTGTGGAGGTCGGGGACCGCCGTGGGCCACGGAGATCGTCCTTGGATTAGTAACTCCATTTCTGATCGGCAGCACCAGCTGGAGTTTTCTTCCCCATTTTGGGTGAGGAGAAGCAGACAGGTGGTGTCTGGCTTCGGGGAAGAGAAGTAAACATTGGCCTTAAACAGGGCTTGAGACCCAAACAGGGATAGGCCGGCAACCTTGAGGCAACACCGTGTAGCGGAGAAAAACGGTGAGCGTCTCTTCTCGTCACTGGCTGAACGAGAACTGAACGTGTCTCAGACGTGACACGTCTGTTGAAGGAACTGTGTGTAACGTGGGCCAATCGGAGAGGGTTTTAACAAACACGTGACCCAGGTCTTTAAAGTCACAGTACTTAATTACTGAATTATTCCAAATAATAATTATAGCTCTAACCTTTAGCGAAGTAAAAATGTAGAAAACCAGATGATTTAAGGTTTATATAAAATAATCCTGAAACAGGAGAAACACATTAACGTTTGAATGTGTTAATGAAGAGTCCTTGGACTGGAACATTGTGAAACACTTCAAATGTAAACAAGATTAGACCAGCAGTGTCATAAGAAAGGGAACACTTAAAGTTTAGACTCTGAATTTATTATTAAGAGAGTCAGGTTTATTATAACTAAGAGAGTCCAGTTGAGGTCATCTGGGAAGTGGACGTTTGGATACCTGTTGGAATGTTAATTCAGGTTAAAACATAATAAAAGAGTCATTGTAATCCATATTATTGGGAAAAAGATGGATTATTGTTTGTGATGGTCAACAGGGGTCAGAGGTCAGAGGTTATAGCACATTTGATAGTGCTACACAATACACTTGATTGTTGGTTTCTATAATCCTACTAACTTGATAAAAGTGTTTCTTCACTTTCTTCCATCAAAAAGTTGGTGCAAATGTTGCAGTTTTTTTATCCTATAGAGACAAAACAAAAAAAATGGTGCTGATGAATCACATTTTGATATGTCACTTATTGGAAGTCTTATTAAAATGCTTCTTATCACCTCCCTTGAGTAGAGATAGTCATTAGTTATTGTAGCCTGTAGACAGGATACAGACTTCTTTCTCTCAGGTGAAGAGTCAAATAAGATTTAAAACCACAGGCTTATTAATGTTGGGTGATTAGAAGTTAGCATATTTAGGGAGTTACTGAAGATGTGTATCAGAGCAAATATTCTGTGCAGGGTGTTCTTTTAAAGTCATTTTAGTGCGGTGCAGAAGTTCAAAAGCACAATGTACGCTCTGGTGTTCCCGGTGAGTATTACGAACGCACCGAAATGTTAAGACGGAAGAGAATCTCTGTGAAATATCTGCCGCATAACCAGAATGGTGGTGAGGTATTAAAAAATATTGAGACGGACTTGAAAAAGTCTTGAATTTAACTTCAAGATTCCTGCATATACCCTGTATTTACATGTGCTCAGAAGAAAACCCTCATGTTTACTTATTGACCTGCACTTTGTGTAATAAAAGTGTTTTTCTGTGTAGATTTGTAAGAATTTAACTACAATTTTATGTGGCTAAAATTTAATGCAACTTCACCAAGAATTTGCAAACTCATAGCGACTCAGTACCTCTGAACTGATCATCACATCTTCAAAGCCTAAGTGGTATGTGTACAATAAGGTTGTTTCTTAACGCAGAAACAGTTCAATTGCAGTAAGTTGATCATCCCAAATCACTTGCCGACAGTGTTAGGTGGTTCTCTCAAGGAATTTTAGTCTTAAAGCATGCTTTAAGCTCTGTTCCCATTCAGTCAGTGTGATGCAGAATGAAGGATTAGGTGTTTAATGCTACCACTTCTATTGCTAACCTGCACACACACTATTACATATAGTTTTCTCAGTGTGTTTATAAAAATGTTTACAAAGCAGACAAAAAAATTGCACACATGCACTCACATGAACAACCCGTAACATGTATGTACCCACACAAACCTACATATTTAAGGGTTTTTTTAATTTTGTATTAAATTATGTAGGTTTTTTTGGGGGGGTTCCCCCTCTATACCTCAATTTAAATATAGACTACACTGAAAGGTAAGCCTGCTCCACCTCTGGTTGCTTTTGGAGGCTCTCACAAAACCCTTTCAGGTAGACTACGGGTGAGGAGAATGAGAGAGGCTTATCGTGTAGTTGGATGCACTCTAAAAGTGACATGTTCCCACTGTCCCTGGTCACTCCACCGGAGAGTAGAGTGGGCTGTGGCTCCATTCCTCCAGACAGTGAAATGTCAGGGCTCCCTCCATCAGTACACTGAACTCAGCATCATACTAAGTTATGTGAGATATCAGCTTCTTCCCTTTCTCAGCATTTCTTCAATTCATTGTGGCCTTTGGTCTCCCTCACACAAATGTCATAAAAGTTTTAGTATTACCTATTTTATGCTGCAGATTTTGCATCTTTTATAAAAGTTTTGTCATTTTTTAAAATGATCAATTGTTAATGGTTTGTTGTGCTGAGCGCAAAACATGGAATTGATATATTTTCTTCTTTATCAGATGTAAAAGTGATGATTTAGAGTCAGAAGAAGGACATTTTACTATATTGTAATCATTTATTGCTTATGACAGATACATTGATAGGCTATTTATTTATTATAATATAATTTTATTTAGACATTGTACTATTATGTCACCACTGGTAGCTGTGTTTTGCTGTCTTTGTATTGTATGACAGGTGCTCCCCGACCACAGTCCTTTGGCTTTGTGATTTTGGAGGCTCACAAACATAAAATTGTTTAATGCTTTTGAAATGTTCTCCTAACGTCACTCTCTCTTACCAAACTGTATTTATAGAACAACATTCTTCCGTTCCAGAGTTCCACTGCATAATGAAACACAGTAAATGGATCCAGGCTATGTTTAGGTGGCCTGACCTCCATTAAGAGGCAACCACAAGAGTGAAAAGGAGAAATCATGATGAGCATTTACTCTACATGACCATATGCACACATGCACACAAACATATGAATGCAAGTGAGCAGGTGCACAAAAATCATGCATATGTTATGTCCTAGTTCAGCGTGTGCTTATTTCAAAGGCGGAATTTGAAACCCGGTTGTATCACAGTGGCACACTCATTTTAAAACCTCCTCCAAATGCAGTCTGTGTGTCCTTCTTGTTGCTAAGATGTCTGATCCAGGTTTCCCTCATTATCATGACATCTGGAATATATCAAACTCTATTATGTTGAAGGTTGAAAAGTACAGTTCTTAATGTTAAAACTGATTTCAAATTTACTCTGATATCAGGCGCTGCAGAGGTTAAAAGACAAACAGATTTTGGATTCAGTATTTATTTTTTTACCAAAATAATCATCATAGTTACACAGTGGTAATCGTTTAAGCCCACAGATTAAATTCAATATCCGCTTTTGTACCTGTCCACATTTTTATTCCCCTTTTCATCTTTGCTTTTTATATTTATTTACATGTGTGTCAACATTGTAGGTTGACAAAAGCAGCACAGTGACCTAAACAGGAACTCCTAAAGCTAGACGCTCATATCACCAACGTTTGATTGCTATCTAACTTCATAAGCCACTTGTACACAAATACTGACTTCACTGTTTATTTGCACTATTTTCTGTTTTGTCATGCAAATGAGTAAATGCATAAAGGAAAGCGGGACCATAATAAATAATGCCCTTTAAAGGGGTTGAGTGGTGGAGGGAGGTACACTCAGGATAATCAACAAAGTTGAAATTAAAAAACAAACTTTGACATTTAACTTTAGTGTTTCTCTTGCTTTTTCACACATTCTTTTCTAAGCTTTTTGATTATGTTTTTAAGCATTATGTTATATTATCTATTAAAGGCGTTACACTTTTTTTTTTAGTTTAAAAAGCATTAATGTACAGGATTAAAGTGAGGCCTTAAAGGGATATTTGGGTCATTTTGAAGTGGCGTTCCATCGGTTATTTATCTACAGTAAGGACCACAGCCACCAGTGACATCACTCAGAGCGAGAGGAGTCTCTCGGAAATGGATGAAATCTTCTGACTAGATCAAAAAAGACACTACTGCTGAACCATCACACAGGAACCAACTAGGAGCTGATTTTGATCACAGGGTGGTGTGTACTTTAGTCGGTAGAGTGGCCGGTCGTCGGTTTTATCCCACCGCTGGCTGGGTTATTTTGTCATTGTGTCCTTTTGCAAGACACTTCACCCACCTTGCCTACTGGTGGTGGATGAAGTGACTTGGTGGGCGCCGGCGCATGGCGTCCCCACTCCTACCCAGGTCAGCTGAGGCTACAACGTAGCTTATCACCACCAGTGTGCAGAGTGACCAGATGTCCTGTTCTGTGCGGGATTGTCCCGCATTTACGTTACTTTTCACGTGTCCCACACATTGAGACACTGTCCCGCATTGTTATCTTAACCCTTTAACACCAAGTGCGTCCTCGTTGATGCATTTCTGTACTCCCCAATGGTTGTTGCTATAAAACAATTCAAAGTTTTTAAACGAAGAGAAGTTGCTCTTTCAGGCCAGCATAGTGTTTTTATGATTATTTATGTTACGTGGTTACATTAATGGTGCATTCGATTTGTCCTCGGAGGTCGGAACTGGGAATGACGTCACACCCGAGTTACAGCGTTCTGTTTGCAAAGTCGGAAAAATCGGGAAACCAAAGTATAAAGTAATTTACGGTTCTATTTCTTCACGTGTTTGGTTCACACACAAACACTTTGCCATTGTTGCCTTTGTTAGCAGCACGCATCCAAAACATTGTTTTAGACTTTAATTAATTCGCTCATGCAAACACTCTGAATTTGTTTAGAGTCAGAAGATACAAAGCACTACATGTAATTCTGAACCTAAACACATCCAAACAAACAGATCTTGCAAAATAAATGTGTTTTCACAGCATTTTAACTGTTCTTGTGAGGAGTTGCCATAATTTTTCCCAAAGTCGGGATGCAAAAAAATCTCCGACTTTCCGAGTGGGAAGTCCAACTTCGGGGGGCGTTCTAGTTGATTTTTCCCACTCGGAACTCGGAATTTCCAACTTCCGAGTACAAATCGAACGCACCATCAGTCCTGCGAATCAGCCTCCTGCTCACACAGGAACACAGCACGTAGGGGAGGAGATGACAGAAGCAGAAACAGAGCCAATAGGAAGGATTGAACTGTGGTCTAGTGGTAGAGCAACCGTCTTAATGTGGGGGACCTGGGTTCAAATCCCAGCGCAGGCGCGTGTCAAAATTATTGTTTCTTTTTTACCTTAAGAAGATAAATAATAGATACATTATTAATATTATTAATTGATAGTCTGCATATGCATTGAATTGGTCTATTTTAAAGTACATTGTTTATTTTTTTTAATCCTTCAGTATTTAACATGTCCCACATTGTCCCCCACTATGTTGTCTTTCTCCCACATTATGTTGGTTTGGATCTGGTCACCCTACCAGTGTGTGAATGTGAGTTTTAATGGGTGAATGACTGATGTGTTGTACAGTGCTTTGGGGAGTGTAGAACACTCAGTGTTGCCAGATTGGAAATGTTAAAGTATCGTACCAGGATCTTAAAATTATCGTATTTTAAGAAAAATTATCGTACACTACTAAGTTACAGCCTTAACCCAGGTTTTGATATCAGTATATCAAACACTGTGCAAAATTATAATCTTTAAAGTAGTTTTAGCTTTAAATAATCTAACACAATGATTAAAACAAGCATCTCTTACACAAATTCCATACCACAAAGGGCTCAAATTATCGTATTTATGGAATTATTGATCGTACAGAGTGCTAAATTATCCTACAAATACGATAATTGTCGTACATCTGACAGCACTGAGAACACTCTACAGTACATTTACCTTTTACCATTTTACCATTTTGGGCATTTAAAATCACTCTTGCTCAAAAAGTTATACCAGTGTTTTTGAACACTATATTACCTGTTTGTTTGTATGAAACCATTTGTTTAGTTTATGGTGTTTATGCAGCTGCAGCAGCACAATATTAGCATAGTAATTTGGACAATGTTTGGCTGAAACAAACTAAACAAAGGTCTCATGCAAAATTGTAGATAAATGACTGATAGAATGGACACAATATCCCTTTAAGAAGGGCCTTTTTTGTTGAAGTAATAAATATGACAGAGACAATTTAATTTTTTTAAGATGTGAAAAACATTTGAATCTTTTTTCAATGACTGCACTGAAGGCATCAGGACTCTGCTTTAATTTATCATTATGAACAGATTTCCAGCTGTGGCAGATGTTATCAATGTGTTTGTAGAACGGGGCTCAAACTGTTAGGAGGAACTGCACAGACCATCTAGGATTTCAGGTGTAGAAAAACACAGCAATCTGAAGAAAAATGTCTTGACATGTGTTAGCATTTCTTCCTTTGAAATTTTACCTATCCTCCAGGGCCTAATGTGAACAAGCTCAGCGGTGGGAAGGTCTGTCTAAATATAACTGCACCAGGCAACATGTTGGAACAGTAGATACCCTTTTACTTTACTGTCAGCTTCCTCTGTGAATGTGTGTGTGTCTCTCTCTGTGTGTAAATGAGACTGAGATGGCTGCCACTGTAAAATGTTTGTTTATATTTGCATGTGTAAGTGAGGGTTCCTTCGTAAACTGTAAATGAAGCACATTGAAGCTGCAGTTTTTTAATTAGATGTGGATGTTGAAAGAACAACACTTTAAATCAGTGTGATGTTCAGTTTGTTCACAGAAAAACGTGTTAAAGGCAAAGCAGCAAATGCCAGTTGACTATCAGAGGGATGGGTGAAAAAAACTCGACAGCATTTAAAGCTGCAGCCCGGAGTATTCTTTATATATCGAAGTTTTTTAAATGCTTCAAATGATAGTTCAGTCCTAAACTATGATATATGGGTAGGGCTCCACAACATTTATTCTTCATAGACCCTTTGAATTCACAGTGACCACCCAAGTTTTAAAGCCAACAGAATTCGAGTTTCCGCAGTGTCGGCTGTCAATTAACATGCATGTGCATCGCACAGACCTGTAAAGGTGGGGCCGTGCACAGGATGCTCCATGTCTTCCTGTTCTATTTTGTAAAGGCTTCGCCCTTTAAGGCTAATCCCCCTAAGCAGCACGCTACTGAAAAAACTTAGTCCACGCCCACTAGCTGGATGGGCCTTAAGCTGGGTTCACACTGTGTGACTTTCGGGCGTCCTGCAAATATCGTTTGTCGTGAAAACATTCGTCAGTAAATTCTCTTGTCGTGGGCTTAAATCGCCGGGCAATGATCTTGCAGTGTGATCGCGTCACCGACGCAAAATTTTGCAGTCTCACGGCCAAAGACAAGCCGCAACTGATATCAAACACTGCTAGATATTCTACGACTTGGATTTGCAATGAACCAATAGGAGATCACCCAGAGAGTGACGCAAAAGTGATGAGCACAGGCCAGTGTTAATTTTGGCGTGAAATTTTAATTTAGTTTTAGTCTTAGTCTTTTGACTAAAATTCTTTTTCATTTTAGTCTAGTTTTAGTCGTCCAATTTGTTTTAATTTTAGTCTAATTTTAGTCGACTAAAATAGTTCCCAATTTTAGTCGACTAAATATAAAATAGGCATATTTCACTAATATTAATATTTTTTCCTCTGGTGCATTTATTTTACATTTTTTTAAAGGAATTGGGGTAACACTTTACTTTTATTAACATTAGTGCATTATTAAGTATTAATAAACAAATGGGCCCTTTATCGACGTTCCCAATATTGTTAATGACCCCAATTATAAGACACACCCCTTTCCAAGACTAATCTTTAGAAAAAAAAAACTAAATTCACTTTTAAAATAAACTATTTTTGTTGAAATTTTGAGGAACTAGTTTAAATATTATCTTATTTAGAGACCTTTAATATTTTTTTATTAATTCAATCACAAAGATCTGTAATTCATATTCTACTGTGTGTTGAGTTCTGTCAGGAAAGACACTAGTGATCCTGAGCAAAATAAATACCATAATAATGTAAACTGTCAGAACTTTGCTCATGACGTGTCAGATCAAAAGTCTGCAGGCTTTAACTCACAGAGTCTGATCAGCTGTTCTCACGCTGCGGTCAGTCTCCTCACACAGAACGTGATCGCCACAACGCTCCATCTTCGGTCATTTCACTCCATAACTCCATATTTCCTGTCTCCCTGACAGCTGTTTGATCCTCTGCTGCATTCATCACTATTATCTTAAAATTAGCGTCGTTACTCTGCCTCCGTTCTGTTAATTTGACCCACTTTAATAAAGTCTGTTCCTGTCGGAGTCTGCTCTGCTGTTTACAAACTCCGGCGCGTCCCGACAAGGCGGACTCTGATTGGTTCCTTTCTCATCTACTTCCGCCTGTTACGTTTGCTGATTGGGTCCCTTCTCTAGTCCCGCCTGCTTCGATTGCTGATTGGTTCTTTGGTATGTTCGTCAAATTTTTCCCGTTTTCTGATTGGATTTCGTCACTGTCAATTCTCGTCTCGTCTTTCGTTCCTGACGAAAAGGTCCGCCGATTTAGTCTTCGTCTTCGTCTTTTTCCGTTTTATATTTTTGAATTTCGTTTAGTTTTCGCTCGGTAAAATATATTCGTGACGAAATAAATAACGAAAATATTTCGTCTACGAAATTAACACTGGCACAGGCGCGCCGGGCTCATCACCGGCTTGGATCATCAGTCTATGAAAACAATTTGTTATTTGTTACTTCCTTGGACTCAAAGTACTGAAACACATTAAATGTTTAGCGGATAACAGCGAAAAGCTAACCTCGAGCTCTCTTTGAAGAACAGGCATCCCATATATTCCATGTTTTTCCACCCATGAGCGCATCCACAGACGTTTTCTTCGCTCGACTCTTCTTTTCCTCTTTTTAGAGTCAGAATCCGACAAGACTACTGCGAAAGCGAGTACTTGTTGTACGTCCATTGTTGTTGTGTTATTGTTGCATATTGGTGACGCAGATCTGCGGCGCTTGGACGCACCCGCCCATGTTTGAACGAACTTTATTGCATTCAGTACATTTACAATAACAAGGCAAGAAGTCGCACAGTGTGGCATGTAATCAATCTTCCCTCGTACAGTGTGGCAGGGTAAGCATAGTCGCACAGTGTGACAGGTATGAGTCTTTTACGACGGCCGAAAGTCGCACAGTGTGAACCCAGCTTTACCTGGTCTGTATAAATCACAGTGTGACCAGGTAGCCGGCTCCCCATTTTTCTTCAGCCAGCATAAAAGCTACTGATCCACTAACCTCTTGGCAAAAGAGTAATCATCATCATCATCATCCCAGCATGTCCAGCGGAGGGATTCGTTTGTGTCCGGACTGCCAGACCGGCTACATCATGTCTTATGATCTTCACCCACAGTGTGAGGGGTGAAGGCGATGGAGTTCTTCGATGGAGAGGAGCAGGACTCGGACGGTAAAGGTGGGGCCGCGCACAGGACGCTCCGTGTCTTCCTGTTTACAATCGACATACTGGAAAACGGTGGCCTGTCATAGAGAAGTCAGAACAAACTTTTGCTACAAAGTTAGCCATTCCCCAGCTACCGAGGGCTACATCAACTTCAGAAAGAAAAACAAAGAAACTAAACTTGGTGAAAAACGCATTAGAGGTGTTGCGCATGCACAATTGTAGAGGTGGGGTTAGAGGGAATGAGAGGGGGAGAAGGGATGCTTTGAGAGGGGTCTTGGCACTTGGATTCAAATAATTCTCTCTTGCTCAAATACTCTGGACTGCAGCTTTAAGTTTTCTGTCTGTCCTGCATCAAGAACACAGTTTAGCCGTTCACACAGGTGAAATCATAACAACCTTCATTTACTCTTTTTCTTTAAACTTGAACATATAGTGATTGTCATAAACGTTAATGGTGAAAGCAGCTAAAGTTCAAATAAAAGGGAACCGAAGACAAAACAAAAATAATTTACAAATCTTCTACAGGGAGTGCAGAATTATTAGGCAAATGAGTATTTTGACCACATCATCCTCTTTATGCATGTTGTCTTACTCCAAGCTGTATAGGCTCAAAGCCTACTACCAGTTAAGCATATCAGGTGATGTGCATCTCTGTAATGAGAAGGGGTGTGGTCTAATGACATCAACACCCTATATCACGTGTGCATAATTATTAGGCAACTTCCTTTCCTTTGGCAAAATGGGTCAAAAGAAGGACTTGACAGGCTCAGAAAAGTCAAAAATAGTGAGATATCTTGCAGAGGGATGCAGTACACTTAAAATTGCAAAGCTTCTGAAGCGTGATCATCGAACAATCAAGCGTTTCATTCAAAATAGTCAACAGGGTCGCAAGAAGCGTGTGGAAAAACCAAGGCGCAAAATAACTGCCCATGAACTGAGAAGAGTCAAGCGTGCAGCTGCCAAGATGCCACTTGCCACCAGTTTGGCCATATTTCAGAGCTGCAACATCACTGGAGTGCCCAAAAACACAAGGTGTGCAATACTCAGAGACATGGCCAAGGTAAGAAAGGCAGAAAGACGACCACCACTGAACAAGACACACAAGCTGAAACGTCAGGACTGGGCCAAGAAATATCTCCAGACTGAGTTTTCTAAGGTTTTATGGACTGATGAAATGAGAGTGAGTCTTGATGGGCCAGATGGATCGGCCCGTGGCTGATTGGTAAAGGGCAGAGAGCTCCAGTCCGACTCAGACGCCAGCAAGGTGGAGTACTCGTTTGGACTGGTATCATCAAAGATGAGCTTGTGGGGCCTTTTCGGGTTGAGGATGGAGTCGAGCTCAACTCCCAGTCCTACTGCCAGTTTCTGGAAGACACCTTCTTCAAGCAGTGCTACAGGAAGAAGTCTGCATCCTTCAAGAAAACATGATTTTCATGCAGGACAATGCTCCATCACACGCGTCCAAGTACTCCACAGCACGGCTGGCGAGAAAGGGTATAAAAGAAGGAAAACTAATGACACGGCCTCCTTGTTCACCTGATCTGAACCCCATTGAGAACCTGTGGTCCATCATCAAATGTGAGATTTAGAAAGAGGGAAAACAGTACACCTCTCTGAACAGTGTCTGGGAGGCTGGGGTTGCTGCTGCACGCAATGTTGATGGTGAACAGATCAAAACACTGACAGAATCCATGGATGGCAGGCTTTTGAGTGTCCTTGCAAAGAAAGGTGGCTATATTGGTCACTGATTTGTTTTTGTTTTGTTTTTGAATGTCAGAAATGTATATTTCTGAATGTGGAGATGTTACATTGGTTTCACTGGTAAAAATAAATCATTGAAATGGGTATATATTTGTTTTTGTTAAGTTGCCTAATAATTATGCACACCTGATATAGGGTGTTGATGTCATTAGACCACACCCCTTCTCATTATGTTCTTTTCAAGTTTTATCCTTTGTGTTTTTATAATTGTTTTATTGTAAAGCACTTTGTGGCCATTGGCCTGAGAAAGGTGCTATATAAATAAAGTTATTATTATTATTATTATTATTATTACAGAGATGCACATCACCTGATATGCTTAATTGGTAGTAGGCTTTGAGCCTATACAGCTTGGAGTAAGACAACATGCATAAAGAGGATGATGTGGTCAAAATACTCATTTGCCTAATAATTCTGCACTCACTGTAGTTCAGGTTTAGTTTAGTTTAATCTTGCTCTCACACATTTTGTTGTACCTTTTCATTTTTCTTGAACTGATTTTAAAACCTTTGATTTAATACCTGTTGTGTTGAAGTTTGTTCCAGTATGTTGTTGTTTCAGCTTGTGTCTAACCCGCTTCATTTTCTGGATCACCTGCTCTGATTAGTAGAAAGGAATAAAACTTTATTTTTGTCTGTTGTTAGAGCTGAAATTTATATCTTGCAATTCTCCATGACAGCACAATTCTGTACAGCAGCAGATCAGTATAAAGCCTTGAGTTATTTACTTCAGCACACCATGAATGAACTATAAAATCAATAGACATCAGCTGCACAACAAGAAGCTAGACCAGCAGTAATTACATGCTGTAGAGGATACTACCTTGCAGTTGAAATTTATTCCCTTCTTATCTCTGGTTTATGTATTTTGCATGAGTTGTTCTTTGTTTGTTATGGCCCAGTCCTGATATTAGTTTTCCACAGAGATGTTTATTACCTAATTGGTAGTTCTGCAAAATGCATACGTTTGATAACCAGAATATATCACAAAATGGCCAATCTGGATCTAATTATCAAGCCAGCACGGAGTGCAGTTCATATAAAAAGCTTTGGACTAGAAAGGTAGACAAAGTTTTAATGAACAGTCAACCCTCACTGCTCTACGAGCTACGATTTACAGTTTTCACCTCACCGTGCTTTGATTTACAGTAGAGAGGCTACATTACATTATTAAATGTAATATGAGTTTATTATTACAGTATACTCTGTACACACTGATCGTTTCCACTACATAAGTAGAATAAGCAAACAGCAAAAGTCATAATTCAAGTTTAATTGATAAAATATATTTACATGACATTGCCAGTGTTTGTCTATCAGTGAGACACCGTGTAAATCTTAATAAAAGAAGTAGTTAGTAGTCCTTAATGCTTAATAAATATACATGCAAAAAAATCTTTGTTCGTTGAATCCAATTCTATATCTTAAAGAGTTGATTTGATGTATTATTTAGGTTCTAAGTAAACAAAGAATACATGAGAAACTTAAAATAAAAGAAGCATGTTGTGCACATTAAATATTCACACTTGCATGTACCAACAGTTCCCTTAGAGTTAGTTGAGTGTGTGATTTGGAGACACAATATATCAAAAGATGTGAAACCAGCTGGCATAACTCAAATATTTGTATTAAAGTGATAATATGCAACTTTTTCATATTTTTAAATCTTTTCCTTGAGCCAGTCTGTGCTAATATGACCCTTTACAGAGTTAATGAAAAGTCACTTAGCCCCATCTGGTGATTAGATCCGGAATACCACGATTGCAAGATCTCCGTCGCCGTCACGGTACCCAGGAAGTCACGTGTCTCACGAGGGTTAGGCTAACCCAATGTGGCTAGCTGTTATGCTAGCGCTGGAGTGTTTTTAGCTCATGATTCCTGATTTTTTTCCATCTCTCCCTGCTTGAACACAGCTGATTTCTGTGAAGGAGTAAATAACCGCTCCTGTAGAAAGCTATGAAGGCTGAGGAGACATTTCAACAGTTAGATTTAGGTGTTTAGAAGCTGAAACAATATGCTAACTTGTGTAATGCAGGGATTTAAAACGGACACCAGAGGGAGCCCAAAACAAGCAAAACTGCATATTATCACTTTAACTGAGAGAAAATGTTTTAGCTAACGATTAACTTCAGTTTGACCAAAGATTATGAGACAATAAAGTTATTAGTTTTGCAGACTTTAGTTGTAAAGAATGAGATTTTGTGCTGAATGTGTTTTTTTTTTACATGTATTATAACTATTATAGGAATGTGTCTTCACTTGCTGATGAGGTTTGTTATCTTTTTGTTCCATTATTAATCACACCTTTGTTTTTCTCTATTTGAATCAAGGTTTTATTGGGATTTGACCATGTTGCTGCTGATGGTCGGCAACCTCATCATCATCCCAGTGGGCATCACGTTCTTCAAGGACGAGCACACGCCCCCTTGGATTGTGTTCAACGTGGTCTCCGATACGTTCTTCCTCATGGACCTGGTCCTCAACTTTAGAACGGGAATAGTGAAGGAGGACAACACAGAGATCATCCTGGATCCGCAGCAGATTAAAATCAAGTACTTGCGGAGCTGGTTTGTGGTGGACTTCATTTCCTCCATACCCGTGGACTACATCTTCCTCATTGTGGAGACTCGGATTGACTCTGATTTCTACAAGACGGCGCGTGCTTTGCGGATTGTACGCTTTACAAAGATCCTCAGCTTGCTGCGGCTCCTGCGGCTCTCTAGGCTCATTCGTTACATCCATCAGTGGGAAGAGGTAGGAAACTTTATTTTCACCTGTTAAATTGACTGTTTAGCTGGATGTCTAATGATGGATTTACAAAAAACAGAAAAAACAAACCGCATTTGACGGCTCTTGTCAACATGTAGGTTTTTACTTCTTAAATGTATGTTCTTCTTATCCTGGGGCGTCACTGCAAGTATTTTAGCTGTGTCCCTCCCAGGAGGGAAACATGGATAGATGTTTCTGATTGCATCTATCCTTGAAAGAAGTGAAGAGGCTCTTTTGCTGTGCACGAGTCGCCAATAGGTTGATGAAGCTGGGATGTTGATTAGCATTTTCTCTCTGTGTGCCCATCCAGAGAGCAGTGGGACCACAGACCCCAGAGAGGCAATGCTGCAGTACAAGCATGATTATAATTGCAGCAATAATTAGAAAAGTTCCTATTGCTCTCAGTGGATGGTTTGTTGTTCGTTCTCAGGGGTAAAAGGTGCAAAGTGAGGCATCAGAATCACAGCTTGGAGTCAACATGAAGACACTCCACCAAATGATTTCATGTGACAGAGAGGGCAGCAATCAGAGGTCAGACAAAGGAACGTTGAGGCTGTCAAAAACAAATAATTACAGGGTTGAGAACTTTGTGACACGCTGGCGTTTCAACAAATGATGAAAAACACCAGACATTAAGAGAGGCTGAGCTGCAATTTTTCAATTCAGATCGAGACTGAGCGGGTCGAGGCAGAGGTTCAAGGTGGAGAGTCTTCATAAACAGTGCTTTTATATAATTAGGGTTTGTGTCCATAATAACAAGCAGCTCTACATTACTGCAGCGCATCCTGAGCAAAGCTATATTTTCATTTCTTAGAGCGACTGAATCTTCAAACCAACAATCTGTTTATCAGGTGATTCATGAACTCAGTGTAAGCTGGGGACTTATTGAAATACTCAGATGTTACAGGTCTCCACACTATTGAATTATGGGTCTGTATTGGTTTTCCAGTAATAACCTTTGAGCCAAGACGCCTTAAGCCTTTACAGCCTGGGATCTCAAATATTAATAATAAAAAATCTGGTTTATAAAAGGTGGCTAATATGAATGTAACAACTAATACACACCTACGCACACACAAATGTTATATACAGTATATGTATGTATAATAATTTGTTCATGAGTTGACTTTATTTTTCCTATTTTTTAGACTTATGCTAATGCTATATAATTTATTTATAGTAAAACTGATCACTCACCCAGTTGTTTGCTATGAATAACTCAGTGAAAGGTACCTAACAAATTTATGTAGATATTTCCCCCCCCCATTGAAATGACAACAATAAGCAGGGGTGCACATAAGTCAGGGGTGTCCAAACTTTTCAAGATGGGGGCAGAAATCTCCAAGTTAAAAGTCTTCGGGGGCCAAATACATTGCTTTTTTTTATTTTAAAAATGCAAAAATGGTTTTAGAGTGATTTTCTGATTTTGTACTGCTCAAAAATAGACATAAAAGGGTCTCATATGTTTGCTTCAGTAAAAGAAAAGCATCAAATTCCCTGGATTTGATTGGTCAGTTGTTTTATAGTTTCTTGAAAATAAATTCTAGTATGTTATCAGCAACAAGAACGGGATCTGGGTCCCTCTTTCTTCAGTAAAGCAGCTGGATTTAGCCAGATTTTATGAAAGAAGTTCACGTCTGCTGTTCAGTGAGAGTGTTCGTGGTTTTATTTACCAGGAAATTTAATTAAAAGAATAATGGGTAATGAAAAACTAATACTTCAGATTGAACTGAAACATTTACGTTTAAAAAGACAACATTTTAAAAAAAGGACTAAATTCTACCATTTTGGAAATGCAGTTGAGGGCCACAGAAAATCACTCAGAAGGCCACAAGTGGCCCCCGGGCCGCACTTTGGACATGCCTGACAGAAGTAGTCCGCCAGTACGCGCTACACGCTAATTAGCTTCCTCGATAGAACTGGTTTATGCTGTTGTGCTCTCTGCAATTGTTTTAAATAAAGAGTTGTTCTGTTTCAGCCAGTGACTGAGTGTAGCTCAATAGTGACTCCTGGCTTCAGGCGTCATAGGGGCTTTCACAGTGCTGATCGCGCAGCCCTGAATGCACGCACGCATGCCCCTCCCCCAAACTCACGATGTGCCACACATCAGCGCCAGGTTCTCCCCTGAGTACCTCAATGAAAAAATTGTATGCACCCCTGACAATAAGAATTAATACCTGAAACACTTTGCAAATGAAAATACACTGCTATGTCCAACATTACAATATAAAAAAAAACATGAATATAGGGATCTAATATAGGGGCCGATACCGATACCGGTATCGGTTAAAGTTGCCCGATACCAGGAACCGATACCAGTGGCTTCACTGTCTGTGACTTGTGATTTATATTGTAGTTTCCTATATTGAACACTAGGGGGAGCTATTGAGCTAAAGAGGAACAGTGAGAGCTGGAGATGGTGCCAAATAGTTCATTTTATTTGGTTAAAATGTGGAAAACTGCAATAATTTCACAGTGAAATCACAGAAAATGGTTATTTTTCACCTTATATTTTAGTTTTGTGATCATTTTTTAATATATTTAATTTTTTTTTATCTAACTCAGTTATTTGTTGTAAAAAGCAGAGAAGAAAAAATAAAACCTGTATTCCAATTTGTTGCATTTTTTTGTGTGGTAGAAGTATCGGTATCGGTACTCGGTATCAGCGAGTACTCAGATTTAAAGAGCATATTTTAAGTTAGACACTCCCTTAAACAAATGTTTAGAGAAATATAATAGAAACTTTTTCTGAATAAAAATTTACACAAATTCAGCTTATTTAGGCTCTTGGATTCGTTTTTGTGAGAATTGTCAATTTTTTCACCAAACCGGAAGTGACGACAGTGCCGGGAGACCGTTCGTTCTCTATATAGAAAACTGATCCACTATTCACTACTTGTGACGAGCAAAACAAACCCCCAGAGTGCCGTTATTTTATTACTTTATTACTATAGTGAGAAGTTATTTTATTAAGATAAAAAAAAAAGATAAAAACAATCAGTCCTGTAAGGCTGTACCCTGTCGGTCCAGCTGTAGACCGTGACCCACCTCCTCACTCGGGTCTGGGTAAAATACCAGCGTTTAGCACCAGGTTTTGATCATCAGAGCTCCAAACATTGAGCTGCGTTTAGGTGGATTGTTAAGAAATGAAAGAGTTTATAAAAAGTTTCACAGGATGCAGCTAAACGGTTCGAGGCTGACCGAAACAGTGTCGGGTCAGGCTGGAAACCCCGCTGGGAATCCCCTCTTGGGAGCCGCTGGGAACGGGAAGCCCCTCTGGAGAGCATCGCCGCATGGATTTACTGTACCCCGCCAGCCAGGTGAGGGTCAGACACCTGAAGGAAATGCTCTCATGAAATCGCTGATCGGTACCGAACTACGACCCACCACGAACCGTACCAAACCTGGCATGGAAACGAGACTCAAGTCTTCCCGTTAGCTCCTGTTAGCTGCTGCATGCTAACAGCGGTTAGCTCTTGTTAGCTGCTGCGTGCTAACAGCGGTTCCGGTGAATGGATCGAAGTAACGGCGCCTGTTTAGAGTCACACTGAATGTTTTTCGTCGGTATGTGGGACTCCATCACATCCAGTCCTGGACTAGACCAGGACCACCGGGGTTTTTCGTCTCCAAACAGAAGTCACCGTACCGGTAAGGAAGCCGTCCCGTTGTTGACTCAGTGTCCTGACAGACTGGCGATTGGCATTCATAAACATAATAATTTAGCATTTTTTATTAAAATGAATTCACACCGACTTGATTAAAGAGTGCTCTAACCTAAAACTAACAACTCATCGCCGACAGCGAGCAGGCAGCTGGCAGACTAGAGCGGTGCCAGTCTGAGATGTTAAAGTAGTTTAGCTTTAAAAAATCTAACACAATGATTAAAACAAGCATCTGTTACACAAACTCCACACAACAAAGGGCTCAATTGATCATATTTATGGGATTATTGATCGTACAGAGTGTTAAATTACCCTACAAATACTTTATTTATCTACATCTGACAACACTGTAAGCAGCGCCACCTAGCTAGGAGCTCCCTTAGCTGACGTCACAGGTCCACATATGAAAAAAAAAGCGTTTTTAGAAGCTTTGCAAAAAGCGGCACTTTTGACTAGAAAAATGGTTAAAAAAAATGTATTGTAAAACAAAATACCCTTAATAAACATTTCAAATAGTATTTTTGGACAGAGTTTTATCAGAATTTAAAAAAAAAAAGAACTTAATATATGCTCTTTAAGTATCGGTATTGGATTGGTTTTGAAAAAAGTGGTATCGGTACATCCCTACATGAATATCTAACTGATTGCCAATCAAAGCACTCAAATGCAAAGTCAGGAAAGTTACAGGTTTTCTAAAATTCTCCGGGTAAAACTGTGGTGACATTAATCATTCAGACCCTCTGATGCCATTTCAAAGAGAGGAAAAGTTCAGATCAAT
This sequence comes from Callopanchax toddi, assembly GCA_006937965.1. Lineage (NCBI taxonomy): Eukaryota > Metazoa > Chordata > Actinopteri > Cyprinodontiformes > Nothobranchiidae > Callopanchax > Callopanchax toddi. The sequence goes on along the minus strand of SSNR01000108.1, from coordinate 55,441 downwards.
CACAGGGGAGAATCCTATCCCGCTCTGTTTTCTGTGCATACCTACTGTCGGCTGATGTTCCTCTGAACACAGAATGAAGGAAAACAAAGAATTTAGGTTGAACATTCTCACAGTGGACTTAGAGAATTATCACCTGGTCATTTTGCAACGAGAAAACAAAAGAGATGCGAGAGGCAGGAGAATTTACAGAAGAGAGAAAAGGATGAACAGCCCTCTGTAGCTTCTAGCCACGTCCTTTTGTTTGGATGTAATTGATCACCGCTCAAGACGCGTGTTTTGTTTCAAAGATGATGCATAAAAGAAGAACTGTGGAAAAAAAACCCACAAAGAACTGTGATTCATATTCATGTTAGTAAAAAGAAAAATACAAGGACATTATAGGACAGAGAGGACTGTGGCATCTTTAAACTGACACCACAAAGAGAGGGGACGTTACGCCCATGGAGCAAGTAACATTTGCGTGATGCATCCCTGTGTGGGTGCCGCACATGTTTTTCAGACCGTGTGTAAAGGCTCTGATGAATGCTAGTTAGGCAGGCAGAGTGAAAGGCCAGCTTTGCCTCAGCACCACAGCACTCTGCATGCAACCTTACAGAAATGTCATCTGTCACTGCAGAATAACTTGTCGCCCAGATCTCACCACCTGTCTGACTTCCTGACTTTTCCTATAAACGCCACACACTATGCATGTCATCACCATTTTAATTATTTTTTGTTCACGCCACGCTGCTTTTCTCCTTTACCGTCTACATACTGAGCATTAAGTAGAAATAAATAAGAAGCTACAGCCCTATTAAAGTTTTATTGTAATATTCTAAATGCATCTGCTAAAATGTATTATTTATCCTTGTTTTTACAGAACTGGGGCAACAGCCATCTATTCGACACTGTGCAGTTTATCAGCTTCATTATTAAATGATTTTTATTGTTTATTGTCATTCTAAATATGGCTCTGTGTACAACTGTGATGCTGCAGAAGTCTCAAATGAGTTAAATAGCTGCCAGGTAAAAAAAATAGTCCATAAATGTGGCTGCTGTCTTTTTCAGTAATAAGTCACACAGAGGACAGGCCTTCTGGGAAATGGTGAATAGAATTCCTTGGACTTTGCTGCAATAATTGATGAAAACTTTAAATGTTATTAAGGATTTATGCAAACATATTAATATCTACAAGACAGATAGAAATGCAGCTCATAACTGTGCTTAGACAAAAGATCGAGGCTGTCTGTTACCTGTGCATTCTGGGTAAACCTGCCTCTAATTAGCCTCCATTAAACTCCTGAGCAGCTGCAAAATCTCATCAGTTAATGTGATGGTGGCAAAGTAGAAAGAATGCATTTTAGCTCTAACTGTGATCCAATTAGTTTTTATTTCTAACACTAAACAAGTAGTTTCCATACTCACCAAACTACTTTCTAGCCCATAAAGTAAAAAGTTTTCCAGAGGCGGTCGACCTAATCATTTTCTGCGTCGTGCCCTCACTCAGGAGCAAATTATGCCTGTACGATCTGCTCTCTCACACGGCAGTAGGCTGCTGTGACACAGTATAAATCTGTTTTATAATACCTTAGTGACAGCATGCTAACACACACACATATATACTGCACTCAGTCACAGAGTTCATAGAAAAGATTTAACATTTCTAGAAGATATAAAGGTGCCGACTGTAACTGGTGCCTTCATAAAGGGGAGAAAAGAAATGTTAAGAGAGGTCACCTCTGTTCATCATAGGTCAGTATATGACTAATAATCCACTGTAGGATGTACACACATCTGCATGGGCTGTATGTTGTGTTTTTCTGTGTGTTTGCATGTTTTAGCCAGCTTTGTTGATGCTAATTGTAATTGCATGTCCTTTAAATCTACTGCATATACAGTAGTGCCCAGAGGCTGAGACATGCTTGCACATAACCACAAACTGATGACGTGTCCTTGAGGAGAGATCTTGATCCCTAAACAGCTCCCTTGAGTCGTTCCAGAAAAGAGCAGTGGAGGCTGCATATCGGAGCAAAGCAACGCATCTGTAGGAACTGTATCACACGCTCTGCGGCTCAACAAATGTCAGTTTTGTCTATTTTTCAACTTTTTCAAAATATAGAATATCTTGAAACGGAGACAGTCTAGTTTCCTTCAGGTTGTCTTACAGTCTGACTCTTTTGGGACCTTTAGCATCTTTATAAACCAATCATCATTACTTCCTCTAATCCAATCACTACTAACACCATCAGGATCTTTTTTTTTTTGCATAACCAAAGCCAAGCCCCGATCCCCTGCCAGCTTGAGAAATCTTCTTATGTCCTGTCCTTTTTTTTTAATCACAGCTATCATAAATTAGCCTTGATTATCATCATTCCCTTCCAAACTCTCCAGATGCAAGTGCTTTAACACCCCACATGTTGACAGAAGGATGTTTACAAACAAGGAGGTTTTAGTGGTGGTGGCTTCATGCCAGCGATAACACTGTCATGCATAATGGCTTTCAGCATGCTGTGCAGACATTATGAGACTAACACATTCATAAACACACACACACACACACACACACACAGACTGTCATTATGTCTCTCCCCTGTCTCTCTTGTCAGTTTCCTGTTGTCATTCTTCATCTGGATAAAAATAAAACTGTGACCGGATATTCTCTCCTCATTTGTGCTGTTGACTTGGGTGAGATTAGTCATCTTGTTACATCAGATTCAAGGCAGCGCACTAATGACTAAGCTCTGAGGGTTTCCTCCCATCACGCCCGATGCCCATGAAGAACTATCTCAGTTGGCCAAACTCAGTCAATGTTGCTTCTAGCGTGAATGGAGCAAAGTTTGGGTGACTAGACACGAAAACAGAGTTTAACAATCAGTGTGAGAGGATACAGGAAGCTGATGACAACCAGGATTCTGAAGTTTACCGGCTTTCTGTTGCTTCCAGATCTATTAGATGATTAGAAAAATACAGATGATTGTAAAAACTTGTACTTGAAGTGTTTGGATCTCCTCCACAACATCTGTGTTTACCTATGATGATTGCAGGACATTTATGTTTATGACCGTTAGCATCTTGGGATGTCACTCTAGATTCATGGCTCTGGTGGATTTTTGCTCCAATAATTTAAAAACTAAACTTATTGTCAGTTAATACATTTCAGCGTCCTCGTGTGTCCAATGAGGAAGTGAAGCGCTTTTCGTTCCCACTCAATAACTCCGTACAAAAATATTGAAATAAGGTAAATCAGCTAATCAGCTCCCCACTCAGTGACCCATTACCTTCACCAAGCACTGGTCCTTCAGAGATAAGAAACACAGGAATAATAGACCTAATGGGCTATTATTGAGTTGACAATGAGGCTTTCCAGCAACAGTGACAGGTCCTCAACACTCTGAATGAGACTTGCGTGCTATGAATACCCACAATGGACTTGCTTAAAAAAAACTATTAAACCCAAATGTGTAATCCAGCGCAAACCCAAAGCTGCATCCCTATTTGGAGCAGATTCAGTGGGTTTTGTTATTTGAGCCCTCCAGGCCCGTTTAGACAGATGATGGAAGGGTGTTCCCTGTGGTCCACTCCCAGGCCTACTTCTCATTCTTCACATGCGCTTCGTCCACAATGACAGAATGCATGAGCGTGACATTTTGGTAGAGGCGTTTACAGTGAGAAATCTAACCCCTGTTCAGTGCCTGCTCCATGCCTCTGCCATCATTCAGGATAATTAAAAATAACACTGAGGCGTGCACGAGTTGGTATAGTTGATAAGCGTCATTATTCATTACAGAGGAATCATTCATCTGTCTATTTCCTGTACATCCTCGGTCCTGTTTAGGGTCACGAGGGGCTGGAGCCTGTTCCAGTGGGCGGAAGGGTTTGCCCAGGACAGATCCCCCATCCATCACAGTGCCAGTGTAGAGACACACAACCCTGCATGCACACACACACACTAATCCTAAGGTCAATTCACCAGTTACCCAAACCTATAGGAATAAGTAGCATGTTGGAATTAGCACATTAATTCAACTCATCTAATTGAGTTTTTAGTCAGTCGCTTCTTCATTAAAAAAAATATCTTGTTCATGTTTTGCAGCTCTTCTGGTCAAATCAAATCAAATCAAATCAAACTTTATTTATATAGCACCTTTCATGCCCCAGCGAGCAACACAAAGTGCTTGACAGATTAAAATGACCCATACAACCCACATTCCCTCCCTTTCCCACACATAGAACAATTATGACACTCTCCCCTCCCAGTCCACAACCCATTCCCAGGCACACATACACCCACACATACACATAAAAACCACAGTAAACACTACGTTGAGCTCAGATGGCTCCAGTAATGAGAAACACGCCATCAAGTGGGCCCTCTGCCTCGTCAGCTGTAGAACCAGGTCAGCAGCCAACACACCAACCAAGGGCACCCGGGTATGGAGGGTGGCAACCCCCGCCACTGCCCGGGCCCTACCGGGGAGCGCCCGAGCCGCCACCGCCGACCACCGGTCCCAAGGCAGAGGGCTCCACAGAGGAAACACTGGAGGATTAAAATGCGTAGCATATAAAATAACGAGAGCTTATATGAATGGTAAAATGACCGATAAAATGTGAATAAAAAGCTAAATAAATAATAATCAGTTAAAAGCTAATCTAAAAAGGTGGGTCTTGAGTCTATTCTTAAAAACCTGAACGTTCTCTGCGGTCCTGAGGTCCTCTGGCAGTCCGTTCCAGAGGCGAGGGCCGTAATAACCGAAAGAAGCTTCGCCGTGGGTGTGTGTCCTGACTTTAGGGATGACTAGGAGACGGCTGCCAGAGGAGCGCAGTGACCGCGAGGGTTCATATGGCAAAAGCAGTTCAGAAAGATAAGAAGGGCCAAGACCATTAAGACACTTAAAAACCATTAACAGTATCTTAAAATCAATCCTAAAACATACGGGGAGCCAATGCAGTGATTTTAAAACCGGAGTGATGTGCTCCCGCTTCCTGGTCTTTGTCAGGACACGGGCTGCTGAGTTTTGTAAAAGTTGTAGACCTGAAGTACTCTTTTTGGAAAGACCAGAAAGCAGGGCATTGCAGTAATCGATTCTACTGGTGATAAAAGCATCAGCGTCTCCGTATTGGCCCGAGAGAGAATGGGGCGGACTCTGGCGATGTTTTTGAGATGATAAAAACCTATTTTGGTGACGTTTTTAATATGGGGGATAAAAGTCAGCTCAGAGTCAAAGATCACGCCCAGATTCTTAACTTTTGAAGAAGGATTAAAACACAGTGATTGTAATTTGGGTAAAAGTTTATCTCTCTGGGCCTCAGGACCAATGACTAAAACTTCAGTTTTGCCCTGGTTGAGCTGGAGAAAGTTTTCTGCCATCCAGGATTTAATGTCTAAAATACTGTTAAAAAGAGCATCCATTGGCTGTGTGTCATCAGGAGACACGGAGATGTACAACTGTGTGTCGTCAGCATAACTGTGGAAATTCACCCCGTGTCTCCTGATGACGCTGCCCAGAGGGAGCATATAAAGGTTAAAAAGCACAGGGCCTAAAATGGAACCCTGGGGCACACCACACTGGTCATCTTTACCATCCATCAGTGTGGTTATGGATGACTTAAGTTAAAATAAAAGCCTGTGACATGTGACCACACAGAGTTCATTTATTGTAAAAGAAAGATGTTTTTTGTCTTCCATTTCTTGAAATGTTCCATTTTTTTAATACAAGATTTTTACTCAATTTCAACAATATATTGAAGTCCTTTAAAATCTTTCATGCATTTATTCATTTATGTATTTTCATCTGACATTTAAGGTTCTTTTTGTTCTGTTTTCAGATTTAATTCTGAGTATGATACAATTTCATAAATTTAGTGGACTGTAAATATATAATTGTTATATATTGACAAACCTGGTGATTAAATTACTTTATTGTACTACAGCAAAAACCATTAAACGTGCAAATTTAAAGGGATACTCCACCAGAAAGTGATTTTTTTGTCTATTGTCATATTCCTCATATAAGTTGGCAAAACCAATTTGTAAACACCAGCCGTTTTCCTGATCCGGCAGTACTCCTTTAGCTTTAGCTTAGCGTAAAACACTGTAAGTGAAACCAGGAATTCACCATTCACCATTCACTTACAGTGTTTTACGCTAAGCTAATGCTAAAAGAGTACTGCCAGAGTACTGCTGCATCAGGAAAACGGTTGGGCTGTTTACAAATTGTTTGTGCCCACTGATCTAACTATGGGGAATATGACAATAGACAAAAAAAATCACTTTCTGGTGGAGTATCCCTTTAAACATGTGCAGTGGTTGTTCATGCAACAATAGTCCAGTTGATGCTGATGATGCAATTAATACAATAATATATTTGAAGGATTTGGACATACTGACAAAATGTTTTATTGGGTAAAGTCACTGACCTTTTGGTGATTTGTACAAACTGACTCAAATAGTCACATGACATCGAAGATGAACGGAGCAGATTTTAGCTACATTAGGTCAGAGGTCACATGTTTGTTCTTTTTCAGTAGAAAGGAATCCTGATATAAAAACATCCACTTGGACTCATGAGAGTTTATCAGATTTTTGATGTTTAGAATCTGCTGGTCAAAGGTTAGAGCTCATGGTAACGCCATAGGAGGAAACTGACCTCAGAGCTGGTGACGCTATGTTTCTGTTTAGATTTGTAAAAAATATGTAATGCAGCTTGTCTAAGATTATATTTAAGCTACTTTTTGTGCAATTAAATAATAAAATGTTCATTAGGTTTATAATATATACATAAATAAAACTAGTAGGTTTGAGAGTGCATGTAGTGACATTTAGCTGTACAAATAGCAACCCTCCTAATAACTCATACCTAAACTGGACAAGCTACAAATAAAATAATAGGATCACTTTACAGCCCGCATGCAATTTGTCCCATTTGAGCTACTGTAATAATATAAATTTCTTCTTTCTAATGTAATACAATTATGATTATTGTTTTTCCACATCTCTGCGCTTCATATAACGTAGTTACAAAGGCTACATTTCAATTCAATTATTTGGACGTTTGCACATATTTAACATGATCCAATTCAGGAAGTCATGCTGTGAAACTGAGAGGCGAACAGGAAGCTGATGGACGACAACACATGCTGATGTTTGATCCTTTGACAAGCCTCAGAAAACCAATATGAGTAAAGAATTTTTGTTTCTGTTTGGAGATGCTATCATGACAAACATTCGTCATCATTAGCAGAGCACGAACCACCAGATGCCCTTGTATTAACTGTGTCTGGGCAGCCACCGTCAGCACCGTCTCTCTCACCTGGATCATGTTCTTCTCACTCCATCTGTTTAAGATGACTTGGCAGCTTCTTTTATCCACATCCTGCCCGTCTGAGCCTGGATGCTGGTTAACAAGGATATAGATTAGTTTTTGCTTCAGCATCTAAACCTATTTTTATCTTTTGAATTGTTCTCTGTTGACTCATTTTATTTGAAAATGGTTTAATAATCATAATGTAGTGAATGTTTCTTTCTTTTGCATGTGTTGTTTTGCTGTAGGGATGCTGTTTTGCTGTTGTTTGTTGCTGTTCTATTAGTCGTATTTTTTAATCGAGCCAGTGCGTTTGACTGAATGTTGAGATAGATTAAAAAATAAGATTCTGCATCGTAGCAGCTGAAGCCTCCCCTGTAAGAAACTGTTGTTTCTGTGCTCCCTCATCAATCAAAGTGCTCCTGTTTATGCTGATGCTGATATTGCCATGCTCACTCTGTGTTCCTATCAATTAAAAGAAAGTAGTTAGCAATCCATCATCCTCCATGTAGCACTGCTGTGCACTGCTGTCCATGTAGTGTGTGCACACACACACACACACACACACACACACACACACACACACAGTGATGTTGATTGTTGTTACTAAATAACACAGAAGTCCTGCTGTCAGTAGCTATATATTTTTCAGCTACAGAGAAGGCAAAAAATAGAGGTGAAAGAAGGAGCGAGGATCCACGGACCTCATTCCTTTACCCCCTAAAAGCCAATCTCTGAGCGATTTTTTTTTTTTTGTAAACGAAAAATCTGTTCCTGCTTGGCATGGTGGTATTTGAACAGACTACAGCTGTGAAGGGAGATAGGGGATTCACCATCCTACAGTGACAGTACAGTCTGGGTTACAAACTGGAGATTTGCATGGCATTACCTGCCGCAGTTCCCTTAGGCTTTATCCTCCACACAGGAGTTAGTGACAGAGGTCTTTTGAGGGCAAAGCTAACGTATAAATGTAGCAGGAGTTATTATTAAACAGGAATGAATCATTCGGATTCTGCAGGTAGATGCTGAAAGGATTTGATCCAGCTTTAGAAATAAACCTGTGCATTGACGATAGTGTGATAGCATTAGTTGGTTTAAAGACAATAAAGTAAATCGATAACACCTGTTAATTAAACTAATTGTACTTGTTAGACAAAAATACTGAATCTCTTTAAAGCAGGGGTGTGCCAAGCGCAGCCTGCAGGCCTTTTGTGACCCTCTGAGTGATTTTCTGTAGCCTTTAACAGCCAGTCAAGAATTTTTTTCCCACCAGCAGGCTGCTGATGCAGAGACATTAATATGTTCAGTAATGTGAGGCCTAAAAGGCTGCAGACAAATTGAAATATTTTAAAATGGAAAAAGTTCAACCACAAACACTCAGACTTTTACTTAAAAGCAGACTTTATGAGGACCATTCATAACTACAGCAAAGATTAAAGCCATACTCAGTAGCCAGGTAAACAAGCTAGGTCTCGCTAGCTAGTTTACAGAAACACGACTTGGAGCGCTCACCCCTCCCGTCGCGTATAATCGGTACGCCAGCCTCCCGCGGACATGGAATCCTGTTTTGCCACGATAACAATGCAGAGTCTAACTTCAGCCGTAGAAACGTTCCCCCAGCTTTTCCTCTTTTCACCTCCAAACGATTTTAGTTTTCTGCTAGCTGAAAAGGTGTTTTTTGGGGGGATTCTGGTATTTTTATCTTAAAATGAAAGCACTGACCACCGGCTAATTCTGTCCTCCTTTCACTTCCGGGATGTTCAGATGGAAAATGTGTCCGGGCGGATTATTGGTGATTCCAAGCAGTGAGGAAATGCGGCAGACAGACAGCTGGATTGTCCAATCCTATCGTTCGGTCCGAACGATAGGATTGGCTGAAGTTTTTAGAGAACTGCGGGACAACTACTTCATTGATTTCTTTCGGGGTTTTTTAATCTCCACAATATATTTATGGCTATACTATGTTGGAACGTTGTTAAGAGGCTTTAAAAAAACCTGTTAAAAGCTACATTGTTTACCTGACTACTGAGTATGGCTTTAATGAAGAAATAATGACCCATTTCCTGTTCTTGTTGAAGATATTGGACAAAAATTTTTTCTCAAGACCAAAATCTAGAAAACTTTTCACACAACAAATCTTTTTTCCAATAAGACAAACGTATAAGACGCTTCTTATGTCTCATCCTTGTGAAGAAAAACAGAAATACTCAGTTCTATTCATTAAAATATTAAATTTCTAATGTTTTATTAAGAAAGTAGACAATAAAACTGTTTTTCATTTTTAAAGGAAAAATCATCTTTATTTTTGTGGCCCACAAGGACATTTAACTTGATGATGATGAAGATGATGATGGTGATTTTGGTCCATTTTTGTGTTTGGACAGAACTGTTTTAAAGTTTCAGATACTCAAAAAAAAAAAAAAGACCCAAAAAAGCCACAACATTGTTTAATAAACCTGCAGGAATTCAATTAAATGAGCAAATCAATAAAATGCAACCAACTCAATATTCTCCACCTCGTTCTGTTTTCCAAACTTATTAAATGAAGCACCGTAGTACAAGTTATGTGAGAGAAACAAAAGGTACAAATGATGAAGATTTACAAGTCAAAATAACTTTGTTGCATGAAATCGAGATGTGTCATATTGTACTGTTAACAGTAATACTGTTTTACATTTTTCCAACATAACAAACACAACACATTTACATTTCCTAGGACACGATAACACACCAAGGGTGAGATCAGTGTGTTAGCTTCCATTTTTAGGACCTGACAAAAGAGGCAGCTTCAACAAAATAAAAGAGGTTTGGCTGCAAGAGGACAGACTAATAAAGCACTAGATGTGCAAGAAAACTGTTACAGCTTAAAAAAACTGTTTCATGATGTGAAGCAAAAATATCAAGAAGTAAAATGAAACAAAGGATTTACTGATGCTGTCACATGTTGATTGTCTAAGGTTTTAATGCCCATCAAACATGTTTGTTTTACCTTCTACTCTTTGTTATCACCTGCCACCAAAAGCAGGTGATAATATTTTGGCCTGTGTTTAAGTGTGTTTGATAGTCTGCCTGTAATTTAGTAAAATATCTCTTGAGCTACTGAACAAATTTTAATGAAACTCTTAGAAAGTCCTCACCAGTTCTCAAACATCTACAACCTTTGGAGTCAACTGGATTCAAGATGGCCGCCACAGTTTCTCAAGCAGTAAACACATAAAAAGCTATAACTCAGTCAATTTTACATTTATTTTCTGATTTGTTTATTTAAAATGTACATATATTTAGCTACAGTCTGCATCACTTGATATTTTGTGCATACCGATACTTTCTAGATTGTATACTAAGTAGGGCTGGGTATAAATATTTTTCGATACTTTAACGATACCTGGTTTTCGATACCGGTACCTTAACGATACTTTTTTCGGTACCTATATGTATAAATCTAAGAGAAAATAACAAAGTACTAAAAGAGTTTTTTAAATTAAATTTAAAAAACATAGTTTTATGGCATCTATATGCTTTTATTATTATTTATTGCTTACCTCAGGAACCTGCTGTTATGTCACTGATGCTGTTTTCCCCCTCACACACCTCCAGTGTTTTTGTTAATGCAGCAGAGGATAAAGGCTGCAAACCCGGGTCTGTTTTATTATTTTTTTGCAGTCAGAGACGTTGCAGCCGTAAATTGATTCCATGCAAGATGAGTTGCTCTGACTAATTGCTGGTATTCCTGTTTTTTGAGGCACAATTCTTATTGCAGATGTTGCATTTTGCTCTGTTTCTGTTTACCTTAAATGCAGCCAAACTTCGACAGGCGGATTGGGGCAGCGTCTGCAGTGAGGCGGATGCTGAACCGATCAGTTGTGGTGAAGAAGGAGCTGAGCCAAAAAGCAAGGCTCTCGATTTACCGGTTGGTCTACGTCCCAATCCTCACCTATGGTCATGAGCTTTGGGTAGTGACCGAAAGAACGAGATCGCGGATACAAGCGGCTGAAATGAGTTTTCTCCGCAGGGTGGCCGGGCTCAGCCTTAGGGATAGGGTAAGAAGCTCGGACATCCAGGAGGGACTTTGAGTAGAGTCGCTGCTCCTCCATATTGAAAGGAGCCAGTTGAGGTGGTTCAGGCATCTGGTAAGGATGCCTCCTGGACGCCTCCCTCGGGAGGTGTTCTGGGCATGTCCTGCCGGCAGGAGGCCCCCAGGTCGACCCAGGACAAGCTGGAGGAAATACATCTTCAGTTTGGCCTGGGAACGCCTGGGCGTCCCAGCTGAGGAGCTGGTGGACTTGGCCGGGGAGAAGGTGGCCTGGGCTGCCCGACTTGGGATGCTGCCCCCACGACCCGGACCCGGATAAGCGGAAGAAGGCGAGGCGATGCAGCCAAACTTTTGATGTTTTCTGAATTTTTAACCCGGAACTCATTTAGGTTGATGGAGAACGACATCTCCATGTGTGTGTGTGTGTGTGAGGAAACAAGCTCTTCTCCTCCGCACGTCACGTAACGCAGAGCGGCGGTGGAGAAATGGAGCGGCACATTTACAAGGACATTTTACTGTAAAAGTACTGAAATTTAGTACAGAAAAAAAAAATTTCCCTGGTACCGGTACCTGCCAAAGGCTTTCTGTTGGTATCAACGTAGTACCGAGTTTCGGTACCCAGCCCTAGTACTAAGTCATCTATAGCTTCATCATTTCTCAACATGCAAGCAAATCTTTATTTATACCTTTAAAAACATTTCCACAAACAACTGCATAGGCCCCAAAATAAGGACAGTTTGAGGTTTAAAAAGTGCTTTACATCAAATAAAATACAATCAAAGCAGATAGAAGCAAACATGCATAAAATAAGATTAAAAGCAACAAACCAGAAAAGGGATTCCTAAATGTTAAACACAAAGCGTCGTGATCTTAGTTTTGGCAGGTGATATGCATTTGATCAAGGAATGCTTTTCATTTACAATTATATTTAAAATATTTTCATTAGGTGAAGGCATATTTTGCAGGCTCCTATTATAAACGCTTATACTTTCCCCAAAGTTTTCCATAGATAACATGACCTAGAACACTGTAGGGTCTTTGTAGCGATAAATTCTCACTGTCATCAGGCACAAAGGGTTATGGGAAATAAAAAACGAACAATACCCTTTATCTTTTGCATTAATGAATGGTGCTACCTGCAAGCTACAATCAGAGATAAATGTTGGGTGTAGATGCAGTGCATTAGTCTCATGTGGTGAGAATAAACAAGAAGACACTGTATTTTATTTATGTGCTGCAGAGATTCAAATGCATTCATCCACTGAACTCAAAGTTTGCCTTTTCTGCCCTTTACCCTTTTTAATGTTGGACCCAGGTCACAGAACGGAGCTGAGTTTAATCACACCTGATTCCCTTATAGAGAGCAGAGGTCAGTGCACTGTCTGCCTGATTCGTGTCTCTTGTTTAGAAAAAAGAGGCCAAGAAAAAAGTGGTTGCAAATTGTTATACACATTTATAGTTGCATTGTTTTATTTCAGACCCCTCACCTTCTGCATTCAACTTTTTACAATTCACATTTTAGATGGATTTTCTCTGACTGGTCAGCAGAACATTTTGAATTACAGGCAGCAGTTCATTCTCTGTTTTTGTGTGTGCCAAACAAGTTATAAGCCAGCTGTTATGCAAATGTTTTTCACTGGAATGTCCAAAAACAACTGACTACAATCCAGGGTTTAAGAAGTTGGTGCTTTTTCTCTGGAAGGGAATCTTCTTTCGGAGTGTGTTTAGGGTTTTTTAACTCTCCAGACCTTTTAAATGCTCAAAACAGCTCACTGAGAGAAAAGAGAAAAATCCAAAATGTGTTTTACAGCTTCTCCAAGATAAGTGACACCTCATAAGTCTCTCACTTTAAATAAATTTAAATGTCTGCCAATATTACAGCTTAATTTATTTAAAATAGCATTTTTAATAGATTTAAAAGCATCCTGTGTTCCACGGGACTTCCCTTTCCTGTGTGGAAAAATGATTTGACAAATGAAAAATGTATCAGACGCAGTGCTCAAGATAGAGAAGGGCTCTTCATAATTTATTCATTCACCGCAGCGGAAATTTAACTCTTTAAACATATGGAACTCCATAACATCGCCATCAGGGAACCAGACATCACACAACGTGGAGTATTAGCCTGCATAACTTATTTAACATTCTTAAATCTTATATTTTACCTGCATCTGTAAACAGAAAAGATGGAGAAATTGTGAGTTCAAGGGTTAACATTTTGAACAACAAAGAAGGGACACTGAGTTTTATTGCATATGTCTATAGAAAGGTGTAGTGGTTATAAAAGCTAATGTTTTATTACTCATCTTCTGCTAATTTATCCAGTTTTACCCAGGGTTTACTCGAGAGGCTCTGTGCTCTGGAGACCTGGTTTAAACAACTGTATGTGATAAAAACCAGAATATCTAGGCTCATTAGTTGCAGGGAGTTATTGTACGTACCTTGTTTGACGAATGGAAGCTGAGTCAAGAATAAATATTTTCAACATTTATTATAAAAGCTGACGAACATTTGCAAACAGATTAACATTCGAGGTAGAAATTTGGTTAACATATCAATAAGTAGGATGTTCTAAAATTGATCTTCTGAGTTTAAAACCTGAGTCTTGTGATGGTATGAGACTAGGGAGTTAACTTAAAGGGGTTTAGTTACCAGGGATGAAGTGGAGAGGTTACTTTGGTGTGAAGCGGCTTAGGGTGTAGGTTTAGCTTTAGCAAAGTAGCCTAGATGTTACCAGACAGTGGATTTCTTACTATACGACGTTCCTGGATCGCGTCCGGCTGGTGGAGTTCGACGAGGAAGCGGAAGATTCCCCCTCGATCTATCTGGAGCCCCGACAGGTGGTTGACCCGCCTGGGCAGGCGGAAAACGTCTGTTGGATATGACGTTAGCACGTCCATGACTGGTTCAGCAGAGCGGTGGCGTTCTTCCCCATTCTGGTTGAGATAGAGGCAGACGGGTGTTGTCTGTGCCTCAGGGGTAAGAAGCTGTCATCGACCGATAACGGGGCTCGTTACCCGTCACTGGGGCGGTCGGCACCGAGAAACAACACTGTGTAGCAAGTTGACAGTGAGTTCTTAACTCCTCCGAGGCTGGAAGAGGACTGTTTACTTCCTTAGTGGGGCAGACAGTTGAGAGGAGTCGTGAGAAGACGTGGGCCAATCAAAAGACTTTAAACAAGACACATGACTCGGGTCTTAAAGCCGTAGTTCACCTTACTGGAGGAAGTATTAAAAATTATACTTATTTATCCTTAGCAAAGTAGAAATAAGTACTAATACTGAATTAACCTTTTAGCAAAGTAACAATAATACTGAAGCTGGATCAAACATTCACAACGCTGTAAGAGAAAGTGCATTAATCATTTTAAGACATTCTTCTGTTTTCTGAATTTCTGTAACAGATTAAAGTGTCATTTTAGGAAGAGACACCAAGAGTCTTTACAGCTTTATTATTATAACTAAAGAGAGTCCGGTGGATTCTTCCGGCATGACCGAAACCTTGGAGGAATGTTGATTCAGGTTAAAACATAATAAAAGAGTCATTATAATCCGAATTATTGGGAAGAAGATGGATTATTGTTTTGTGATGGTCACAGGGTCAGAGGTTATAGCATATTTGATGATGCTACAAAGGACAGTAAGGGAAAGAGCTTATGAATGAAAACGGTGCTGTGTTCTTTCACAGAGACATCGGCTGCAAATAGAAAAATATAAACAAGCTCAGTGATCTGGGAACAAAAACTAGGATTAAACTTTGGTGTAGAGAAAATCTTTACCTTCCTTCATCATTATCACCTACCGCTGAGCAGGAAAGTGACGGCAGAATATCCCCTCTCACTCGCAAGACCTTTAAAGGCACCAAATGGATTTTAATAAGAAGCAGAGTGGTTAGCGGTGCACACCATGGTCTTCAGTGGGATTAAAAGCCTTTGAATGGTGGAGGCCATTAAAGACTAGAAGTCCTGCAGCGCCTTATGAGTATGTTTATCATAAGGATTAACAAACCCAGGGAACACGCTCGCCTCTGAAGCACAGCCACTTCTATTCCTACCATTATTGAGTTTGTCTGAGTAGCTGATGATAATGATTCAGCAGCAGCCCTAGGAGGTAAAGCTCTGGTTCCAGTAATGGATGCTGACCATGCCCAGTGAACCCCTGGCACGCAATAACATCTGCAGCAACCAGCTCATGTCACTATAACAGCTCTGTTTATCTGCAGGGTATGTAAACCGTTGTCTAATTCCAGCACCAGCAGCCTTCTGCATGACAGAGGCAAGGAATAGATCCAACGAACACTGTGCTGCTCGCTGAGAAGGAAAAAAAAAAACCTTAAGGATGTGTGTGTACGCCTCGTGCAATCCAGAGAGATTTCAGGGATTTGATAGTTAGCAGGTTGAGTCATCACGCTAACCCACTTCTTGCTTCCTTCATCTTCAGATCTTCCACATGACCTATGACCTAGCCAGTGCCATGGTGCGGATAGTCAACCTGATCGGCATGATGCTGTTGCTGTGTCACTGGGATGGCTGCCTGCAGTTCCTGGTGCCCATGCTGCAGGACTTCCCCGCTGACTGCTGGGTGTCCAAAAATAAGATGGTGGTAAGGTCTTTTTTTTTTTTTTGCACAAAGTCCTGCAGCCTCCTGTCCAAATCAGATTATGCTTCTGTCTTATCTCATCCATCAGCTTCAGTAATTACTGCTCTAAAACCCTTTAGCTTCTTGGGAAGGACTGCATTGCATATTATTTTAAATCCTAAATGAGAGATCTTTATGTACTTCACTTGTCTACGTTTATTTAATTTGCTGATCATGTCATTCATTAGGAGCCCCTCACCATTTTGTTTTAATGAAGATGTGTTTATAACATCTATTTCTGAAAAGACGGAGCTCTAATATTGGTCGAATTTGATATTATAGTTACCAGTGAGCTGTGCATGTGTTCATTCAGTGCTTTAATCTGGTCTCATTCCTAAAACAGCTGCTGGAGCAGAGCACTTGTTTATGTCTGATTTATTACAGGGTTGTTTTTATTAGTTTATGGAAAGACGCTGTGTAACGTCTCGTTTCACTCACCACTGACGGCCTATGTAAGCACGGCTTGTTACAAAAGACTGTTACTCAGAGTTTTGTCAGGTTGTATCAGATGGAAAATGATGCATCTGTGAGTATTTAAATACACACAAATCCACTGGTCTGTGTGCAAAATGGATGTGGAGATTCACCGATTTGAACCGGTGGTCCGATAATGACGTGTAAAATCCGACTGCACCGGTAGCTTCAGCGTGCATCGGCCACAGCTGACTGCTAAATGCGCAACGTATCTCTCTCTCTCTCGTCTCCCATCGGTGAAAACAATGGTTGCATCGATTAGTTCAGGGTGTCCTGCCTTTTTCCTCTCACGAGCTACTTTTATACTGAGCAGCTCCACGTGGGTTGTGGGACGAACTGCAGGTGCTGCAAACGCTGTGTGTGCGTGCGCGTTTGTGTGTCCGCCACCGAGTCAGCGCTCGTTCACGTGACGTTTAACGGAGGTTTCGTGGCTCAACTGCTGTCCTTTTAACTCGTTCCCCAGAGGGGTGCAGGGGAGAACCGTCCCGCTATTTAACAGTAACGACTCCGCGTTCAACCGGTTGATCAGTTTATAGTTTATCTGTTTTGTCCTCGTTTTGTTGAACGCACCACCAGTAAAACTACAGAAGCCAGGTGGCGCAGCCGCAGTTAGAAAACCTGGTAGAACAGGTGAGGAGGAGATGATCAACATCAGAGAATCTGAATGGTTTCTGCTCTGTAAGCTACTAGAATCTGTAGGTCAGTATTAGAGACACTATGTTGAAGTTATTTACACACTTCACAGAGTTAATGCTGTAAATGTTGATTAGAGGAGGTTTAACAAGTGTTTTAGTCAAATTACAGACAGAAAACACTATTAATTAAAGGAGGACCTGAGGAAAGGGCTTTGTTAATGGTTCAGATTTTTATTATTTATTTTTAAGAGGCCTAATCTTTTAAATTGGCTATATTAATTAATTGTTAAAAAAAAGTATAGAGATTTACTTTATTGATCCCTTGGGGAAAATCCTCTGGGAAATTTACCAACCGTTGAGACGAACAAGAAATATAAAATTTTTGGTGATGATTTAATATTTATTAGGAATAAAACAATCCTCTTGTCTGAACCATAATGAAGTGCATTTTTTAAGTAGAATTTATTGATTTATCAAAAACAATAAAGTATCAAATAAATCTTTCACAGAGAGAGAGAGAAGTAATTATGATGATTTTAAAAAACTGATGTGGACTTGAAAATTCTGTGATGTGTTGAATCGTTTCAAATCGCATTGTGAATCGTATCGAATCGCCAGCAGGGATGGATCGTATTGAACCGTATCGGCAGAGGCTTCACCGTATCGTCAATGTATCGAATCGCTGGGAGCGTATCGAGATACGAATCGAATCGGCGTCAGTGGTGGGGATTCACATCCCTAATGTGCAATGCAATAAAAAAAAAGCACCAGAACATGTCCCTTTGTGGTAGTCAGCAAACTATGTTTTCTTTATTAGTTTTTACAAGCAGCTGTTTCCTATATTGTCCAATTTTATTTTTTGTTATCTTCCATAATGATTTACAGTATGTTGCACCTTTAACGTAAAGCTTATCGCGTTACTTATGGAAGTAGTTTGCTAAAATTTTGGTCTTAAACAATACTGCTACTTATGCTCTTTCTGCTAATGACTTTATGCAATTATACAATCTATGCTTTTTGAAATATTATGCAATTTCCAACCCTTGCGCTCTCATTGACACCAATGCAAACCTTCCACTTTCTTCAACAATTTTAAGCTTCATTAAACTTAAGCAATTAAAAATTTTCTGCTAATATTTAGAGTTAAGCTAATTTTCAGACCATTTCAGCTATATTCAGCTTTTTAGTGCAAATTCAGCTGTCTCATTCAGCATTAATGCATTCAAACTTTGCATTTTTGCAAGAAATGCAGCTTTTCTAGTTTAAATTAGTTCAGGAAGATCTAGTCATGGTTTTAGCAGGATGATGCCAGAATCAGTCCAGAATAAACACAAGATATAATAGTAACAGTAAAACATCACCAGTTTTATATAAGGGATTTTTATTTAGCAGTAAACTCTCTGTACCATAGCAGATGTCACATGGGTAGTTACGTCTCTCAAGGTATGATGTTCTTAGTTCATCACGCCTCACCGCCAGCATGACAAGCGGACTTGTTTCAGTGAGTCTGCCTCGCTCATATTTAAGCAAAACAACAGGCAGATGTTTCAAACTTCATCCCCCGAGATGTTTCAAACCTGATCTAATTTTAGCTTCATTTTTATTCGTTTATACTAAGGTGAGGGCTGCTGTTCTGGGACTTGACATACAACTGGCAGCTTTCTTTTAAAGTCAATAAAAAAAGTAAAAGATGAAGAAAGATTGTGTAAATATTCTGCTCTTCTACTTTAACGTCTCTATGCCGTTTCCACCATCAAACATCCATGTTTGCTCACAGTTTTGATTGTTTGAAGTCAAAATTCAAAGGGAGACATCTGAAGTTACACCAAGCTGTGAATGATTAGGATGCATGATGTAATGTCACTTCAGAGCATTACAAATTAAAAGCCCCACTGAATTGTTTTGCAATAAATATTAAACAGTTAGCAATAAGAAGACCATGACAGTATGTTTATTATAATGAATTATGTTTTATATTAGATCATAATACACTGCATGTTATCTAATAAAGACCTTAATTTGCTTCAAATGTTTGTGACACAAGTTATTAAATAGGGAAAACCTTTAATCAAGTCAGATCCTTTTATTTCCACATCTTATTATAATTCTGATCTGAGAGGCTGCACATAAACACCTAATGTGTTTGTTTAAATAATAGTGAACTGGTAGTCAACTTTTATGGTAAATTTAGGAGAAGGATCATTGTTGCACATTTGAAATTACAGATGCATTTGTAACATTACAATTAAATGTACAACTAATTCCCACAGGTTTGTGTTTCCATAAGATGCCAGTTAAAAATGTTGCTGGTTAGAAACCACAAAGCTCTGCAGCATTTTGTAATTTCCTTTTAATGAGAGATGTGCACGAGTAGCAGTAATCATCAACTTGTGACCCTCAGGCAATATCCAGCTTGCTCCATTAGTTCAGTGAAGTATTAAATTATTATTAAATTGTACTCAGTCTGACACAGAAATCAGTTAAGCCCTGTTCAGATAGGGTTAATAAGGATAATGCTTCAGCCAATCAGAATGCTGACTCACATCACATGCTCAAGTTTACAAAGGTGTGCGTTGGAGAACCTGGAAGTTGGAGATCTTGATTATTTGTCATGTAAATTTAAGATAGAGTCTTAATATTTTTTGTTTATAACTTTAGAAATAAAGTCACAACAAAAATTCAGTCAAAACAGAAAAAGTACAAAATTGTTTGTAACCTTTAAAACATAAAAAATAAGAAATAAGCAGTGCCATCTATTTATTGTGTTATGATGTTAAAATACATTTTAAAAGACTTGCCATAAATACTAGAAATGTGGCTAATGAAAGGCTCACCCACGCACTGTCTGCTTGGAAAAGTTTTTTTTCCCCTTAAAAGGTCCCATATTATGCAAAATTCACTTTCTAAAAGTCTTTTAACAGTCATATCAGTCCCAAAAACCCAAAAGTGAGAAAATATTTTCACATTTTTTACTTCCTATTTCTCATTTTTGCGAAATGTGTTTTGAGCTAATGCTAAATGCTAATGCAAAATCTTTCCTCTGCTGACGTCAAGAAGAGAAAGACCATTCCTCTCTAGAGGACAGAGCCAATCAAAAGCACCTTTGGCTACCTGAGCCCACCCCCGCCCTTTAAAAACCACAGGGGCGCTCATTCTGTTAGCAAACAGTCATAGCGATGCTACGACCAAAGCAAACTAATCCGATGGCACAGTTTTAGGATAATAGGGTCATCTCACATTGAATGTATTCATCAAATAGAGCTAAACCATCGGACACCGACCAAAGTTCTATAAATTAAAAGTACATTTTGTACGTGTCTTAATAAGCTAATAGCATGACATCATGTTTAAATAACAAAAACATGTAGAAACTTCTATAATTTGGTAAATATTTAATTAAGGCAATTAAATACATAATTTGATTGCCAGAATATCATTTTCTTAACCTTTAACAATCGTGTGTCACTTTAATAAACTTGATCATATTATGACGTGACTCATACAGTCGTGCATGGTCATTTTTCACATGTAAATTTCTAGACTTATAAGTAGATTATTTTGGGTATTTCTGCTTGTCACATTGTTTCAGTGCACGGTAATGGTTTTATAACTTCCTCCTTCTGTCAGCCAGTGATGATGTATGAGATGCAGTCATTATTTACTTGCTTGTCGTATCGATTACATTACGGGGAAGAGTGAATTTCACTGTGACAAAATAAGAAATATGTCTTTCTGAATTCATTCAGGGATCCTTGTGTTTTGTTCACACATTCCCAGAAGAGGCAGATGTTTTTATTAGCGATAGACTCGCTGAGTCCTTCTCCGTAATTACACTTTGAAGGGCTTTTTAAACAGTAACTGTAACTGTACATCTGTGTCTCCGGGTCCTTTCTCCTTACCTTTTCAGGTAGGCAACAATAAAATTGCTATCTGTCTCAGCTTTTCTGCAGTGGAAATGAGTTTGAAAGCAATTTGGACATGTCACCCCCAGGGGAGAGTTGATATTGATTTGCCATGAACCACCATTGGGATCTAAACCAAAAGGAGCAATTTATCTACAAATGAGAAAACTCACAGAGAAATCACATTTTTCTAAATAGCTGACCTACTTTCTGTCGTGGAAGCCTCCAGTGTCTAGCACTCTTTCTGCCCATTCTCAGGGCTCTGTTTCAGGCTTTTGTCCAAACGTCTGCTTGCTCCAAATGTTTGCACACTGAAAAGTATGTTTTACCCCGCCATCTACTCTGCACCGAAATAAGATTACTTCAAACTGACAGCCGTCACTAGATCTGCCCTACATAATTGGATGTGCATGTATATGTGTGTGTGTGTGTGTGCTGTTAAGGTAATCACTGACCTTTATTGTGTAATCAACACCGGTATTTGTGGGAGAAGAAGCCAGTGAGTGTTTCAGTCACCCTTAACTCACCCTGTCTTTTCTGTTTCATTTAGAATGACACATGGGGACAGCAGTACTCCTACGCACTTTTCAAAGCTATGAGCCACATGTTATGTATTGGGTACGGCATGTACCCCCCGGTGGGCATGACGGACGTCTGGCTGACCATCCTCAGCATGATTGTCGGCGCTACCTGTTACGCCATGTTTGTGGGCCACGCCACGGCCCTGATCCAGTCTCTGGACTCATCTCGACGACAGTACCAGGAGAAGGTGAGTGAAGACTGTTCTACTGAAGTACTTTGTTATGAAAAAGTCAAAATGTGATTTCACACATGTTGCCTCATAATTGTTACAAAAAGAGTGAAACAATCATAAAGTTTTGGAGACTTGGACTCCGTTTGCACCGAAGTCACATGACTTGGATTTGAGGTTTGGACTTGGAACAATTATTATCTCATGTTATTAGAAATAAAAGTATCCTGGTTAGGAAGCTACAGACATATCTACTCAACTGATCCAATGTTAGCAACTGAATTGATAGACCAGCCATGTACCGATTGCTGATGAAAAATCCGAACGCAGGTTTGTTTTTTCAGGTGTCCACTTAAAAAATATGTATGAAAAGTGGATCTCCTGTAGACTCTTGTTTTGGTGTACAACTCTTCTTCTAGTGCCATTCTTGCTGTTGTGTGTCATTTTCTCATTAGTGGTTTCTAGTGTTTAGAAGGAGAACTACAGCAGTGCAATTTAAAAACAGTTCTTAATGTGCACCAACTAATATTCCAGAAAAAAGTTAGTTTAGGTTTTAGCTTTTATATTATGTAATATACATTTCATTGCTCGTTGCTGGGCTGTTAAAAGAGTGTGAAAAACATCTGCTGTCTGGCAGGCTTTTAAATTTTAAATTAAAGAAAGGGAAGAAAATAGAGAAGCCCAGATTGTCCTCTCCCCAGTAACTTCCACCATCTCCTCCGGTGGGAACCAAGGCGTTCCCACACCAGCCTAGAGATATAATCTCTCCTGCGTCTTATGGGTCAACCCAGGGGCCTCCAGCTGGCAGGACATGCCTGAAACACCTCCCCAGGGAGGCGTTCAGGAGGCATCCTGACAAGGTGCCCGAACCCCTTCAGCTGGCTCCTCTTGATGTGGAGGAGCACTCCGAGCCCCTGCCGGATGTCCAAACTCCTCACCCTACCTCATCTGTAAGGCTGAGCCCGGCCACCCTACAGATGAAACACATTTTTGGCCGCTTGTCCTTGTTCATTTGGTCATTACCTGACGCTCATCCCCACAGGTGAGGACTGGAATGTAGTTTGACCAGTAAATCGAGAGCCAAGCCTCACTGCAGATGCTGCCTTGAGGTAGGATCTCTCTCCCGACCTGGAGTTGGCAAGCCCCCCTTTTCCTGTCTAGAATCATGTCCTCAGATTTGGAGGCGCTGATGTTCATTTTATACTCAGCTGCAAACCTCCTCAGCAACAGCACCCCATACTCCCTGAGCCCCCCCCCCCCCCCCCCCCCCCCCCCCCC
>SSNR01000108.1:17223-32441 GCA_006937965.1 Callopanchax toddi | reverse complement strand
CCCCCCCCCCCCCCCCCCCCACTGAACTGAACAAAAACATTTAAAAAAAACACAAAAATTATCCTAAAAAATCATGAACATCTTATTATTAACTTACCTTATTTTCAGAGAGTTACCAAACAAAATTACATTGTGTGAACACGTAACGTCTCCTTCTTCTTACCTTATATCATAATCCACATTGCCATGAATTTATATGGGCATCTGTTCATTATACTAGGGTTGAATTTAGTTTGGTAAATAGTTTTGAAGAATAGTTTTAGAATTTTTATATATATTTTGTCTGTAGTATCACCTCAAACATGACCGAACTGCCGCAGAGTTTATTGCATGTCCCAGACTAAGTGCTGGACCCACAGATGCTTTGAATTCATAACAGATTTCAGTGACTCAAGCTGACTAGATGACAGGCATCTAGTGAGAGAATTTAAAATCAATCATCAGAGACTTGACTTGAAAATAAAAAATAAGGGAGTTGTGGACATCAATAGGCCGTCACATCACATTTAAAGAATATTTATCTTGTTTTTGTCTTGGAAAAACAACATTATTTATTACAAGATGTTTTCCTGTCACTGGGTTTCACCTTAACCTGTAACTAAATTACAGTTGCTATTAATATTTAATGCTGTTTTAATACCAAAACTCAAAAATAGAAGGTTTAATATGAACACAAACAAGCCCAGAACATCAAACTGGGGCTCAGCTCCTCCAGAACAACATTTTCTATAGAATAGTGCTGGTAGAGACATACGTCTGACCTCTCCAGCTCAGTGAGAGTAAAGTCCTGATGGCTGGCTGTGAAGGCTGAGATGTATTCCACACTGCCGTGCCCTCTGTGGGCCCAGCGTGGGCGATAATGAGCTGAGCTTCTAGGCCGCCACACTGCCCACCATCTATAGTGAGGTGGAGACAAAAGAGAGTGACCTCTGGAGAATGGAGGCAGAAGCTTGAGAAAATCGCACCTAAATGAAAGAGAGGAAAAATATCTGTGTGAAAGAGGGCAGGGAAGAAGAATCGGGCAAACAGGGAGAAGAGCAGATTAGCTGATGTAATGAGCACGTGTTGGTGCTTCTTCAAAGTCCACAGGATAATTCTCCACCTCGCATAATGGGGGAGTAACAGAGAATGTTTGTATGTTTTCTTTACTAAATCAAAAGCTGCAAAAGCAAGAATCCTAACAGTAAGACCCATAAACAGGTCTGATCTTACTAACTGTTTGATGAGTGGGGAGTAAAACCAGCTCCCAGCTCAATGCATGTCTGCTGCTCTGCTTAGAGAAGCCTCGCTGCCAAGTGAACTGAACAGCTGGGCTGTCTCAGCACCAGTCAGCATGCGCTACTGAAGTCATTGGCTTCCATCTCTAGGATCGCCCCCCTTAGGCTGCGTAAGAATCCCCCAGCCAGCTGAAAAGGCTCCCCCATGCTCATCTCACTCCCTGAGCATATGTCTGCACAAAAGGTTATTACTGCATACCGCAATTAATTTTTAAAAATGTGGACGCTCTTATCTTTTTCACACAGCTCAGCAATAAGACACACTCCGAGTCCACCATTTTTGCAGGCTCACTTTGCTGGAAGAGACGGTTGTCTTTTCTGCTCTCTGCTGTTTAAGTTCCTCCTTTTTAGTTATTGGGTTAAATCCGTCTTACACATCTACTTTTGGCACTTTTATCACATGTGATAAAACGGTGGGATCTTCTTCCTGGAGGTACCCCCCCCCCCTGCTTTTCCGTGTTAGACTAATTCCAGTAATCCACCTGCCCAAGAAGTGGACAGGTGGCAGTTTTCAGGTGTCTCTTGTGCTGACACATCAGGGACAGGTGCTTCTGTCTGCAGGAACTCAGACTGCAGAGAATGCTGCTAACCGAGCCCAACAACATATATCAGATTATTTTATTTTACACTTGTTTGTTTGACTATGAGTCTGCAATGACCTAATATCAATAAATACAAAAAGGTTTTTGAGGGACTTTGTTTGCATTTTGCAGATACTGTATAACATTTTAACCCTTGATAAACCATGCACAATCACGTGATACAAACAGAGAAGCAGTTATGTAAATATAAAATACTTGTTAATTTTTTTTACAGCCGACAAATACTTGTCATGCAGAGATTTTTTTCCCAGTTATATTATGAAATATTCAGCTTTTCTCCAAAATCATTTGCACACACAACCAATGATACTGAACTATATGTTTGACAATACGTTAAAGCTCAGTTTTTATTCACTGTATAAACATACTTTGAAAGTTTAAAATTGTGTTTTAATCTAAAAATCTGAGTAGCTTAAGTTTGTTATAGCTCGTGAAAACAATACATCAAATTAAATGTAATAAAAGAATAAAAAATACAGTAAACCTAAAGAGATGTTATAAAAACAAGAAATATTTTCAAGTAATGAAACAACACAAGAAGTATTTGATTCAGGTTAATTTAAACTATTACTGTTTAATTACTTTTTTCCTATAGAGGTCATTCAATTTACCCTTTATTGACATAAATATACAGTAAATACTTGTAAATTAAAATGCATGAATATAAACATGAATTTCATTGTATCGATTTATGGGGTTGGCTTTTGCTCTTTTTGAGTAACTTTTTGATCCTAATTGAAGGAGATCAATTGAAATACCAGCAGGTGTGTTTACAGGATGTTACCCTTCATAGGATGCCCAGTACCATGAGAATGATTTCGAGTAAGGCTCTCATTTACCAAGTAAAGTTCTTTGTTTTACATGCAAAATTTCCATTTCTTTGAAGTTTAGGTTCATATGTACAGGTTTCTAAACTGTAACAATAATGACACTCCAATAATGTTGTCATATTTGATATCTGCAGCATCACTGCAAGTTTAGACTGCTTTTTGCTGGTTTTGATGTAACATGGACTCTAAATGTGTCCACTTCAATTAAGGTGTAAAAAAAAAAAATCCAGCAAACAGCTCCCTATATGGTCAAGATGAAAGACCATCTGTCCAGTTGGCATGCAGAGGTGAAATCAAGGTGGTTTTTATATTTAGAAGAGAATTATTTCATTTAAATCCCTATGTTGGCTTATTCTAAGGAAAAAACTGTTTAGAGGATCGTTAGGTGTTTAGAATGAGCGAGAAGAAGGGTTTTCTTTAAAAGAGGTGAATTTACCATAAAAATAAAAGTAGAATCTTTACTGAATAACATTCTATTAAAATTGAAATAATGTTATAAACTCCAGGGTGCTCATTTATGAAACTTGCTTACGCACAAAATGGGCCTGAAAGTTGCGTAAGTCACTTTTTACGCAAACTTTGGGATTTATAAAAGAAAACGTAACGAAAAAATGTGCGCAACTCTAAGCAAATTTTGAGCCTTGCGTAAGCACATGTTGGAGTCGTGAAACCAGTCAGAGCAGCAGGTGAGATGGAAAAATGTTGAATTTATGACACAATTAAAGACTTGTAGACCCTCGCGCGCACAGAACCAACAATCCCATCTCTAAAAAGAATAAAAATTAAAATCCGAATGAAAATATGTTGCATTTTAGAAAAATATCCCATTATGTTCATCCAGTTGTCTTCAGATTATATAACAGCTGCACTTATTGGTGCATTAATTGTGATTTCTGAGACTTAGGAATCCTGCAGGGACACTTGTGCGTAATGCGCTGGAATGCTCTGCAGCTCAGCCAGTAGTCAGACTCCGGATGAATGGGAGAGAGTTTTTAGAGATTTTTAGACAATGACTGGACGATCGATCAGCTGATAGATTCATTAGAGCATCCTATGGATCAACTGGGTCCAGTATTAGATCAACAGAACCATCGGAACCAGTAAAACCCGGTGTCACCGGCCGTTCTCAGGTTCCCTTCAACCAGCGATTGATCCAACAGGTTGACTGTTTAATAGGATGAACAACATGACGTGTCTTCCCCTTTGGATTAAATTGAATGTTGTCATTAAACGTTTCTCTTAGATCTTAGATCTACACCATCTCTCTGTCAGACTGACAGCAGACGTGCTGCAGCGAGGACACTTCCGTGTCTCTAATCCGTCAACATTTCACCACCAAATAAAACATTTTTCCGTCCATCCACCACAAGCACCTCGAGTTTCAGCCTCTGTAAAATCACGTTTTCTAAACCTCTCCGTTGTCACGATTTACTGTTAAAAGCCAGAAACCCACCGGCTTATGCATATGCAATTATTCATGAGGTACTTTGCATTGACCGTATATGGCAGAATGTGGGTGTGTAGGAGGAGGGTTCTGACCCAAAAACAGCTGAGCACAGTTCTAGGTATGAGAGCGATTTATAAAGCAGAATTGCGTGGATCTGTGCGTCCGCAGGGTTTTATAAATCGGAAATGGAATTTGCATACCTGAAAATTTTTTTGCTGAACTTAAGCAAGTTTTAGTAAGGATTCTACGCAAAGTTTTATAAATGAGCACCCAGAACTTTAAGAGTCTCTTTAGCAGACTTAGATGAATTCTTTAAAATTTAAAAGTAGAAAAACAAAACAAACTTAGAATGTAGCAGAGATTTTAAAAAATAATATTTCTGGTCATTTTTTCTCTCAGATAAACAAATATTGCTGTCACTATGTACTGTATGTTGTGTAAACAAAGATCTTATAAAAGAAATTAATTTTTACCTGTTTGTTGCTCATTTTGTTTCTGATTTAAAGTGATAATATGCAGTTTTGCTTGTTTTGGGCTCCCTCTGGTGTCCGTTTTAAATTACTGCATTAAACAAGTTAGCATATTGTTTCAGCTTCTTAACGCCTAAATCTAAGTGTTGAAATGTCTCCTCAGCCTTCATAGCTTTCTACAGGAGCGGTTATTTACTCCTTCAAAGAAATCAGCTGTGTTCAAGCAGGGAGAGATGGAAAAAAATCAGGAATCATGAGCTAAAAACACTCCAGCGCTAGCATAACAGCTAGCCACACTGGGTTAGCCTAACCCTCGTGAGACACGTGACTTCCTGGGTACCGTGACGGCGACGGAGATCTGGCAATCGTGGTATTCCGGCTGTAATCACCAGATGGGGCTAAGTGACTTTTCATTAACTCTGTAAAGGGTCATATTAGCACAGACTGGCTCAAGGAAAAGATTTAAAAATATGAAAAAGTTGCATATTATCACTTTAATAAATGAAAGAGTCCAAAAAACAAATAAAAGTGGATTGGAGCTGGAATTGTTTTAAGCTTAGATGAAAAACTTATAATGATGTCATGATGTAATAGTTTTATTCAAACTATTTTCTCTTAATAATTGATCAAAAAAATTTAAAAAAAAACAGTTGTACCCTGACCTGGACCATTATTTTCACAAAGCTCACAGTACCGATTTATGACCTAAATTCTGTCATTTTGTCAAATTGTGGCAAACAAAAGAGTTTATTATATTAATGATTAATGACATGCAAGGAGAGGAAATGCTGCATTTTATTTGACTTATTTGCACAATAAAAACATACAATATCAAAATGTTTTAAAAAATGCAGATGAGACTAGCAAACCCCTAGGAGCTCATTATGAATCTCACCTAAAAGAAATAACAAGCAAATAACAATATTAGTACAATTAAAGCAGCAGTCTTAAAACCTCAAGCAATATAGTATAGTATTATATAGTATATATAAAAATGTATATATAGTGAGAGAGCTTTGGTTGAATTGACACTTTTAAAAATTGTTTAATAAAAATGAAATTTGACTAAAGGACAATTTTAATGTTCATTCCAAAATGTGCCTCCTCTGTAGGTTATAAAAATATGTCTGAATGTAGATTTAAAACACAGAAAGTGTCCGTTAGTGGCCTCAGATAGTTGTTGTCACATAATCAATGCAGTCAGGAGACTTACTTTGTAGTAGCTGCAGGAGAATTAAAAAGTTAAGATCACACGTCTGTGGTTTGATAAAAAATCAATACAAATGATTAACTTTCTGAGCTAAGCTTTAAGCAGGCTGCAGTGGTTTAATAGCAATTGAAATCAAAATAATATACACAATAAAATATGTAAACATGACAGCTTTGTGTTTCTCTTAAGTTTTTTTGAGCAATTATCTTTTCTCATTTATTTTATTAAGCTGTACAACTGAAGCATGGAGAATATTAGATCACATTATTATAATATTGTAGCTACAATAAATTAAACATCTGTCCAATTCCACCCACAACCCTTCCTCCTCACCTCAGGCGTGTTGGAAAATGGTGGAAAATATGTACCTGTGTAATATTACTTTAGTATTTTTGACTTCTGTATTACGATTCCTGAAGTTCCAGCCGCTTTCTATTCATTTTAGGAAGTTTTAAACATAGTGTTTAGAGCAGAAGAGTTGAAGATAAATTCTCAGCTTATTCTTTGCTATATGGGAAAAGTTTCTTAATAATGTGTTTCAGGGAAATAACTGCGGAGGCAGGACTTAAGTAGTCTTAATTAGTGAAAGAATCTTGAGATTAGTCGAGCACTCCTCTCTACATAAGACAGGATATGTCGTGTGAGATTCTGTAGGCAGCTAAATGAAGATTTTGACTCCTGTGTTCCTCTTCGAACATGGTATTTTCTCCACCTAAAAATGACCTAAAGATAATTAACTTGCTTCACATGTGACCAGTTCAGGGTATCTCCACCACTCGGTAAGCTGCTCCCCATTTCTCCCTATGAATCTTCCCAGTGATGATTCATACAGAGATGGATGAAGGGACCTAACAAAAGAGATAATCCCATTCATTTGTAGGTGATTTCTGATCCTTGTTGTGTCGCTTGCTGAACACTTTGATTTTTCATCATAGGATGAAAAGTGAGTTCTGTCTCGTGTTGGCAACTGGTGATGAAATCAGCGATGCCCAGGAGACGGCATGTTGTGGCAAGCTGGTCTCAAATGGCTTTAACAGTAAATGTCTATGGGATGCTGCAGGCCTGCCCCTTTACAGCTCTAATTAGCACAAGGCAATTAAACAATGCTCCTTAGGGAATCGTAAAATAAGAGGCCCAAAGTTGATTATTTGTGGGCGAAGAGGCCCTAGAGATCTTTTTACCCCTATAATTCAAATCCCCAGTATAAAACCCTTTCAAACTGAATTAAATAGCAGTGTGAAATTATTTTCCTCTTTTATAGAATAGAGTCTTAAAGCTGTCAAACAAGGCGGATGAAAATGTATTTTTACCTGCTCATTTATGTTTAGATTTATTTCAAGACCTGCTTCAAGAATATTTCATGTAACAAAAATACAAACTTATAATTCTTGTTTAGGTGAAGTTCTGATTTCCCCATTCAATCAGTCCAAGGACACCGCTGCTGCTGATAAGTTCAAGATCTTAAATCTGATTCTGCTTTACAGTAAATGCAGGTCTCTGTTAGCCTGGTAAACCAGTAGATATATAGTCTGGCCACGGTCCACTGAAACAACTCATTCATAGGGGCGGGACCAACAGGTGTCAATCAAACCATCTTCAAATGCTATTGGATAGCACTAGAGCCATTTAGCAACAACCGGAAACAGCTGGTAGATTAAACCATAGATATCATATAAATCACTAGATGCCCTATGTGGGACTCTACGGTGTCCCTACACGGCGGCCATCTTGCTTCGTACAGCTGATGTTCTGCTCTCTATGGCAGCAGATGGAAGGTGAGCGATCAGCTTAACTAAAAACACTAATAACTCGATTAAAACTGAACGGATTTACAAACGGCTTACTTTCTTACAAACCTTATTATGTATAGACTTGAGATTTGATACTTTTACAATTTATGAATTTCCCAACCATTATCGTTATATTTTGATAGATATTCACAGCCACGTCTCTGACGTTTATAAAAATGCAAACCGTTTGAAAATCGGTTAAAAATTGAGCAAGTTATAGGTATTTATTAGTACATGCTTCATTGACACCAATATAAGAAATGGGGCAGCTGTACGAACTAAGATGGCCGCCAGCGTAGGAACGTCAGGGTCCATTGACGAACAGCGTGGGTGAGACATCTAGTGATATATATGATATCTATGGATTAAACCTTTACCGTGTCCTGTCGGCAAAGCGGCCAATAAATCCTCTTTCAAAATAAAAGACTTTAGTGACTCTATCTGTTCACATCTTAGAGAAAAGCCCCAAATCTAAATCGTCCAAAGTTCATAATAAAGACGTTTAAACGAACGCGGTTCCCGAGCTGCCGCCATGTTGTTTAAATTCAGCCGGAGTGCTGACGTCATCGGCTAATCCCGCCCTCCAACCCGTTTAGGCGTTGTGATTGGCCTGGTACGAGACCGACCGGACCAATCAGTGGGCTGCAGAGGTTCCAATGACGGTCTAGTTTACTAGGCTAGGTCTCTGTCATTTAAACTATGGAGGAATAATCTCAGTTTGATTACTTTAAACTCACTGCTCAGCCTCAGAGCTATGTTTAATCTGTAATATTGATCTGTTTTATTGTCACAGGATTATGCAAACATTACCATTTATATTAGTATGAACATTGTTTAATAAATTAACAGTATTGCATCATTGTTGAGTCATTCTTTTTGTCATGTTGCTGTTAAGAGGCTCACATTTTTAGTAAAAACATTTAAATCATCGGGTAACCATGTTAGATAGATGACCAACACGCTTTGACCAAACATCAGAAGTTTAAGGAGGAAAAGAACTAGAACTGAGGAGAAAAATAAATGTTTAGGAAGTATAATTAAGTGGCTGACACATCTTTGGGGAAATGAATTATTCATGGTTTATTTGGTAAAAATTTGCATCTGCTTGGAGATATGCTTGAGAGGGAAGGGAATTGGGAAAAGAAAATGTATGACAAAAGAATAGAAGGGACAGAAAAGAAAAATATGAATGGTAACAGACCACATTTCTTCAACAATAGAACAAAAAAGTTTTTAGCCTTGAACTGCTTTTTTATATGTGCATATTTAGAAATTGAGGACATATCACAAAAGTTTAAAGAGCCATGTTTGATTTTTGTTGCTTCATCAGTTTAACAAATTAATCCAAACATATTTTTACATAGTTATTTTGATATCACACCCATAAAATGATCACAATTCTAAATCCTTTTTTATGTCAAATAAAGAATATGAAGTATTTTTATCATTAGCCACCTTCTGGAGCTTTTCTGCAGCCTTAAAGCAAGGAGGAAATCTGATGGGAGAATACATGTAATGCTGACTGTGGTATAGCTAAGTCCAACATGGGAGCAGGCCTCTATCTGGCAGCAGCATGATGGCGACTCTGCAGCAATAAGATAATTTCCTGTCAAGGGGGCTTTTATCAGCCCATCACTGTGTGACTTCCTTATATGGTCGCTCTCATTGCATCCTTGTCAGTTTTTCTTCAGCGAATGAACAGTTAGTGTAGTTAAAATGATTATCAGGGTGTTTTTATGTACTGTATGTTATATTAATAAAGACTGAGAATAGGGCAATATTTTTGCATTTGTGTATTTGAGTCATATGAGTTTTGCAATTTACATTATTTAGTTATTTTTCTTTAGTTTCATTCATATAACTCCAAATGCATGAATTAAAGTTGCACATTTATTTTTATTGCACATATTCCTTTATAAATATCAGTATGGAGGAAAAGATGCATGTATGCATTCAATTGTTATTAGACATTAATGAGAGATTTTTAACAAATAAACAGCATAAATAATATAAAAGGGTTATAAATAAACATATATGTGAAACACAGAATTATATTTATCATTATTAGACTTGCATCATAGTCAGTCTGCCTAGGCTGATGAATTTCTTTCTTTAATATGACATTTAGGGACTTGCAACAGCTTGCAGCTAACTAGTGACAGTTAAGGGAGCTACATCATCAACATGCACAGAGTGACTCCAGATTGTTTTCTCTGTCTGTGAGGGATTCAAAGGCTCTGGTCAAAACACCAACTAAATCTCATCTAAATTTGGCAGGGGTGGGGGGTGGGGGGGAGAATGTAAATGTTGCAGGAAATGAAGAGGCTGCTGCAAAAAGAAGGATTACAAAACCAGCAACTTGTCAGTAGGCCAGTGCAAGGGTGGAAGATGTCATCCATGTTGGACCCTGATAATGCTAGATGGATATGATTTTTGTGTGTCTATATTCTTAATATTAAGTGATTCAAATTCTTGGGCTTTTTGTGTTTCTGCTGATTTTCATCGTGAGAGATTTCCTGTATCCAGAAAAACCAAGCGGGCCTGCATGAGACAGCTGTCCTATTGTATTGTGCCATATCCGAACAAGCGCGTCCTTTTGATGATTTCCTCCAGCATGAGCAGTGACTAGGGTAGTAGTGTCAAACACAGAAGTAGACTTTTGAGGTCAAATGCACCGTTCAGAGGAAAGGTTGTTGGCTGTGATCAAAGAGCAGCTCCTCTGTGGCATCATGAATGGTTAATGCTTTTTTTTTCTTCCTTGATTTTTTTTTTTACTGCAGGTCAAGGACTTTATCTGTTGTTATTCCCAAGATGCTCTCTGTGCTTTGATCTGCATCACTGCCTCTAATACTAGCGAGTCAATGAAAACTCATCTGATACACTTTTTTGTAAACATTGTAAACATCATGACTAGACTACACAGACACACACAGTCTCCTCTAGACAGACAGGTGCACGCTGTGAAGAACTAGTGTACATTTGTTCATAACCTTAAATTGATTTTAACAATTTCAGTTACATTTTAAAAGGAATAACTAATTATTAGGAAAGTGATATATATATATACACTGTATATATTATTTCCAAATGGGAACGAATGCATCAATAAAACTGGACTCTGTCCTGTACTACCAGGGTTTTTCCTGCGTTCAAATTTGCGTGGCGGACGCCTCCTGCTAATTTTGTGCCGCCCCAGCCTGATTTAACTCTGCCCCCAGCTATATGGATGTTTTTTTAACTGCAGTTGCAGCGTTGCGCCACTATAGGGGCGCTGTATCAGCAGCGGTGAACCGGAAAGCGCTAAAACAGCTGCAGAAAAAGAAGATCAAAATAGCTTTTCCTGCTAGTTGGTGCCATAGATATCATATCACTAGATGTCTCACCCACGCTGTTCGTCAATGGACCCTGACTTAGCTACGCCGGCGGCCATCTTGGGGCAGTCAGCTGCCCCCTTTCATAACACTGGTGTAAATGGACCATGTACTATTAAATACCTCTAATTTGCTCAATTTTTAACCCATTTTCAAATGGTTTGCATTTTTGTAAATGTCAGAGAAGTGGCTGTGAATATATATCAAAATATAACGATAATGGTCAAGAAATTCATAAATTGTAAAAGTATCAAATCTCAAGTCTATACATAATAAGGTTTGTAAGAAAGTGAACCGATGGTAAATCCATTTATTTTTCATCGAGTTATGAGTGTTTTTAGTTAAATTGATGCTCACCTTCCATCTGCTGCCATAGAGAGCAGAACGTCAGCTGGCTGCCCCAAGATGGCCGCCCCAAGATGGCCGCCGTGTAGCTACGCTGTTGAACCCCGGATGATTCATCTAGCCTTTATATATGATATGTATGGTTGGTGCTATCTAGGGCTGGGCACCGAAACACGGTACTAGTCCGGTACCGACCAAAATCTGTCAGTAGGTACCGGTACCGAAAAAACACTGCACCGACTTTGGTATTTTTACTATGAAATCCCCTGTAAATGACCCGTTTCATTTGCCCAACGGTGTTGCTGCACGGGTGGAGACACAGGTGAGATACGGAGGAACAGAGAGCGCCCCTCCCCTCCCTTTCAAAATAGTTAGCATAGCGAGTTTTGGTTTAAAAATTCCAAAAAACTGTAAAGTTTGGCTGCATTTTGGAAAGGTAAACGGGAACAGAGCAAAATGCAACATATGCAATGAGATTTGTGCCGCGAAAAACAGGAATTCCAGCAATTAGTCGAAGCCACGCATTGAAATTAACTTGCTAGCTGCTGCGCCGTGTTCAGGCCGACTCCGAGCTTCCAGCCTTTACTGTATCCGGAGGTGTGTAAGGGGAGAGACAGGGACATAACAGAAAGTTCCCGAGGTGAGCAATAAATACCGGTTATAATAGTAAATACATAAATATGCCAAAAAACGATGATTTATAAAAACATTTTAATTAAAAAAAAAGTTTAATACTTATTATTACTTGTTATTTTATCTCAGAATTATACATATACCGATAGGTACCAAAAAAAGTACCGGTATCGAAAACTAGGTATCGTTAAAGTAAAGTCAACTTCCACCTTAGACCTTTCTTGAAGAGACTAAAAACACCAGACTTTACTAACTAAACTAAGACAAATTAACAGATGTAAAATATGAAGTGACCATAAAACTAAAATTTAAAGTGAAAAACGAACCATTATTTTGTGACTTTATTGCTGATTTATCATATTTTAAGTATCGGTTCACGGTATCTGTTAACTTTAACCGATACATGTACATTAGACGGTATCAGGGCCGATACCAGTATCGGTGCATCCCTAATTAGAACGCTTAACAAAAAAATATTTTGCTTTTAAAAAAATGAGGCAGTTGAATGCACAGAGTATGCATGTGCTGGCGCATGGTCAGGATGGTACCACCTCTGCCTCAATTTGAGCCAGGAACAACCCTGACTACTGCCATCTTAAAGTACCAACTTGCAACAATATTTCAGCACTTTACACAAAAAAGTAAAAAGTCAAATTTACATAGTCAAATTAAATCTTAACTTGTGTCAGTATGGTCCAAGTTTTTCCAACCATATTTCAATTTAATACAAATTCAGTCAATTATAGCTTAAAAAACAAGTTTAAAAAGTTTTCCAGCTAAGAGAGACAACAGATTGCATCAAATCATCACTTTTAATTTAATCCCTTCCTAAACATGCATGGAGCTTCGGGTGACAGGAGAAACTCAGTTTCACCAGTAAGAGACCTCAAGCAGAATTAGTCTCAGGATGAGCAGCCATCTGCCTTGACTGGTTGGGGGTTGAGAGGGCAGACACAAACAAACACACCCACAAAGAGAAAGAAGGAAACACAACGTTAGGAACAATAATCAGAACTATTGATATCATGAGTGAACTGAGTGCACCAGGTCTCCCAGCAGAGCTATAGAAGAATGACTGCATTTCTCACGTGAGTTAGCAGTAACTATTATTGTATGCCACTTTGGATAAAAGCGTCTGCCTATGAATAAACATAAACCTGAAGATTGATCAGAACAAATGTTTACAACTATAAAGTGTTCTGCCGTCATGATCAAACCTGAGAACATTTTCCAAAAGAGGAACCTAATAACTAAAAGCTCTACTTCACTTCAGAAACTCTAGGAACCACGAGAAAACCAGCAAGCTGAGAGTGAAGTGCTCCACCAGGAAAACACTATGAGGGCTTTAATGATGGTACCTGATTATTAGGAGCTTCTCATGTAATATATTTAGAATTTAACAATGGGCCAATAAAGATATGTTATACTTGGATTAATATGAGGCTTTATAATTTTCATGATAATTTTGCTGCTGTGTTTTAGATCACCTGGAGGCTCATTTAAATTTTTTGGTACATCCTGAAAATCAACAGCCCAACCCAGAAATATCAAACACATAGGGCAGGATATTTCTTATGATTTTTAAATCATCGAGGCTTTTATGTTTCGGTTATCATCTAATTGATTGACTGGATTTATCAGACTTTACTATAGATAAATGTAACTGAGTATCATGACTAATTTGTCCCATGATGTCTAATAATTTGACCTAATGGGAGCATATACAAGCAAAGAGTATTGTTCCAAACCCTGAGGAACTCCATGACTAATTCTGGTGCACAAACATGATTCATTAATAGCATGAACAGATAAATATGCCTTAGACCAGCTTAATGCTGTTCCTTTAATCCTGATATCATGTAACAGAAAATAATCATATATTGGATTCGTTGCAGCCCTGAGCTCTAAAAGGGCAAGTCCACCATCAGAGGCCTCACAAACATCATTAGTAAATAGTAACTCTTATCAGAGCTATTTCTGTGCTATGATAAGCTCTGAATTATCACTGAAACTCCACACACAGATAATTTTTTTGTAAAATGAAATTCCGTATAATGAGGTTATGTTATACAGTAGAAGCTCTCACTTTGTGACTTGACTGTAAAAAAATGCTAAGGAAGCAAATGTTGGCTTACTTGCTTTAGATCTGTGTGTGATTTGCATTGCATGTATATAACTTTCCAGCATTTCAGGATCAAAAGCATTTTTTAAATAAAGGTATAATTGCAACAACCATAAAAACTCCCTCAAATAAAAGAATGATCACTGAATAATACCTGCTGGATCAGCTTTGGGATGGGGTCTGGTTTTGATGTTTTTTTCAGCTTTTAGTGATGTAATTAGTTGGAATGCTGACTAAGCATTCCAACTATTGTTTTGCTGTTTCTCTTTATTATTCTTCTTCTTCTTCTTATAACTTCCGCCGTTTTTTGGCTCGCTACTCCTTCCACAATTTTCTGCTGATTTCAACCATTCATATATCAAAACGTTCAGCTCATTTAGGACTTTCCTGGAATGACTTTTCTTCTTGATATCTTTAATATTTTTTAAGATATTCAGCTTTTTGTCCAATTTTTGGGCCCATTGGAATACATTGAAATCCTTCAAATTCTTCAAAGTTTTCAAATAATTCTACTCTTTTTCAAAGTTGTACTACTTCAGCATACTTCAACCTATCAACTTCATTCAACTTTTAAAAGACTCACAAGACTTTCAACTATTCCCAAATGACTCAGCTTGTTGATATCTTTAACCATTCCTGAGATATGACGAGTTAAACTCAAGGAACATTTCAGAAGTCACACAAAAAAATCGACAAAAATATAATGAAAGAGATGGGAGCAGATTTGGACTTTCTGAGCCAACTAGGTCGATTTGTGAGAGAACCGTAAGTCACACAGACATGAGAGTTACACTTTCTGAAAGCTAACAAAAATCCCTAATCAGAGATGTATAATTTATACATGTGCTGTGAAAACTGTGGGAGCAGGACAACTTTGTTCGGGAGTGAATCGTGAATCTCAAACCTGTCTCCCACTCTAGTGATGTCATCACCGCCCTCTAACCCTCAGCACGTTTTGGATTAGGAGAGACTTTTTCTTTCAAATGGTCACTACCGTCACTCAGTTTGAAGAACATCAACAAATTATACATTAAAATGTTGGGATTTTTGTCTAGTTTCAGAATATCTGGTTGTTTGGGCCATAGGTAGTATGGCTCGTTCATAAATCACCTCAACGCCAG
>SSNR01000108.1:0-16318 GCA_006937965.1 Callopanchax toddi | reverse complement strand
TTTATTCTTCTTAAACCTGTAACTTTCATCAGCTGCTCACACATTTACTGCATGTGAGCACCTTTTTGAACAAAATGTCCCTACGCTCACACCGTTTGTCCGATTTAGACAGGTTATATATCAAACCTTTGAGATTTTTGCCCTCTTTCAACAGAACTCCTTGATTTTCTGACTCCTTAATGTCTTTCTGTGTTTTACCTACATTCATTAAACTGTCTTTAAACTCTTTAGCCTCGCTTAAGTTCAGTGTTTTAGATATTTTTAGAGGTTTTAACAATTTCTTTAAGCTAAATTCAACATATTTCAGCTAATTCAAAGAAGTACAATACAAATTTAAGATATTTTAAGGCTTTCAACTCAAATTAAACTACTTTCAACCTCATTATATTTTAACTAATATTCTACCATTCTGCTTGACCTTAAAGTCTTTCTTACACTGTACTGTTTAGCTAATCTTGTAATATTTATTCCACTATATTTTTACCTTTTCTGCTGGTGTAAACTTTTTTGCAAGTTATTGCCTTTTGCTATTTTCTTATTTTGCTAACCATTTGAGTGTTTAAGCAATCTTTTCAGCTAAATTATCTTATACTGATTGAACTGTATTTACACAGTTCAGCATAGATTAAGCTTTTAATCAGTTTTTTAAGATTTTTTCACATGTTTAAGCAATCTTTTCAGCTAAATTATCTTATACTGATTGAACTGTATTTACACAGTTCAGCTTAGATTAAGCTTTTAATCAGTTTTTTAAGCTTTCTTCACATGTTTAAGCAATCTTTTCAGCTAAATTACACTTTTTCAGCAAATGTGTACAATCATTTCAACAATTCAGGTATTTTCAACAAATT
This sequence comes from Callopanchax toddi, assembly GCA_006937965.1. Classification (NCBI taxonomy): domain Eukaryota; kingdom Metazoa; phylum Chordata; class Actinopteri; order Cyprinodontiformes; family Nothobranchiidae; genus Callopanchax; species Callopanchax toddi. The sequence goes on along the minus strand of SSNR01000108.1, from coordinate 15,467 downwards.
TGTTCAAGTTTAACTATTTAAAGTTTAGCTAAATTTGCACTCATTTGAGCTTCTTTCAGCTGGTTTTGGACAATTTCAGCTGTCTCTTTCAGCTTTCAGCATTCCAACTTTGCTTTTTCGCAGGAAAAGCATCTTTTCTAGTTGTTGTTTGTCTCTCTGTTCCTGCAGTACAAACAGGTTGAGCAGTACATGTCCTTCCACAAACTGCCTGCAGATATGAGACAGAGAATTCATGACTACTATGAACACCGTTACCAGGGAAAGATGTTCGACGAAGAGAGCATTCTGGGTGAGCTGAACGAGCCGCTCCGAGAGGTGAGACGAGTGCTTCTCTACGTTTTCTTCCTGCATTTGTTCACAAACTTGTGCAAAGCTTGACATTCCCCTTAGTTAAAGTTGCAAGTCCTGACATTTTACTCATTCTCGAGCAAACAGTAGGCCAAATGTAAGCAGGAGTGAAACAAAAAAAGGGCTCTGATAAAAATTCAAACCTCAAGTCTGCACAGCTGACTGCCCTAATATTCATTCTTGTCACAAATTGTGACAGGTCAGTGCATTTTGTGAACCTCCAGCTCTGTTCTGCTTTTCTTAAAGTTGTTTTTTTTTTTTTTTGCACTTACCTCTGTCCTTTCCAACAGGAAATAATCAACTTCAACTGTCGAAAGCTGGTGGCTTCAATGCCTCTGTTTGCTAACGCAGACCCCAACTTTGTCACCTCCATGCTCACCAAGCTGAAGTTTGAGGTTTTCCAGCCTGGCGATTACATCATCAGAGAAGGCACGATCGGCAAGAAGATGTACTTCATACAACACGGGGTTGTCAGCGTACTCACCAAAGGCAATAAAGAGACCAAGCTTTCAGACGGCTCCTACTTTGGGGGTAAGCTGAGGTGGTGCTGCCACCAGAAACACAAATTTAAAGGTCGCGCGCGCACACACACACACACACACACACACACACACCTCATCCCATGGAGCTTAAAGGCACGCTGAGCCACTTTTTTAGATCTCTATTTACAAACTCAGCATTCAAACATGACCCCTCCCAACTGCCTCAGTATGTGAGAATGAGGTCGAGTACCGACGCTGACAAGCTGGAAAAAGTGAAAGTAAACAAAAGACCAGCTTCAGCCACAGAATAAAGGCCCACGTTTAAATGCACTTTTTCAAACATAAGTCCAAAGAAACAAATTGCATCACCAACATGAAAGTTCCTGGTTTGCAAAATGAAAGAAAGAAAGAAATGAGAGTGTGTGGGTTAGTAATACAGTGGGCAAAGTGGTGTGAGCACACTGATTTCAAAAATAGTGCTTTTTAGAGTCCACACACCTTAATGCTGTGACAGGCAGAGGCCTTAAAGTTTGATGGTCAAAAACATCCATAATTGAGCATTACGCTACTCACAGGAAGTCAGGGATTTTTGACTTCCTGATGACATTTCAGGATGGATTTAATATGCGCTATAACCGTTAAAGGTGAACTTATTTATGACCTTCTCTAAACCTTCAGAAGCAGTCCTCCTCATTATTGAGTCGCTGATCCGCCACATCTAAAGGAGTCAGCTGAGGTGGTTCAGGCATTTGACCAGGATGCCTCCTAGTAGCCTCCCTTAGACAGTTTCTTGGCTCACTGGAGGGATTACATTTCTTCTGTAGGAGGAGCTATTGAGTGTTGCTGGGAGGCTTCTCTACTGGACCTTTTACTTTCACCAACCTTAGATGAGAATTGGTGGATGGATGGATAGATGGATGTTTTTAAATATGTTATTTTTCCGTCATGATGATAGTGTCCTTTAATGCTTTAAGCAGGTGGAGAAGTTTGAATTTTAATTTGTGAAACACATTTTGGAAGGAACTTTTTTCGTTCTATTAGCTATTTTAAAAAAGTTCTGTTTTGTCCCTAAAGTTCAGCTTCATGGTTTATGCAGGACGTTTCCCTTAATTCACAGTTCATAAATGTGGTGCACATTCAAATGATCAAAACAGCTCTTGCTGTATTGCAGCCTGACCTATGTGTCTAAATGCCAAAGAGATCTGCAAACTGTGAAATTGCATGCTATATAAATACTTAATACTAGAAAGATAACCCAGAGTTGTTATGTACTTAACTTGTGTTACGTTCTTAATCAGGGTCAGATAATGCAACGCCCTCTCATGGTCCAACTGAGCTGAGGACACATGTAGAAGACAATGCTGCCATACTGCCCTCACCAAACACCAATTAATTTGACCACTGACAGCAGATCATTTAGAATATACTGTTAAGTAATTAGAAGTGGTGGGAAAGCATTTAACAGCACATGACCTGGCAGTGAAAGTTTAATTACGCTTCGCCTGCTCAAGTCTTTCTCCATGCCCTTACTCCACAGGGGTTCTGCAGAAAAAATGAAAAGATGTCTGAGAATCTTTTTCTATATATGCCAAAAGCAATCAACACTTAAGAAAACATGGTCACGCCTCTCTGAAGAGTTATTTCAGATGTCCACAATTCTCTTTCCTTTGATCCCTCATCAGCAAGGCAGTAATCTTTTTCTGTGTTACATCCTTTCTTGCACATGCATCTTGATGAAGTTACAATTTTTCTGCATCCTTATGTGGAGATTGATTTTTACAATGTCTTCCAAATGCATAGAACCTTTTGCAACCTTTTTGTCAGAATGAGTAGTGTAACCCACAGCAGTGAAAAGGCAGATTTTTTTTTATGAACTCGCTTTAATCTTAACTCTTAGATCTGTAATTATTTTACTTTCGCAATACATGCACGAGGCTTTTGACTTCATTATCCTGTTTTTTTTTCTGGCAGTGCCATTTCTCTGGGGTTGTAAGGCTAGGGGGTAGTGAGGAAAGCCTAGATCCGCTGGGAGTTTGTTACCAAACACGAGTTAGTCATTCATGAAATTAATTGATGTAGGATCAACACAATGAGTGTGCGGCGCATGTGGGTTTCAGTGTGGATGTCGGTATCGCTGAGCAGCAGCATAAAAGCTGTGTTTTTTATATTTTAAATATTTTTTTGTCTAAACAAGGATCCACTTTGTTGTGATTGCAGTACTTTTGTAAATGTGTGAGCATGTGCACGTGAAACAGAGGCCCTCCAGCCACAACCGCGCTTTTCCTTTTGTCGACTCCAGTTTACAATACGCCAAATTGCACGTGTATCTTCTCATCAGCATCTCGGCAAACGCGTGTACCGTTCTGTTCATTCATTCAAAGACGACCTGAATTATTTACACAATTATAGACTCTGCAGTCTTCTACAGTTTGTTAGCTGTTGGATTAGCTCGAGCCAGAGAGCCTAAAGTCTAAAGTGGACTCGACATGTCCTGGATGGGAGCGTCGGCCGGGCACACAGTGATCCAGTGGAGTGGGGAAATGTAATGTGACTGCAGCACTCACGCCAAGGGACACATGGATTGCTGCCAAGGCTGTTCTCTGGATGCTGCTCAGGGCTGTGAAAGAAAACATGCACCGTCCACCCCCGCTCTCCACTTGCCTCTTTATCTCCTCATGATTCAGTATTGAAACACTTATCAGAACAACATCTCCTCCACCCTCTCAGTGCCAAGACTGAGGAGGCTATTGTGATGTTATAGTTCATCCTTTGTTGTGTGCAGTGGGCGAAGTGTTGCCAGAGCAGGCTGTGGCTGTCTCTGGACGGAAGCAGAGCTCAGTGACCTTGTGGTAGTCCTGTCTGTGTGACATCTGAGGTGTTTATCAAGTTGAACTGAACCTCTGAGAAGTTTCACTTTGGCTCGAAGTGAGTAGCACATAGTAGCAGTTTGAGTGAAGTGGATAAAAAGTATGACAAAGGCAGGCAGATGGAGGGGATTGGACATGGGGCTTGAGTTGATTGCACACTTTGCAATCATCTTCTTGGCTCTATTCACTCTGATTCTGTTTGAATGTTCTCCCTAAATGTGTAGTCTTCTTAAAAGAAACAAAAGGTTTTCCTTTCCCTATACTTTTACTTTCCCCCCCTCCACTCCCCCCACGTTCTCTGAACAAGAGCTGCAAAATGGCCTTTCTGACACCGAGTCAGAACCCATTTATTCTTCTGGTAACCCAGTTACACCTCTTCACGTCTTATTCTGGAGGAGCCTACGCAGCCAGTGTTACTGAATGGAGATATAATGATGTCTATTTGAAGAAAAACCTGTGCTTTTATAAGAATCTGTTATATGATACAAAACAAAATGCTGCTGCAAATAAGAGATAATGACACATGATTCACAACATGTTACATAGAAATACTGAAAACAGTTTGTAGGTAGGAAAACTATCACCTTCTAAAAATGACGTGTGTTTATGCTTTGTGTGATTTGATTTATGATCGTGTTATTTGCAAATGTTGAGTTTAGGTTTGTTAAATGTGTTGCTGGTTGTAATGATATAAAACCTTCGTTTTATTGAACATCTTCCGCTAAATTATCCAGTTTATCTGAGGGTTTATTCGAGAGCCTCTGTGCTCAGGATACCTTGTTGAGATAACTACAGTATACGTGATAAAAAGCAGGAATATCTAGGTTCTTTAATTGACAGGGAGTTAGTTTACGTACCTTTTTATTAACGAATGGAAGACTGGGTCAGGAATAAAGACTTTACAGAATTTATTATAAAAGACTGATGGACGAACAGTTACAAACAGATTAGCAGAGGTAGCAAGGTTATTAGCTGTGTCAACACGGTGTTAAGTGTTCTAAGTTGATCTTAATATAAGTTTTAATGACCTGAGTCTGTGATGTTAAGATTAGGGAACATTTTAATTTAGATTGAGGATTAAGTGGAGGAGTGGCTGGTTGAATAAGTTACGGTGTGCAAGCTTATCAACAGAGGCCTTCATTTACCAGAGAGGGTTTTACTTAGCTGGCGTTCCCATGGATCGGTCCCGGATGGAAGTCGAGAACCGATACGGAGGTGGAAGGGTCCTCCCTCAATCCGGCTGGGCCGGCAGGGGCAGTGGTAGCCGCCGGCAGGCGCCCGGTTCCCGTCCCAGGATACGGCAGTCAGAAAAACCATCTCGGGGGGTGGTTAGCATTTGGAGCTAACATAGCTGAGGCTTCTTTTCCCATGTCGTGGAGAGAGGCAGATGTGGGATGTCTGTACCTCAGGGGAAAAGAGCGGACATCGGCCGAAAACGGGCTTGACCCGTACAGGAAGGCCGGCAACCGAGGTTCACTGGTAGTGGTGCAGTGAAACCAGCTTGTCTCAGTGTTGACCTGACTGAGAACTGACGACTTCCGGGAGCTGACAGAGCTAAAAGGAAGCCTTACGGTGATGTGGACCAATGGAAGGGTTTCTATTAAGGTCACGTGACTCAAGCCTTTAAAGCGATATTACCTTCATGTATGAAGTATGAACATAAATAATATTGATTTTAACCTTTTAGCAAAGTAGAAATATGAAATAATACTGAAGCTGGATCAAACATTCATACTGTGGGAGAACATGCATTAATCATATTAAGACATTTCTGAACAGTTTTATTAAGAGTAGTGTCGTTTAGAAAGAGACATCAGGAAGTCTTTGAGTTTATTATTATACTAAAAGAGTCCTGTGGAGGTCTTCCGGAAAAACGATCTGGATACCTGGGAATGTTGATTCAGGTTAAAACATAATAAAAGAGTCATTGTAATCCAAGTTATTGGGAAAAAGATGGATTATTGTTTGTGTGATGTCAAGGGGTCAGAGGTTATAGCGTATTTGATAACGCTACATGGTTCATGTAATGCAGTCATGTAAAGCAACTGCATCCCCATTTTTCTTACATCGGAGAGCAAACTTGTGGTTTAAATGTTTAAATCTAGTTTTCAGCATGTCTCCATTTAGTCAAGATTGGTAAGAAAATTTTACAAAATTACTGTATCGCTGTGCACATCCACTATTGTTATGGTGGCATAGCTGCTGTTGAATAGATTTGTACTTTCCTGATTTGACTCCTCCATTTTTTTTACAATCAGGCACCCATGGTTGTATAAAAATATAACAATTGAGAAAAAAGTTAAAGAAATCAAATAGATTTTCACACTATTACATGGATTTCTTTCTGAATTAGGCAGCTCTGTTACAACATAAAAAATATAATAGTCAACATAGTATCTTGATGTGGACCATTTCTAAGTTTCACAAGGTAAATTGAACATCTTTTAAATTACGTTTGGAATGATTCAATATTTTTTGTCTGGTTATTTCAAACAAGACCGACACATCAAATACAAACTGCTTTTACTGCTCTGGTTATGTGAGCAAATCTGGCTATACTTGTTAAAAACGCATTACTAAAAAAACTAGTTTCACATTTACCTGAATTAGAACCCATTCTGCAAAAATGCAAAACAAGAACCCTTACAAGATTAAAAAAACAAAAACAACGCTGATTATTAAGTTGCAACAACAGAAATAAAAGCCATGTAATTTTAATTAGTAGAACAATGATTACACTGCAAAAAATGATCTGTTGAATAAATATTTTTATTAAATTGATATGTTTTGTAAGTTTGGTGAACTTATTCAATTTATTTTTGCTCAATTATTTTACAAATGCTAAAACTGTAACATGTAGAATTTACTTTAATCTGACATGAGGACTTTGGACCATTGAGCAACAGTCCAGTTATTCTTCTCCTGCCCATGTAAGACGCTTCTGACGTCGTCTGTGGTTCAGAAGTGGCTTGAAATGAGGAATGCTCATTTATTCATTCATTTATTGATTTATATAATCCTTCGCAAACAGCAAATAACTAGATAGCCAAAGTGTTTTACAAACATAATTAAGAACAAGAATAAATATGAAAGAAGACTATTTGTGCTTATTCATGTTGTTGGTGCAGCTTTTCTTTTTCCTTCCACTTTCTATGAATGTGACAGCACTCTGTGAACGACCAGCTTCTTTAGCAATGACCCTTTGTGGTTTTCCCTCCTTGCGCACGGTGTCAATGACTGTTTTTGGAACATCTCTTAAGTCCGCTGTTTTCCCCATAATTTTGTATCCTGCTGTCCAAAACAAAGACAATTTAAAGGCTCAGGAAACCTTTGCAGGTGTTTTGAGTTTATTAGCTGAGTAGGGCGTGACATCTTGAGTTTACAATAATCTAATATTCTAAGTAGGCCCTGTGCGATAAATCGATTGAATGAATTAATTCGAATTTTTGGTTGCGGGCGATTTAAAAAATAACTAAATCAAGTTTTTGTGTAATGGCACATTTTTGGCTCCCCGGAGCTTCCGTAGAGTTAGTTTCAAACAGCATTATTGCTAGCAACAACAACAACAGCGAAAACAATCACCGAAGCAGTCGCTTTGCACATATAGGGCCCTATAAAATCCGTTTTATCTTTACCCAAATTCCAATAACCTCACGGCTCGTTTCTATTATTTAGCTGACTGTTCCGTATACGGTTCGACCGGCTCCACGCTGCTGCCTGTTTTCAGACGTGACTCTGACTCGGAGCTCATCACATTACGCTGCCAGTCCATTGTCTGTCGACTAAACTTAAAGATAAGTCATTCTTCAGATTCATAAAGGTAATTTGGATATTGTTCTGCCCTGAGCTTTGCACTAAACTTCGTGGTTTTGAATTTTCTGGAGGTGTTTTAGTGAGACTTTGTCAAAGCGGACCGTCTTTTTTTCTCTTCTCTCTGTGCGGAGAGGAGAGCTGCGCTCTGCACAGGTACCGTGGCGGCGGTGGCCAAAACAATTCGGAAAATATTATTTTCTTTACTAATTTGCAGATATGAGAGAATTCCGTGAGATTCCACATTTTATACTGAATTCCATTTTTGTTTGGGGATTTCCGTGATTCCGTCTGTTTTTTCCGCATCGCGGAAATCATAGGGCCCTATGTCTGCTGTTTGTATTTGTAGGGGGGGAAATCAGAAAAAATTCGTAAATCTTAATTTTTTTTAAAAATCTGAGATTTTATTTTTAGGCCATATCGCCCAGCCCTAATTCTAAGACACTGAATTTTTCATTTTCTGTAAGCCATGGTCATGATCTAACCCTAACCCTAACATTTAGAGCTTCTCAAAACACTTGTTGCCTCAGTGTTTGGCTTTTAGTGTTTTTGCCATGTTCTATTTTCTAAGTTCTTTGGTTACCTGTGACACCATTCAGCTCCCCAGTTGTTTTTGCACACCTGTCCTACGTTTGTTGATCAGTCCAGCTGCCTTTCATTCAGTAATCATTCCTCCTTGTAGAAGTACTTCTTGGTAATTTCACTCATGGTTTTTCTGTCTTCCTGTGGTTTTCTTAGTGCATTGATGTTTGTTTGTTTCTGGCCATGTCAGCTTTTTATTTTCAGTATTTAAGGGGTTTTGTTTTTATATCTAGTAATGTGCATCCTGCCTGATTTAGGGTCCTTTTGACACTGCTTGCACAAGCACCACGCACTGAGCTCTTCATTGAACCTTGCGTTGAACTCTCTGTTCCACAGCAGATTACCAGAGACATTAGTGCTAAATAGGCGGAGTTTAGTGAGCTGAGAAAGCTTCCGGTTTGTGGGCTTCGTCGTGCTGTCAGCTTTAATACCTCAACCATCTGCTTTTAAAAGAAAATACTACTCCATCCCAACTTGTGAGGACATAATGGATAAGCACGCAGTAATGAATGTGTGTGTGTACAGTTTACAGCGTGTACATGAGATGATCCATGGAGCAGTGTGTGGAGGATTCATCTTGACCAGACCTGCTACTTTCAGCTTGTGTCTATTGGCTGAAACGTTTATGTCACAGCAGTCAAAGTGAAACTTCAAATTTCAACAAGATTTTTGCTGCACTGAACTCTGTGGTGCATTCTGCTTGGTGCAGCGCAACACCAATTTTCATTTCATAAACATCAGTGAGTCTCGGCTCAAAATGATGAAATGGATCGTCTGCATCACCCATGATGCTTAAATACTCCAGATATCTCTTCTGTCTGCATATGCCAGCTAAATAGGTGTTTGTGCAGCTATATGCTAATACTACGAGGGAGTGAACATGACATGTCACTGGGAATCAGGCTGCCCGATGCGGATGTTTCAAAGGTTAGAGAGTGTCTGCTCTGTGGGCTGGGGGCACCAGTTGGGAAAGGAGATGGGAGCTGACAGCAGGACTCAGAGTCCAGGTGAGCTTTGCCAAACCAGGCTGCAGGACACAAATGCTTCATTACAGTCAAAGCAGCTCTGCACATATTCATTAATTCACATTCACGCTCACTTTTTAGCATGGGGGAAGACAAGTATAACATTACACATCTGAAATCACTTCCAGCTACTGAGAAAATTCAAATTTTGCCATTTGCATGCTGTCAGGTTCGTGCACAGCTGTTTTCAGGTGCTACATGATTAGAACACGCGTGGCACATTATTCTTTAAAAACATGGAAGCTCCTGAAAGACAGTTATGAATGTCTCCTGTTTAGCTGATACAGAAAATATCAGAGAATCTAAATAATGAGGAATAGTTGGTGTCCAATGGGTCATCTATTAAAATATGAGGGGTTTTTTTACATCTGTAGATGTGAATGTCAATTTATTTATACAGTATAGCACATTAAAAACAAAGCCCAAACCAAATGGTTTTACAATCCATATAGTTACAAAATGGCAAAAAACATAATAGATATTAAAATAACATAAAATACAAATTTTGATGCATTTTAATTATTTGAAATCTTCTGTTTGTGTTTGAAGATTATTAAAAGGAATTTTGAAGGGTTGGGAATTTTATATGACAATAAACTTGTTTTATTTATAGTTATTATAGCTTACTCTTAATGTGGAATATTGAAAATGAAAATTTTACTCACCCTCTGATCTGGACAGTCTGATATTTGGAACAATCGATTTCTATATAAAGTTTAAAATAGACACTAGGGTTGGGCGATCAGACGAATGTATCGACCATCGGCGATGGGCTCAGCCAATCGCCTCCTGTTTTTCAAGAACGATTTATTCGTCCCACTATAAATTAATTTCTTAATTATTAACAATGTTTGGTTGAAGTCAAAGGACGCAGCCCACATAAAAATAATAAATAATGCTCTTTTTAAACGTTACACGCAAACTCCTCCCAGCTGCAAGCAGCCGCTCCTTTTTCCTCCTCCTCCCCCGAGAGCTAGCGGAGCAGCGGTGTTTACTCAGTCCGTAGCAGACAGACAGAGAAAGGCAGCAGCTTGTGTTAAGAAAATAAATGTATCTAAATAATATCTATGGTGTGGTGGGGAGGAAACGATCAGAGACTGGCTTTTTTCCAGTTAAACCGTGTTTATGCGTCGGCTACCGGTGCTAGGAATATTTAGCGAGGCATAACACCGATCTGGTGTTCAACTGTCTTCAGCTAAGTCTGATAAACGACAAAAACAAAATGAAACTAAAACTGAAATACGAATAAAAAACCCTTCAGTGAACGTCGCTTCCATAAAATAAGTCTCCGCTGCAGTTTGAAGTCTTTTTGAGCGATTTTGGTGACGGAGCAGCAGCAGCTAGCTGCTAGCTCTGTGTTAGCTTAGTTAGCACACAGCAGAAGGGTAAACACTCGATGTCGGAGCTCTTTGCTGACACTATACGTCTGTTTAAAGCCAAAGTAACCCCAAAAAGGCGACGCTGTGTTTTTTACAACTATTTCCTCAATTTTGGGACTTCTGAGTTCTAATTTGGCAAATCCATTAGTGTGTGTTTACATTGCTCCGCCCACAAATATGTCAACATGTCACCTGCGCGAATAAATCGCCTATTGTCGATTTTTGGACTGACGATGGACGATTGGAAAAAAGTTAGACATCGCCCAACCCTAATAGACATCTTAAGTTCTGGTAATACAAATTTGAGTGTATTTGACTCGCATTCTGTTTGCTTTATTGCCATGTTTTTTTATCGTTTTATTTTTTTACAGTTAGATTCTTTATTCACTCCAGTTAGTTTTGCTTCCCACTTTAGTCTCACACCAGGTCTCAGTACGATAATTATTCCACACATGTTGTTTACTTGTTTTTACCCCAGTGTCGATATTTCCTGCCTGTTTTCTTGTTGTTACTTGTCCCGGCTGTTGAGGCAGATGGCCTCTCTTGCAGAGTTTGTTTCTGCTGCAGGTCTTTTCCTGATAAAATGGAGTTTTCTCCCCAGTTTCCCACCACCTCATGCATGCACAGGACGGGGGGTTGATTCACATTGAAGATTCGATAGCACCAGTTGGTTTCTTTGGCTAAACATCTTACAAACTGGCATCTTACAGTCACCAAGATTCTAATTCTGACTGTGTTGAGTTGGATTATAATAATAGATTATTATTAGGAGATTTGTATATGGTCTCCAGCCTTTAAGAAGTTATGCTGTTCTTCTTTTTAATGGTATTTTATTCTGCTGTTGTCTTTTGTGTTGAAGTAACAGAATTCAGCAGCTTTATCTTATAATTTGTTCCTCAGCACTGAGCTGGTAGGGTAACACAGCTTGATGGGGATACCCTAAACGCCATCAGATAGACAGAAACAGATGTGGGTCTGCACTCAGGGCTGCAGCAATCAGTTGCTGTTTAACTGTTGCAGCAATGATCAAAGTTATGATCATGTTTGCTGATGCCAATATATTCTGAAGTAAGGCTGCAGCTGGTTGATGAGCAAACATTCATATTTTGAGTTTGTGAAAAAGTCGCTGTTGGACAGTATTGTAAAATGTGAGTTTAGCACACCAACTTCCAGTTTCTGTGCAACCTCCTTCCTTCCATTTCAAGTGAAAATCCTCTCTTACACTGCAAAAACTGATTTCTAAGAAAGGCAAAATGCCTTGTTTTTAGACATTTTGTCTTATTTTTGTCTATAAAGAAAATATATTCTTACAGCCCTACTTGTAATAGGCCAAATCTTCTTAAATATGATCAAATTTTCTGGATTTGAGCAAAAAAAATCTGCCAGTGGGGTAAGCAAAATTTGCTTGGCTAGATTCCTTAAAAATAGCAAAATTTTCTGCATTTAGAACAATTCGCTAGTTTTAAGGAGAATTTTGCTTACCCCATTGGCAGATTTTTTTTTTTGCTCAAATCTAGAAAATTTGACCATATTTAAGAAGATTTGGCCTATTTCAAGTAGGGCTGTGAGAATATATTTTCTTTTTAGACAAAAAGTCTAAAAACAAGGCTATTTTACTTTCTTAGAAATCAGTTTTTGCAGTGTATATAGATGGAATTCCTCCAACATGCATCCAATTTCTATGAAGACACAGAAAGAAACCAAACAGAAGAAAAACAAGACAGAAACAAACCAATAATGAGAATCTAGTTTATTTATGTTGTGTCAAATCACATTCAAGTCATCTCAGGTTACTCTATAATGTTGCTGTTTTACCTATACAATAACAAAAAAAGCATTTTCCTGTTGTACAAAAACCAAAATACTAGGAAATACTAGGAAATAAACACATATTTTTTCAAAATACAAAAAACAATATGTACAATAAAAGGTAAACAAACTAATGTTCTGCTCTCTCTGTCTTAGCAATTAAATGAAAAGAAACAGGTGAGCATTCTAACTAATTTATACAGACGCGCTCCTTGAGTTGAAGCCTTCCTCTGAAGAAGCATTCAGATGGTACTTAGGTGGATTTAATCAACTCATCAGAGGCTTGTTCAAGTAAACACCCTTGTAGCTACTGTTCATCTGCTTCAATGCTTTAAGTTTTTAGTAAAGTGTGTTAAGCTGCTCTATGATAATGAGAAACATGGCAACAGAGGTAAGTTTAAGTGTCAGAAATCATGGTATTTTAAGCTCATGTGACATTTTTTGCATCAAATCTCAATTGAAGATTTCTAAAAGGACTGTGTTTAAGATGCTGTGTGGAAACTAGATCAAAAGGTACCATGGTGTCAGAAGATTAAAACATTAAGCTTTGTCCCTGTATAATTTGCTCTGGATTTCAATATTTGCACCAAACCAACCTCCTCCCCCACTTCTCAGAAATGAGCAAAACCATCCAGTGTGCAGTTTAAACAATGAAGCTGGATAAACATTTCCAGTCCATTATTTTGAGTTTATTTTGGCCATGTTCTTTAATTTCTGTGTTTTACTTTCTATTTTTGTTTTGTTTCTGTTGTTTTTTTAGCCTCTTTTAGTTCTTTATGTCTCTGTTTATTTTTCCTCTCACCTCTCCAGTTGTTCAGCACTTTGCACACCTGTCCTTCATCTGCTAATCAACCCAGCTGCCTTCACTCAGTAATCAGCCTCCTAAAAGTTAAATAGTCCTCTAGCTGTTTTTTTGCAAACCTGCTTCCTCTGTGTTCTGTCATGCATCAGATTTTAAAATATATTTTAGGTTTTGTTGTCCTCTGTTATTTAAGTTTTTCTGTATTTGTGGGCCTGTTTTGTCACATATATGACAAAACCAGGACCTGAGCACAGCTCATTGATTTGATAATCGGAGGCAGACCATAAAGGGTCGAGCTGACCTCAAACACAGAGTAAGTGGAAAAAAGCCAAACAATACTAACATCACCATTTCTTCAGAACAGTATCAAATAAAGCTGTGAAGAGATCAGTTTGAACTGATATGTGGAGTCCATGCAGCTCAAGTGGTGCTGACCTTAAAGCTACAGAACACCACAAAATAAAACGGCATGAAATAAAAGCAGTAAAAAAAACAATATTTAAGCCATTAAAATCAGATTTTGAAACAAGCATGTAAACTAGTAATCCACACAAAATGTCTCTTAGGTATTTCACCCTTTATCTTCCCACTCTCTCTCACACACACACTCAAATCCATTCTGCTCTTTAAGAGCTGGTGCAGAGACTCATGGGAAGCATCTTTCCAGTCGGAGCCCAGCACACGTGGACGGCAGCATCCAGCTGAAAACCAGTCATGTGTGTTCTCACCAAGGTCACGGCGCCTGATGTCTCAGTCTTCCTTTCCCAGAGCAACATCCAATTTTAATTAGTGTCATTCAATTTTAATGAATGGATTGTCCCTTAAGTGTGAAAATGAAATACATTATTGTTTAAGGTGGAAACATTTTGTCTACAGCATCGCCTCGCCGAGTTGTGTTTTGATATAACTGCTATAAACGGCCCATTCTGCTGCTCAAACACAGTATTTAGTCTGTGACGCATTTAATTCACCATCGTTTTCTGTCATAATATTCTAACGTTGCTCTTTTGAACTAAAAAAGCCCACAATTTGGGCACATTATTAAACAGCTCATCATGTGTAAGGAGCACAGAGAGGAAAAGGGGTTACTGTTGAAGCAGCAGTCAGTTTGAGGAGAAAACACACGCTCATTACAGAATTCAGCCTGAGCAGCTAAGCCTGTTCTATAATTTCATGCAGGATTTGGGAAGTATTACGATGAGTCACAGGAGATGTGAGTAAGCAGTGGAAGTGGAGCATTCATAAATAAATTGAACAAATCTGCAAACAGAAGTCTTGAACTGTGAAGTGCAATGGGCATGTTGACCTGTTGCTCAGCAGGAAAACTAAATATCTGAAGAAGACCAGGGTGGCCAAGTTCTGAGTTCAGCTTGGAGAATATCAGTGGTGTTAGGTTCCTGAAAACAACAGAATAAAGAGTATAGTTTATGAACTGTTAAACCTGCGAAATACTCACTAAAAACAATCAGAATCAGTGTAAAACTTATACTATTAACCTGTTGTAGATGACTTCCTGAATGACCTCTGTTCAGAGAAACAACTTTTAAGTCCTTCATGACTGATGAGCTAACAGCTACTCTAAGTGCAACCATGACCAGTGTGCTATGATTCATAAAACGGCTCCAATCTCCAAAATGTAACAGTTCATGCAACGTTACTTTATTAATCTTTACACCTCTGTCTGTTATTTTATGTTTATTTGTTAGAATAAATATCACCAGCATCCATGGATTGAGTTCAGCAGAAAATCTTAAAATTAAATATTAAAAGTCCTATATTATGCACTTTATATCCACTCTGAATCAATTCTTTAACATCTAAATAACATGTAAAAGCCATGCATTTGTCAAATTGGCCCTTGCTGTAAGTGTGACTGTTGTTTTTCCACCGGCTCATTCCACTTCCTGAAGCAAAACCTTCGTTTCAAATGACCGAAGCTGCTAGGTGTAGCGTAATATAACCTGATTTTATTGTTATAGTACGGACACACTTCTACAAGGTTATCAGCAAAGTTTTGTCGGTTTTATGCTAAGCACTGTTAGCTACCTTCACTCAACTGATGGTTATGCAGGCATTCTAGATTCTCTTTGATTCAAAGGGAGACCTACGCACGTATATTTGAAAGGTATAACCCAGAAGCTGACTTAGACTTCAGTTATTTTATTAAAGAAAACAGATTAAATAAACAGACAGACGTGAGGTAGGTAGTTGCATCTTAAGAGATTCTTCTGATGTTATTAAGCTGAGAGTTAATGACGAGAGCCCGTGATATGTTATTATCTAGGGATCTCGGCTAGAGAGGAGGGGAGCTGAGCTAACTGGATCGAGTGTTATTTATCAATAGCCTCGGTTTTACCAGGTCG
>SSNR01000107.1:1838405-1921754 GCA_006937965.1 Callopanchax toddi | reverse complement strand
ATATGCTACGGTCCGTTAAAACTCACAATTAAACTATCTTTAACATCCTCAACATGTTTAAGAATATTAATTGTGTTTACATCAAACTTTCAAACTGTCTTATCTGTCTGTGTTCTTAGGTTTTTCAAATTAAATGGTTGTTCAATCCTTATCTGGTCTCAGTTCACGTTATTAATAAGGTATTTCAATTCACTGTACTCTTTCAAAGAACCTAGATAATTCCTGTAAACACTAAATATAAGTGATAGTATTGGAGATATTTTCTCCATATAAAACTTCCAAAACTTATTAGTGAATTTACAGAGGGTGTAGTTAAAATAACTAAATAGTTATTTCAAAACGCTACACCTGTCTTAATTATTCGTCTGCCTGGAGCAGTTAGCTTCCATGGCTTAGTATCTGGGAGTAGTATGGGGAAGTTTAATGTTTAAAGTTTAACCTTTTCCCTGTCCCTTCTCCCTACTACCCCTGTGTAGCTGAAAGCGTTGAGTAACTCTGCTAACTTGTGTGATTAGGTAACTAAGGCTATGTAAATGACTGCTAATGCGCGTGTTCACGAAGAGCTAGCTGCTAACTTGAGCGCCAACTGGACATTTTAGTATAGTTAGCGTACCAATGTGCACTAGTTATTAACAATAACACGTAAAAACACAACGACAGCTGTATGATAGCCGTTTACCTGAATAATATGAGGTGAATATCCCGGTCCGGGCTCGTCCTGTCTCTGCAATCCTCACCTCACGGTGGAGCGGCACTGTTAACGTCAAAACATAATTTACGTCATTACGTAAAGTAAAAATGCCGTGTTTAGGGGCGTCGAATAAACGACGATCAGCTACTTTATGAATTATTTGTGTAAAAAAATAATGTATCAAATATATACATTTTTTGCGCCGTTTTACTAAAGGAAGTAATCGATATTGAAACGCAAATAGAATATATTTTCTCCTGAATTTTGTTTATTCACTAACATTGAAACTATTCTCTGAATGTTTTTGAACGCATCAGTCTCTACAAAGGGCTCCTATTGGCCTATTTTGGGGGCGTGAATTCAGCTCTACTGGACTGGACCAATAGGTGGCCAGACCCAGAGCCAGGTTCAAATGGGAAGTTTGAAGTAATTTTTTATAATACAGTATAGTATTCTAATGTACTTAAATTTTACTTGAGCGTTTTGGTTACATCTGCTGAACCATATTTACAAACAAACAAAAAATACCTATGTGCATTTTGTTTCATTGCAGCTTAGTTTAAATAAATGGAAACCCATTTTCACCTCTGTGATGAAAAAGAAGCAACTTTATGTCAAGATGAGATACTGCCAGCTATTCATGATTTAGCTCCTCAAACATTTAAGGTGTTAGCTTATAAATAAAAATTGAGATTTTTGCTGAATTGTTTTAATCACGTAATAACCTTTTTTAGGATATTGTACAATTATAACGACTGGCTCCCTGTGGAGATTAGAATTCATTTTAAAAATGTACTTACTAATAAAATACCGGTAGTAATAAAATAGTATCTTATAATTATGACTTGACCCCATAATTAGGAAAGAACTAAAACCTATTTATGATTTCATAATTAAAAATAAGCCTCATAGTTTTGGCTTATGTATCTCATTGTTATGAGCTATTTTTCTGGTTTTGACTTAGCATGTTCTATGTTTGATGGAATCTTTTTAATGTATCACAGTGGCAGAAATTATACGTCATATTTAATTTGAACACATATTGCATTTATATATCTATCTATCTGTATTCCCAGTTTAAAATAATGTTAACACTTAAAATAAAGTGTGTGTACTCAAGTGAGATCATTTGATCATTTGCAAAGTCAACAATTATTCCTAAAGGGTAATGATAGTAAAACAATGCATTTCATACATTCTGGATTATTTAGATCCAATAATGCAACTCAACAGATTTTTTGTTTATAACGAAGCGCTGATAATTCCCTGAAGAAGACCAGAAGACATTATGCATTAGTTTTATAACAGGCTGAGTGCTTCCAGTGAGTCAACTGAATCTGGATTGAGCTCCTCCACACATGATGCCACTGTAGCATGAGTCTACTGCAGTGTTTTTCTTTAGTCTTTATTACATTATAGATTACATTTAAATAAATCAAATAAATATATCCTACTTTATTTTATTAACATAAAACCATGATATGTTAAAATACTGTAATTTTTACAGAAGCTCATTATAAATAAAGGCAGAACATTTTGAAAACAGCTGGCTATTATGAAGTGAGATGTATTCAGCTGGGATGATAGTACAAAGCAGTGAACCATCTTCTGACTTTTTGGTCTTTGGTTTCTGTTTCTGCTGACAAAAACTCACCCTCTTGTGACAGTTTTATGACATTACAAATAACAGTAATTATAGTGCTTTTATATAAAAACCTTGAAAAATAAACTGTAAATTAAAGAACATCTTATTTAATGTAAAACCATTCAGCAGTACTTAGGATATGTTAAAATACTGTCATTTTTAAAGAAACTCATAAATCAGGAGAGTAATGTTTGAAAACAGCTAGCTAATGAGGGAAGTGTATTCAGCAAGGATGGTAGAACAAAGCAGTGAACTATCTTGTGATTTCTTGGTCTTTGGTTTCTGTTTCTGCTGAAACACATCCGCCCTCTTGTGGCCGTTTTGTGACATTACAACAAGCATTATTTACAGTGCTTTTAGTTGGAAAAACCTTGGTATCTATCGCCATCTTGTGGCAATAAGGTGAAACTACAACAAACATTGTTCACAGTGCTTCTAGATTAAAAACCTTGAAAAATAAACAGTAAATTAAAGAAGACCATCTCTAACGTAAAACCATTACTCAACCATACTTAGGATATGTTAAAATACTGTAATATTTTACAGAAGCTCATTATAAATCAAGGCAGAAATGCTTGAAAACAGCTAGCTAATGAAGTGAGATGTATTCAGCTGGGATGGTAGTACAAAGCAGTGAACTATCTTGTGACTTTTTGGTCTTTGATTTCTGTTTCTGCTGACACGCACCCGCCCTCTTGTGACAGTTTTGTGACATTACAACAAGCATTATTTACAGTGCTTTTAGTTGGAAAAACCTTGGTATCTATCGCCCTCTTGTGGCAATACAGTGAAACTACAACAAACATTACTGTAATCAAAGTGCTTTAAAAACCTGAAAACAGTAAATTAAAGAACACCATCTCTAACGTAAAACCTTTATTCAACCATACTTTGGATATGTTAAAATACTGTAATTTTTAAAGAAACTCATAAATCAGGGGAGTAATGTTTTAAAACAGCTAGCTAATGAAGTGAAGTGTATTCAGCACACACCCATTCATCTACCCATCAATTTTATGAACATTTTCTTTTAATGTAATTTGGTAAAAAATGGTAAATGGCTTGTATTTAAAGAGCGCTTTCTAGAGTATTGAATACTCCCCAAAGCGCTGTACAACACAATCATCAGTCGTTCACCCATTCACACTCACATTCACACAATTCTATTTCATTAAAACTCAATCAAGTGACAAAAAACTCTGAAAAACTTGAAAGCAGACAACAATTATAACAGAGCTGCTGACGCTCTGTCTGTAATAAAACTAATTACAGCGCTACACGCCTACCAACTAACCGAGTTAAACATTAACCCAGTCTCGGTCAGTGATTGGACGAACGCCTCGTCACTCACAGCGTCTCGCGTTGCCATTGGTCAGAACACTCCTCTAAGGGAACTCCCGTTAAATGTTTACGGGACTCTGAAGATTTTGGAGCGGACTTTAACAAAGTGTCCGGTCTGCCAGAAAGCGCATCGTTGTCTCCGCCGTCTGGGCTGTAAACATGCTGTAGCCGTCTCCCGGGAGCAGCTGGTTCAGAGGAAACACTCCGTCATCATGGAACTGGACGAAAAGCCGAAATATGGTAAGAGTTTAAAGCGCCGCGGCCACGTTTCTCTTCATTTGTGCTGTTATCATTAGTTACACGGTAACTAGTTTTGCTGTAGCGCGAGACGATAACATTGTGACGTAAGAGTTTTCCTAAAAAACAGCTTCTGAAACATTAGCATTCAGGAGAAGCACGTTTCTTCTTTTATGTCTGTTTTTATTGTTGTTATTGAGGTGGAGTTTAAAGTCCACTTTCCCTCTCTTGACGTGTGCTTTTTAATATCAGAGCTGGGGATTATTTTCTAACTTAAATCGCAGTTTCAGGTTGTAGCTCATATATTTTGCATGAATGTTTTGATAATTGTGTTTAACCCTTTTGTGTGAGAATGCATATTGTCCCTGTTTATGTAGCTCTTGTCTAGTTGCTGCCACATTCCTCAGGCTGGTATGAAAGGCATCAGGAGCTTAGCTGTTGCAAACTATCTATAGAGCTCAGCTTATTAGGAAACACTTTAGGCAAGACCCTCAGTTTCGTTTCATACCGTCTGGCTCATAATATCCAACATCTGTTTGGATGCCTTTGTGGTTAGGGCTGTGTCAGACTTGCCACACTGCTGCACAGTTTAACTGCTGAGTTCCAAACAAAGAAGTTACAACTTGTTTTAAAAACTTAATACAGTAAAAACACCCTATTACTGATGTCATTTGCACACATAAAACATATTTCTTGCGTCTTGACTTCGACATGCATTTGTGGATAAAACTTCCAGTTTTTGTAGCTCTCATCAACATAATGAAAAACAAAACATCATGCCTCTCCTTATCCTCCTCTTCCTGCCACATGATTGCTAATTGATTTACTTTAACTAAAAAAAAAAAAAAAAAAAAGAAAAAAAGAAATGTGTGTGTTTGTTTTTTTTGGAGTAAAATGTATTTCTCATGGACATAACGACACCGAAGAAGGACACATTAGTGCCAGCTGAGTGATTGAGGTTTTGACAGCAGAACATTGAAATCTCTTGAAATCTGTGGTTTAGAAGAGGAAGCAGGCTGTTGAAACTGTAAGTGCATTGCCCTAGCTAATATTTCTCCCTGCTTCTTGAAACACGAGACAGTGTCAGACAAGCAATTTCAGAGCAAACTGTAGTAACCGTGTTTGGTGTGTTGGAGTAATTGTAAGGCTCAGATTTTTAAAGAAACCTCAACGAGAGCTTCTGAGGCAGCCACGCCCTTCAGATGAGGTGTAATTATGTGCCATATTTAGGAGGATGTTTGAAACCTGATACCAAGACTTTTACGCTTCTTTAAGTTGTTTTAGATTTGAAATTTGCATGTTTCCTGTACTTTACAGCTTAGGTTGTCTGCTTCCAGCTTCTGTCACGGCAGTCTTCTGTTTCCACATGCTCTTGATAATACCTTCACCACCCACAGACGAGCATGTGACTCAGCTAACAGTGTTCTGCAACACTACCTCAAACCTAAAAATGCAGGTTCTCGTTCTGTGCAGCTTTGAGGTCACAAGAAGTTTGTTAGAGGAGAAGAAGAACAACTCCAGATGCATGCAGAGCTTTCGTCTTTAAAACACGAGATATGTAAAATTAATGACTTCACCCATCCGGCGCTCACTTATTCAGACAATGGTTACATAAATTTTAATGTGTTCCATCCAGACCTGCATGTGAGAGAAGCAGAACACAAATAGAAAAAAATCCGTGCACAAAATTTGCAGTTTGACAAGATTTGACATTGAATCATCTGAGACATGCAGAAACCCCCATGCACAAACACAGCTCTCCAGAAAACCTGCAACAGAAAGTTCAGTGGGGTAGGTCAAGAGGCATTTACATAAAACTTTAGACATTAGACAAGTGTGAAAAGCAACAATCACACTAACGGAGTGACCGGCACAGCTGCAGCGATGGTTTGTTTTCAGGCTCTTGTAGTATTATAAGAGACAGAAAACTATAAGTTTTAAAATTTAATCTATACTCTCTGGTTATATGGTATATTTAACCCCTTGATTGATTTAGTATTAGTCTTTTACAGCTGAAATATTAATATTATTGCCGTCAGCTTGATACTGACATTTTAAAAGAGTGTTTCTGCCTAAAAGCTAACTTAGATAGCTTCCTAATTGGCTTCGATTTGTAACCAGTCCAGCTGTTATCCTGACCCGGCAGTACTCCTTTAGCTTTAGCTTAGCAGAAAACAATGTAAGTGAATGGTAACAACTAGCATTGTGAGAAAAAAGTCATTTGCTGGCTGGTTACAAGTTGTTTTGGCCCACTTATCTAACTATGGGGAATGTGGCAACAGACAAAAAAACAAAAAAAAAATCACTTTTGGGTGGAA
This sequence comes from Callopanchax toddi, assembly GCA_006937965.1. Taxonomy (NCBI): domain Eukaryota; kingdom Metazoa; phylum Chordata; class Actinopteri; order Cyprinodontiformes; family Nothobranchiidae; genus Callopanchax; species Callopanchax toddi. Next base: position 1,915,522 of record SSNR01000107.1, on the reverse strand, counting down.
TATCCCTTTAACTCAAAGGGATATTTTGGCCATGTTGAAGTGATGTTCTGTAAGGACCATACCTACTGGTGACATCACTGGTGGAGCCTCTAGAAACAGGACGTAGTTCTTTGAAAATTCTGTGATAATTATTAAAATCTCTAAACTCTTCAAAACATTTATTTTTCTTTCTTATTTGTATTTTTGATGTCTTTTGTTATTTTAACTGGACAGTTTTGTCTGTTATATAAAGTGTGAAATAAATGAGCTTTCTCAATTCATTTCAATTCAGAATTTAAAAAGCTCCTCGGATGAGAAGTGAAAATGCTTCAAAGGAACCAAAGAAGTCCAGTTGCCTTCATTTGAAGCATTAGGATTACTTCAGTTCACGTTACGCCGCGTGTGAAATCCAGGAATAACCTCTTTACACATAATGATGTTTTGCAAGAGCTGGAAACAGAAGTTCTCATGATGTCACTGGTTTCAGGGTTTTTACATGTTTAGATAACCTTCTGTTAAGTGACATCATTCTCAAATGCTTTCCCACTTTTTTTTTTTTATAGAGGAAATAGAGTATTTTTGGCTTATTTAATAAAAACTGAATGTAGTCCACTTAAAATCAGATCATAAGCAGAGGCTGGGTGCTTCCTGTCTTCCTGGAGGATTTAAAAGTTTAGCTTTGTGCTGCTTCCTGTATAATTCTATAAATAAAGGAAAATTTGGACTGAAAAGCCAAACTCAGATCCAGAAGCCCACGCCCTCCTACTGTAATGAAAACCATGTGGGAAACAAGTTAGTAGCTGCAACCTCTGGGATTAAGGGTTTCTCACTGGATGTCTAAAAATAGAGAGAAACAAATGTCAAAGTTAGTGAACGTCTAGCCGGAGGTCCAGTTGATAGAAACATGCTTATGTGTATTTTTGACTGGAGCACGTCACGTGAAGTCAATTTAAAACACGGCTCAGAGTTACAGAATGTGAAGGGAGGCACTGGTCAAAGCTAGGGAGGCACTCATACTGTATTGTCTCCAGTAAATACACCGTACCAAAAGACGGTTCAGTTTGAAACATTTGATTAATCTTGTATTTCTAATTAATGTTGTTTCCAGAGGTTTCTTGTTGGGATTTAAACTTCTGAACGTCATTTCAAAACTAGGATTTAGGACTGAGCTGTTGCTTCACAGAGGATACATTTACTGTATTTACACAAACAAATCCCAGAGTAATAACATGTCACGATTTGTCAGAACACTGATGTCTCTGCAAGGCGTGGAGCAACTCCACGGATCAGGAGCAGGTTCGTTCATTTACTGGTTTGAGGAGCCGTTCTGCTTGACTCTAAATGTCATCCTCCATCCATTCTTCCCTGCATGCCTCTGGAGTTTGAGCGATTAAAGCTGTTTTTAAATTTTCTACGTCTTTCCTTTATGTAAAACCATGCTATCATGGTGTAACGGTCTTGTTTTTGTTGGCATTCAGCCTTTTTTAATCCTCAGATGTTTTGAGTGTTTAAACTGTCAGTGTAAAACTTTTATTGTGAAGGATCGGAGTAAGTCGTGAGAGTCTTGTTGTTGCCTTGATGCTGCTGCTGGAGTAAAACGCTGTGATTTAGTCGTTTACCCAGGATGAACACTGCTGTTGTTATGAGGTAAACAAGCAGTTTGTGAGAAACTCCACCGTCACTGAATTAAAATCAGATGGTTCTGACTCGACCCAGACAGCTGCAGGTTTTAACTCACTGATCAACTGAAACATTGTTCTAACTGGGAACACTGGATAAACAGTGATATAAAATGGCCACTAGGCGGCGCTAAAAACAAGCCAAAACTGCCTAGTGTGCCTTTAATAAAAATAAAAAGTATTATTTACCCTAAAACATATAAAAAAACCTAATTCTAACTCAGAATGGGTCAAATTCACAGAGTTGTGTCCTTTAAGTTGGACCAATCAGTTATAGAAGTACATCCAATAACTAGTTTTTTAAAGTTCCAGTAGTCATATAGTGCAATATTTTGCAAAGTAATGCATGCACACAAACACCCACCCACCCACACACACACACACACACACACACACACACACACACACACACACACCTGCTGTGTGATGATCAAGACAGATTGTGAAGATGTGTCACTGTAGTGGATGATAGAGAATTTAATGAAGGTCTCATTTAGATGAATCAGCAATTTTCGACCCTAAACCAGCTGAATGTGCAGCTTTTCAGTTGCTTCTGTCAGCAATTAGCTCCATCAGTGATTTATTATTTCAATACTTAACAACATGTTGTTATTTCTGCCTAATTCATAGAGATAGTGTTAGCTAGATTTGCACCGTGCATGTTGGATTTGTGCCTGATCTGTGCAGTGTCTCATCAGGTTTACTGTAATGATACATCAAAACCAGCAGCTTTACTTTAATCACAGCTTGATAAGAAATTGTGTTGTTTGCATTTCAGAAACATGATTCAGCAAATCCAAGACTCGATGTATGAGAGCAGAAATGTCGGCCGTTAAAAAGAGATGGAAACTTTCAGTCACTCTTTCTTTTCTCTCTCTCTTTGGGTCTGTGTAAAGCATTTGCAGTATTTAGCCTGTGTGAGCACTCTTTGTAACAGTGATGGATTCATTTAGCATGCTCTGATTGCTGTTGGCTGCTGAATGCAGAGAGTGAAGTTGAAAACATCCGGCCGCCAACAATGAGGAGAAAAAACGGAGCTCGTTTCTCTCATCCTGTTTCTACTAAGGAGCAATAGAGCCACATGAAAGAGAAACAACTAAACAAGGATAGAGATTAAAGTGGAAATGTTGAGAACAAGTCAACAACAGTGGCGGCTGGTGAAATTTTTTTTGGGTGGGGCGCATTTTTGCTAGTCGGTTTTCAGATGCGCAAAAAAAAAAAAAAAATCACATATCACCACTAGGGCAGGGAATGATAATATTTTCATCTGACTGAATATTTTTCTGGTAAAAATCCCTAGTACCACCAGTTCTCTAGAAATGTGGAGCTGTTAGGTCTAATTCTACACATCGAACAGTAAAGAAATCATAAAGTCTTCATGAGGAGACCTTAGAATAATATCAATATAATCAGATACAAATAAAAAACAACCAAAATGTTGTCACAACAGAAGTTGTAAAAGTTTCAAGGAAAAAACAACCTGGCAAAGTCAAAAACATTACTTAATATTCACAATTATCTTTCTACTGACACCACAAACAAATAACTCCATCTCTAACTAACACAGTCAGATAATTAATGTTACAATTCAGACAACAACCACTAACCAAGCAAGTCATGACAATCAGCTCAACTAATGAAGTGAATTAACAACAAAATAAAGTCAAATCCACTGATAAGTCCCATCAAACCCAGTCAGACCAAACTTCCTTAAAATGCCATAATAATTTAATGAAAAGTAGAGAAAACGCATGAAAAACGGGCTAAACTACATAAACCAACGTATTCAATCAGCAGTATCTGTATTTCTCTAACATTCGGCAAACACCTCAACAAACACATGTCGCTATTTAAGGTATAAATTCACTCATCAGGACTTAGCACTGCTAGCCACGGCTAGCTCCGCCTATGGGGTTTTTGAATGGGAAAATCCATGACAGACGCATAGTTATTAAGAAAAGAAACAAACAAACGAAGTCACTCACCACTGAGTTGATGAAATCAGGACAAATGGAATCATTCGGCTTGTTTTCACAAGCAGGAAAGAAGGATTCTTTGAATAAATATCCATTTTCTACCCTCCATTAAAAAGAGAGCAAGAACTTCCGGTTTCAGTCTGAGCAACACTCCAGTCTCCTGCCGTTGTGCGCATGTCACACAGGGATGCTGAAGACCTGCGTCCCGAGCGATCTCCTATTTTTTGCACTCAGTGTGCATGCGTCAGGAAAAATTTGCCAGTGCGCATGCGTCAGGGGCAAAAAACAATGCGCTATGTTGGGACGGCGTCCCGTCCAGACATGCTCAGTAGAACCCAAAGAAACACGACCTATCGGTCCAGTAAAAAATAGTAAGAAAACCTTTCTAATCTACAGCTAAATGCAGATTATACACAGCACTTATTTTATATTTAATGGATGGCTCGTTTAGTTTTATTTTTATGTTAGTTTTTTATATTTTGTGATCCCTATTTCTCTTCTTCTTCCTCTTGGGACTGGTGGGGCGGCGCCCGAGCTCCCCTATGGACGGGCCGCCACTGGTCAACATACTGTTTTCAAAGCAGACTATTTCAAGAACAGCCCCATTATTCAAAGCCCTCTGTGCTCCTGAAGCTATTTTTTAAAATGTATTTGTATTCCCCCCCGGCTGCTTCTGCAGCAGCATCAACAACAACGGAAGTCAAAGAACTTCTTTATGTCCTTCACAATAAAAGTCTTACCATTATTGTTTAGAGATACTTGTATATGTTTGAGACTTTTACTGTGAAGGGTCAAAGTAAGTTCTTTGAGTGGATGCTGCTAAATTATAGCACCTAATGTCAATTAATTTTTCATATTTACTGCAAAACACACCCAGAACCCAGAGGAGCAATAATGCTGTAGCTTTTAGGAGCTGTTGTGTTTAATCTTGACACATTTTCTTTCCTCGCCTGGCAGCAGTACTCTGTGGTACGTTCAAGTGTAACATCTCACTCTGCCCACAAGATGGAGGGAAGTGTAGCTGCTACATTCAGTCTTTTGTTTACATCACATGATTTGAAGCCCAGTGATGTGAGGCGTTGCGCTGCTGCAGGTGATGTTTGTTACCTTAAGCACTCCCACACACCTGAAACTACTCAGCCCTCCTTCACACTCACACTAAGCACCAACAGAGGCAGAAGTACTTCATGTTTTCACTCCTCTAATCCACACAGTCCTCCTGAACTCCGCCTTTTTTCTACAGAACCTCCCTGGCTCCCTGTAGATTAGTTGGCATGATTTCATTGGTGTGTTTTTATTGTCTCCAGACAGCGTGAGGTCTTCTGGAGAAGGGTGGAGGGATATTATAAACTGGTGGAGCACAGAGGAGAGAAGCAGTTGCTTCAGTTTAAACAGAAGTGGGGAGGTGGAGTGTTTCAGACATGGGCTATTCACAGACAGGTTAGACTGGTTTTTACCCACAATACCTGCAATTCCCTCGCTCTGTCACTTTATACCAGTGCAGACGGAAGAAGAGGTCGACCAGTCAGTAGGTTCTGGGGTCATTCAGAGATTGGAACCAACATGCCTGAGGAGGGAGAGTTTTATGGAAAGCACGGTAACTGATTTTTATTCTGCTTATGTTACATGAAGTGGAAGTTATGCTAAAGAATCTGAAGCACGTCAGAGCTAACCCTGGAGTATAGGTGTGTTCAGTCTGTAGGTGAATGAGAGCAGGAGATACTCAGGTGTGTTGTTTCTCTACTCCGTCTCTAATGATGGTGTTTAATCAAATCAGTTGTCTCTTAATGTGAGGAGAGGGAGCATGTCACGGTGACGTGCCAAATAGCAGCACACATGAAACACAACACCAGCCCCTTTCTGACAGGAAGCGGTGCCTGTCAGAGCCTGAGTGGTGAAAACCGGTTGAAAAATGACACGCATGCAAAGTTAAAATGTAAAAATACCAGGAATTTGACTTTATTTGTGTTAACGTTCACATAAGTGATGGTTATTTAAGAGGCCTTAAAGTTGTAGCATCATTGAATGTCCTCCACCGCCTTTCATACCAGGGTTTTAACTAAGTTTGACATGAGCAACATTGCACACAAGATCAATTAGAACTCAGTTGGTGTTATAAATGACTTTCAGCTACTGGATCAGGTTAACACCAAAGGGTTAATGGCAAATAAATTAAAAAAAGCTGTTGCAGTGTGTTGTGCTTGCCTCAACATGAGTACTATTGTCTTGATTTCTAACCATTTTTGTGTCTGCTAATAACGATTAGTTGTCGTTCTGGATTGGTTTGACTCCAGCAGTTATTGTTGAATATTTCTCGACTGATCAGCTAGTGCTCAGAGGTGTTGTGAAAGATTTTCTAACATTTCAAACTTCAACTGTCAAATCCACAAAGTCGATGCTGGTTTTGTGTTTGGTGGCGACTTTGATTGGGCTGTTTTAACCAGACATGTGGTACAAGGGGTAGTGCTTGGAGAGGATCCCTTTGCTGCTCATACATTGCTGCTTTTGCAAGGTTTCAGCTTAAACATGAAGTCTATAGGTTGAATATATTCTGGAGAGTGCACTCAGTGCATGTTCCAACAAGGAAAAATGTAAGTTTGGCCCACAACAACAAATGAGATTTAAGCTCCTCCTTCATGTTTTGTAATTAATGCATGCTCCTTCCTTTGCATGAATTTTCACATGCTTAGTCACCAGGGAGGAATTTTTGTAGGGGTGTGAGGCGTCGTCAGGCCTGGTGGGAAACGTTGTTTGACTGAGGGAAGGGAGGAAGACGGGCATTCTGCATCATCTTCACTTTAAACCAGCTCCTGTTTTAAAACGTAATCACAGCGATCGTTCAACCTGAGTCCATTACATAAACGCGATCAAAGTTTTTAAATCAGGTGACATCATATACCTTCCAGTGACTTTTCGGATCACCTGAGATGTTACTGTTCTGTTTGAGGACTGCTCCTCACATATTTAAGGGCCAATTTACTCATTTTCTTTCTAATCAATAAAAGCATAATGGATTATTTATTTCAGTGCTTTTTATGATGATTATTAAATAATAAATGCAATTTTTGTTTTATGCAGGTGAGCCCAGAAAATATGATCCTACCTTCAAAGGTCCGATTCAGAACAGGTGAGGCACAGCTCATTCCCCCCTCTAATTGACCACATTAAAAGCATCTTTTAAATGTTTTTAACCATTCAGACTTTGCCTATTTTCAGGGGCTGTACAGACATCGTCTGCTGCATCCTTTTTATTGTTGCTATTCTGGGTTATATAGCTGTAGGAATCCTCGGTAAGAATCTACACTTTGACTTTGAAAGTGGATCTTATGAGATGTTTAGTGAAGAGTCATTAGTTTTTCTAACACTCGGATTATTAATTTGCTTTCCAGCCTGGTCCCAGGGCGACCCCAGGAAGGCGATCTACCCCACAGACAGTCAGGGGCAGTTCTGTGGGCAGGCTGGGACTCCACTTGAGTGAGTACAGGTGGAAACGTGACTAAAGCACCTACACAGCTGTTTATCAGCATTCTGCCTGTTTAGCACAGCTTTGTGATGCTTTCTGCATTTGTGAAAGGCGCTCTATAAATACGTTTTACTTCCCATATTGACCTGAATATAGGACAACCCCGAATATAAGTCGACCCCCCCCCCCCCTTTCCAAGACTAATCTTCAGAAAAAAAAACTAAATTCACTTTTTAAAAAACAATTTTATGGTAATTTTGAGTCATTTAAATAATACCGTAATTACAGACTGCTTTAATATTTGCCTATTAATCAGGGGTTAAAGTTCTCCATCATGGTGACAGACTTCAGTCTAGGGCTGGGCGATATGGCCTAAAATCATTATCACGATAAATTGACCAGTTAACTGACTCAGTAGATGAGCCAATAAGCTCCCCTCACGGCCCAACTGCTACTAGACCTGCTGGTCTGCTGACCCAGCCACCATAGTCCAGCTGGATCGCCTACTCTGTTGAGTGGCAGCAGCACTCGGTCCCGGTTCTAATGATCCAACGCGGGCGGACACACACACACGCACTCAGCTGCTCCTCTCTGACACATGGCGCACTCCGTTCAGCTGCGGTACAGGTGAGCCCCTCCCGAGTCGGAGGCTCCGACGCACGCAGCGACAGCAACACGCATACAATTGTAGCACGTCTGAAACACGCACACAACATGCCTCAGGCAGGTGACGTGCGCAGCATCAGCTACAGCTTATCAGGTTGAATCGCTGTCTCACAAGTTCTCATTAATGACGGACAGGAACCGAAACAAGGCACCGTTTCTGATCACGTGAGTCGGTCGGTGCCTTAAAAAGCACCGTATACAGTACACATCCCTAACCGCGGCAGCTTCCACATTTGAATCATCCTCCACTCCACCGTGTCGCTCTTCTTTACGGACTGGATGGAGTGGAGTCACGTGACTCAACCCCTTCGAACGTAGTGCGTCTTAAAGGGACATGAGCAGCGCCAACCTGCACATGCCTTCATTTTTTTTTTTAAATACCGAATTTACCGACATGGGCAAAATGACGTCGGTTAGCATCATAAATTTCAGTAACGATAAATTTTCGGTATATCGCCCAGCCCTACTTCAGTCAATTGGAAAAAACAAGAAAAGTCCCATTAAATCTCTCTCTCTCTCTCAGCACCCTCTGCTGGTTTGGTTGTGTAATTACCCCCCCAAAACTAGGCTCCGATTGTAAGACGACCCCCCCTTTCACATTTTTTTTAAATGATAAAAACCTCGTTTTATATTCGGGTCAATACGGTACTTATTCAACAGGATTGATGAGCTAACTGCGAGTCTGAACGTAGAACTTTGCTTCCCTCTTGTTGGCTTTTAATGTTTATTTCAGTGACACAAGAAAACTCCAACTTACTTTAAAAATCATATAAAAGAAAAATCTTGCTATAAACAGCTCCCAAAGCCTAATGAGACTGATCCAGAATGCATTGCACAGGTAAAACAATGACAACCTTAATGCCTTTTGATTCCTTTATTTATTTTTGCACGGTTATTTTTTTATTATTGTACATTTTCCCTGAATGAATAAATGTAATTCAAATCAATCAAATATTAATAACTAAAACGATAAATTCAAGCGTTGTAAAGGTTAATAAATTAATGCTGCATTAAGTTTTGAGACGACGGCAACATTAGCCATTAGCTCACCAGCCCTGTGGGAAGTAAACTCAGGAAGGTTTCTACAGCAGGTCAGGTGGTGCTGATGTAGAACTTTTACACAGAAAAAGCCTGAAAAACTCATTTTTAAGCTGATAGAGATCAATTTTATTGAATTAAAATGTCATTTGATTTTGAATTTGCTGTTTTATATAAAGTCTGTTTACCTTCTTTTGGTTTATTTATTCTCTGTGCGTAACAGAAATAAAGGCCTGTTGTTCTACTTCAACATCATGAAGTGTGCCAGTCCCATGGTGCTGCTGGAGTTCCAGTGTCCAACCACTCAGGTGTCCATTAAACGCTCTTCTACGTTTCAACAGTCGGTTATTGATACCTTTTCCCCTCTGAAGCTGCGATTAGCTCAGATTATTTATAGAGTTGTGTTTTCTGAGCTTGATGTAAACCGTTGTTGTTTTTTAGATGTGTGTGGAGAAGTGCCCTGACAAGTTCATGACTTTACTCAAAGCTTACAGCAACGCCAACGACTTTGCATACTACAAAAACTTCTGCAAGGACGGCGTGACCAATTCTATGGTGAGTTTAAACACATTTCTGCTTTTATTCTATTTCTTATAAATTCTATGACTTTTATTAGGGTCATTCTTCTGCATACGTATAAACTGAGCTGGAGGTAAAGCGTAGAATTAATCATGTCTATTTGTAAAAATTGGAAAGTTTTTAAATTTCCAAAAAGGTGAAATTATCACAAATGTTTTATTCACCAGAAAACACTCCTGATTACCAAAATTATAAAAAAGCACAACAGAAAATGTGAGATTAGACTCAAATTTACAAGAACGTCTGGATATTCTTTACTTTACGGGCAGAAAACAAAAATGTTGACCTATTTTTTTCCTTCCCCAAAGATGTTTGACCTTCCAACCTCAAAAAGTGATTATTTCAGAAGAATAATTTAAACCTACAATGGTTCTAACACCAGTGTTTTTCTCTAAAGAATAATTTTCTGCTCTGTCAACATTTCAGGGTGTAGCACAAATCCTCAAGCTGGGTCTCTGTCCTGCCACGCTGATTCCCAGCAAATCCTGTGAGTTGATTTTCTAAAATAACATTTTAACAGATTATTCTATTAGACACCTTGTCACACATTAACAGCTGCTACAGATCTAAAAACTGCAGTTTGTGGAATCAGTACAAACATTTGTTATTTTTCCTTGTCTTTCAGTCACCCGGAGATGCTTTCCAGCTTTAGGTGTGAAAGGAGGCGTGGTGACTGTAGGGAACGACACCACGTTTGATGATGGAAAGGGAAACATACTAAATGCTCAGGATCTGGTGGACGGAGTGAAGTGAGAGTTCGGGTCATGTCCTGTCAGTTAATTATCTAGATGTGATGTTTGAACGCTCATTTCTAGTCTTATCAGGAGAAACACTGCTGCAGATCGGTGACAAAGATCATTAGGATTAACTGACTGAAACATCCCTCGTCACATGAGCAGAGTTACTGCTCCAGCCAGGTAGATAAACACCTGGGTTTCTCTCCACAGGAACGCCACAGTGGTCATTGAGGCTCGTCAGGTGGTTATGAAGATCTTTGAGGATTTCACCCAGTCCTGGTACTGGATCCTGATGTGAGTTCTTAATCCTCATTGTTCTGGTTTCTTTGATCTCAGAATAAAGTCGAAATGAAAAAGAAGCTGAAATGTTGAGAATAAATTCAAATGACTTGACTTGCATCTGAATCTATACCTGTAATTTTTTCATTTTCATCTTTATTTTTTAAGCTAAATCAGTAAACCCCTTTTCTTCTGAGTGGCCCTGATATGCAATCCTATAAATGCTGTATAATAAGAAGTCTCGGTGCCATCTGAAGCTGCTGCTGTGCTTCCTGTTTGTAGAGGTCTGGTCATCGCCATGGTCGTCAGCCTGCTCTTCATCGTCCTTATGCGCTTCCTGGCCGGCGTCATGATCTGGGTCATCATCGTCTTGGTGATACTTGTGATCGGATACGGTGAGAGCCAGAACAAATGATCTCATCATGCTCCTTTATGCTGGTCTCTAAATATTCTGACAGCTGGCTCCAGATCCAGTTAGACCAGCTGACTGGAGATGGTTCATTAAAATCTGAGCATTCATGATGAAAAAGATCAATTTTACTGGTATAAAACCACGAGTGCGCTGCCTTTTTTCAAATAACACGATCCTGTGAAACATCTTGATTGTTTGGGTCGTTTTGTTGTCTTTCCCTGCGATCATCTTCCTGTTTTATGACCCAGCTGTCCAACAGGTGGCTTCACATTTGACTCTAGAATACTTTGGTCTACAGTAGAGTTCTTGTCATCTCAGTGATGAGGTTCAGCAGCTGGTGTGAGGTCTTTGTGTTGATATTCTGTTTCATTTTCAGCTAGCGTACTGCTCTGAGTTAGGTCTGTACTTGTGGGTCTCCTTTTAGATTCTGTAGAGGATTTTTCTAGGTAACCTGCTTTAATCAGGTGGCTCAAACAATTGAGCACATTGGGATATTTCCTTGCTCAATGAAGCCTTTAGTTGTAACTTGCTGGAAAGTCCTTGAGGCAAATTTCTGATATTTGATTAGTTTAATCCATGTGATTCCTGCTCAGTAATCATGTGTTTCAAAAACAGTTCTTACTGTTGGAGTGCATACTGCCAGTGTGTGGTGGAGGAAGAAACAGAATAAGGAGAACATTTGTGATAAGTTTGGAACTAAACCAAACAAAGCATCAGGAGCTCTGTGGTGAAACTCTGTGGTTCATCTTGGTGCTCACACATCCAGTAAACACCAAAACCAAGCTGATCAGTTCAAGATGAATCCTCCACACACACTGCTCTTTGGATCACAAGATGGTTTCATGTACACACAGTTCTCCAACACATCTGCAGTGTTAAAGCTGTCGGCAAACCAGGAGCTTTCTCTAATGTTCTCCTATCTGAGTTTTAAAAACTGCCCATTTCCCCGTGCGGTCTGTGGTGATCTGCTGTGGAACGGAGAGCTCACTGCAGGGTTCAAGCAGCATTAGTGGCTGTAAAGTGCTGCAGCGGTTTGTTGATCTGCTCCCAGAGTTCCAGTCATTTTTAGAAACTACTGTAGAACTAAGCAGCACAAAGAGCTGTTGGATGATCTGAGCTTCCTCTCAGACTGGATGTCCACATTAAACAAAATCCACTCTGATCAGTTCTGGAGAAAGTAGCTGCAGAATCCAATGTTTTCAGTAAATATTTGTTAAATTTATCACATTTGAAACAGATGCAGAATGAACTGTCTCTTATTTAACAGAGTGGATGAGGCAATAACTGAACTATAGGGTGATATTGAGACGCAGTCAAGGGCAAAGGATGGCAACTTTTCCTCTCTAATGCTGTGAAGGTGGAGGCCTCTTTGGCTCCATGTCCTTCACAAATTAAATGATCAAAAGACAGGACAGGACTCGCCTTTCTGACTGAGACTGAGTGTGTCCATCTTTGAGTCCATGTCTTGATTTGCAGCAGTCGTTGATCATTTCTGTTTTCCGTTGGATTTTGAGAGACTTTTGGTTATATTTCAGTTTATGCATCCTCTGATATAAACAAGTAATAATCTGAATTAAAGTTGTTAAAACTGAGCATTTTGTTAATAAAAGAAGCAACATTTTAAGAACTTTTAGGTTTGTTATTTTATTTAAATTTGGCCTTCATTTAAACATGTGAAGTGATCTTGGAGGAGAGAGAAGTCTGTCTAAACCAGCTCTATAGACTCATAGAGGTTTTATCACCTTGTAACAATAAAAAAAGCAACAATGTTCAGATTCTGCTTCACGATTAAAGATGAAGTCCTGTTTACCAACACTTAGCCACACTGGGGAAAAAGGAATCATGAATCATTTCTCAGAACTAAGGCTGTTCAGGAAGCTGTTTAAATGGCAGGAAACCCCTTAAGTGTTTAATTCTATTCCTGCAACATCTTGACTTGTTAAGAGTTTGGACTGAGATGGACCTCATTAGTTTTTAGGTTAGATGTATAGAACCACGTCCAGATCTTCATTCTCTGTAGTGTTGTTTCCTACTTCCTCGTGTCGTTTTGTTTAAACTCGTTGTGGTTCTAGGTATCTTCCACTGCTACATGGAGTACGCTGCCCTTCAGGGACAGCCCGGTTCCAATGTGACCATACAGGAACTGGGTTTCCAGACCGACTTCACCGTCTACCTACAGATCAGACAGACATGGCTGGCCTTCAGTCAGTACCCACCCAACACCTGCATCTCTTCACACCTCAGTTGGTTTAACATGTGACACCATCTTGACATCACTTCCTGTTTCCTTTCAGTGATTATCCTGGCCATAGTGGAGGTCATTATTATCCTGTTGCTCATCTTCCTGAGGAAGAGGATCCTCATCGCCATAGCCCTCATCAAGGAGGCCAGCAAGTCAGATTTCACTTCACAACATTAAACACTTAGAGGATAGGAGGGAGGAATAGATGAATAAATGACAATGTGATGCTTAGTTATTAAAACAATCAGACTGAAACACAAGGGATAAAAGGAATGGATGTTAAATGTATGCCTGTGTCTCCAGAGCCATAGGATACATGATGTGCTCCCTCTTTTACCCTCTCTTCACCTTCCTGCTGCTGGCCATAGTCGTGGCCTACTGGGCAGTGACGGCTGTGTATCCTTTAGTAGCTTGTTCATGATTTGTTGTTGGTTTTAAATGTCTGTTAAAAAACAAAAAGGCTTCCCAAAATTAAAAAAAAAAGTCAAAGTCAAAAATGTACTTCCACAGAATGATTGAAATGCAGAAGAAAAAACTGAAAAGTGAAAATATTTCCAGAGAAAAGCTGATATCTTGAAAAAGGTGTTTAAAATATATTTCCCAGAAAACTCGAGATATTGTTTAAGGTAATCTAAACGGCACAAGTCCAGCATGAAGAAGCAACTGGCACTCGTCGTTGTTGTTGTTGATAATAATATATTATTATTGTTTTTAATGAGTGAACAGCAAAATAACACAAAGCATGAATCGGTCTGAAGTCTCTACTCCCAAACCTTTTGTGAAACCACTATAGTTCTTTAACAGGATGCATTATGGGTATCAGGTTTTTGCTGGTTTAGCTTTTTGATTAGTTTGTTTAACTACCTTATTATATCGGCCATTTTTTGACTTATTTTCTTAACATTTTTCCCTGTATTTTGACTTGGATCAGTCTACTTAAATCTGAACATTCTGACTCTTTCTCTCAACATTTCTACTTTATCTTAAACTTTTGAACCCTCCTCCAATTAATTAGTCTCCTGATTGGCCCTAATTATGTGTCACAAAGCCTGGACAGCCAGCAGAGGGCGACATTGTAAAATCTCTTCAGACTTGTGTTCCTCTGACTCGTACACCCTGACATTGGCATCATCATCATCATCATCACTGAGGAGGCATGAAGTAAATTGCAAAATCTTTTTTTTTTTTTTTTTAAGCTCTTGACAATTTTGTAGAGCTCTCTACAGGATATGTGCCGAGTACTACCAGTATCCTGCAGCTAGAGCATTCTATTAGTGAGTTGATGAAAGAATGTTGAACTTCAAAATTATTTTTAATTGGTTAAACCTTTTTAGGAGGACATCCTGAGCCTTTTATGGACTTGTGAGGTTTGATTTGTTATAAATTAGCATGTAATGGTCACTGCTGTGGTTTTAGGTCTCTCTTCTGGAGGGGAGCTTCTAGATGTTGGAACCAAATGAAGCAGCTGTGTTTTAATGTTCTCATGCTGGAGCAGCTCAGTTTGGTTTGGGATGATTTAAATAGAGTGAAATGTTTAATATCAGGATGCTTTTAGAGTTAATTTAATTGATTTATAGACCTTAACGGAACAGATCAGTTTCTTATCTACTTCCAATCAGGCCATCTACAAAGTGTTCAACGAGTCTGCGTGCATGTACTCCAGAAACAACTGTGAGCCAGCTGTAAGTTAATGCTTCATAAAATATATACCATTTGTTTGCAAATCTACACTTTTGCTCACATTCAGTGTTAAGTCTTCCTTATTTTAATGAAACATCTCCAAATCCTCCTCAGAATTACTCGACGAGTATCATGAAGCAGCAGTGTCCCGACTCGCAGTGCCTTTTTGCCTTTTATGGGGGAGAAACTGTTTACCACAAATACCTGATCGGGCTGCAGTTCTACAACGTCTTCCTCTTCTTCTGGTGTGCCAACTTCGTCACGGCTCTGGGACAGATGACCTTAGCCGGGGCCTTTGCCTCCTACTACTGGGCCTTCAACAAACCAAAGGATATTCCTTCGCTTCCCGTGTTTTCTTCCATGGGGAGAGCTCTCAGGTGTGTGCGGCTGAGCGGGTACTCATTTGTTTTTGACACCTGGTTTTGTCAGAAACTTAATCATGTCCCGTTTTAGGTATCACACGGGGAGTCTGGCGTTTGGGTCACTCCTCCTCGCAATCATTCAGACCATCAGAGTTTTACTGGAGTATTTGGACCACAGGCTGAAAGGTCTGGAGCTTTTTGCAGCTCGGGGTTTTGTAGGATAACGCTTACTGAGGATTGGGGAAAAAGCCTTCAAACGTTTTATTTCTGTTTGCAATTCACAGGAGCCCAAAACAAGTTTGTCAAATTCCTATTGTGCTGTCTGAAGTGCTGCTTCTGGTGTCTGGAGAAGTTTATCAAGTTCCTGAACAGAAACGCCTACATTATGGTGAGAAATGTTTCACAAAGCAAGTACTTTACATGCTGCGATGGACTGGCGACCCGTCCAGGGTGTCCCCCGCCTCTCGCCCCTTGACTGCTGGAGATAGGCACCAGCTCCCCCGCGACCCTCTGTGGAGGAATAAGCGGCTACAGAAAATGGATGGATGGAAGTACTTTACATGAGCTTCCTCCTAGAGTCTACGGTCGGGGAAGACTCGCGTTAATACAGATATTCTTGGCTAACTAAGCAGCCATAAAATCATGCAATAATTCTGCAACAACTGAATAACGGCAGGTTACTCTGTCAACGCAACACACGGACTGAGCCATCACAGCTGGAGAGTGACTTAAACTAAAATCATCTCATGTCAGATGCGGAAAACTTAAATTTTAGAATATTTTTATCTTGTTGTTGAACTCACTTGTGGCATCACTGAAAGTTTTTTCTCAGAAATGTAATATGTGTGTTTGGCCTCTAGGTGGCAATATATGGCAAAAACTTCTGTGCTTCTGCCAGAGACGCGTTCATGCTCCTGATGAGGAACATAATCAGGTAATTATCACTAACACCTGAGCCGTTCTGATGAATTTTAGTCTCTTACAGGAGTGTTTTATTTCACCAGGGTTGCTGTGGTGAACAAAGTGACGGATTTCCTCTTATTTCTGGGGAAACTTCTCATTGTTGGTCTTGTGGGTGAGTCTGTTTCATTCTTAGTTGTAAATAAAACATTTCCAGCCATTTATAAAGAAAAAGGTGTGATTAACTGTTGCAACTGACTACTGGATGAGTGTGTTTCTCCTGTGTAAAGCTCAGTTTAACTGTTATTCATGATATTGACACAGCTCTGTTCGGCAAGAAGCAAAAATTGTATTTTTCTTCTTTTAATCTACTAGTCTGGACAACCCTAACCCTATCAGGCCACTAGGTGGCATCATAAGTTCAGTCTTATGAATTTCTATTATATTAGCAAAAGTCTCTTTATTGAACACTGATTTATATTTTTTAGCCTGACAGGTTGTACTACTTGGTCCCTTTTTTAAAAGTACTGCAGTCCTATCCAAGTCCCATTTCATGACTATACTAAATCCAAAGTGGACGTGTTGCTCCATCAGTCCTAATCGGTTTGTTTTTTCTCTACAGGAGTCTTTGCCTTCTTCTTCTTCTCTGGACGAGTGAAGGCTTTTGAGAACACAGCTCCTCATCTGCACTACTACTGGGTTCCCATCCTGGTGAGAACGAGATGTTTTCCGCCTAGGAACGCATTATTATCAGATCTGCAGTGGATTAGTTCAGTTTTTGTTTTGACGCTTGCCCCTTCCCCCACCAGACTGTGGTGATTTGCTCGTACCTCATCGCTCACGGATTCTTCAGCGTGTATGCGATGTGTGTGGACACGCTGTTCCTCTGTTTCTGTAAGTGATGACTCCTCTAGTCCTTTTTATTTTGGTGCATGCATGTTGTTATAATTGGCACATTAATAGTTGCATCAACAGTCAACTTGATCTCCTGACTCTGCTTTTGGTTTGGGGCTGTCACTAAATCCTAATAGCTTATTTGCAAAAAATGTGCCACATATAAACTTCTGCTTTATTTCAACATAACTGTCTGGCTTGTTACTATGAAGTTGTTGCCTGGAAATGAACTTTAACCTTTTTATATCTGCATTGTCTGGGTGCTTTTGCTTGCTTGTGGTTTGACTTTCTCTTTTTTTGTCTCTCCTTTTCCCTTTTCTCACTTCCATCTCCATTTCCCTCCACACTGGCTTTTTACCTTGATTTCCTTTACTAACCTTCTGTTCAACTAAAATAAACACACACACACATTAAGGTGAAGACCTGGAACGTAATGACGGTTCGGCTGCGAGGCCTTATTACATGTCGATGAGTCTTCGTGAAATCCTGTGGAAGGACGGGGCAGACGATCCGTCTGTGGCCTCGGTGCAGCAGCAGCTCGACGAGGACGCTCAGTCCAAACCAGATCCTCTCACTCGGCAGGACGCAGCTTAAAATGGACTTCTTTAAACTCATTTAAAGGCACAAGAAATGACTGTAGTCCTCAAAAGGAGGAGTAGGGAATTCACAGTGTGCCTCAGACTTATCTTTGTGATATCTGGTAACACAACTACAAAACACTTGGTGGTTAAACTTCAGGAAATTCAAACTTTAAAGTCGTTAAATATCATACATTTTTTGTTCTTTTCTTTAATACAAGAAAACATGTTGACCATTTGCTAAACTGTCCCCCCCCCAAATAGACTTCAAGTGTATTAAATAACGTCTCTGCATACGACATGGTAGTAAAAGATAAAATAACCACGCCACAACATGTTTGGCTCCAAATGTTTCCAAAATTCAAAACAATGCAGCGTTATTTCTATAAAAGTAGCTTTGGCTATTCATCCAAACATGCTCAAGTTAATCTTAAATGAACAATTCTTACAGTTTTAAAGATTATGCCCTTTAATATTTGACCTGTTTGATGGTTATTTACATGAAACGGATTAGTTTCAACCAGTTAAACAAGCTAACGAGTCAATCAAACATGTCATTGTGGTTCATGCTAATAGCACATATCTGTAGCATTTCCTGTCCTGTTCTGATCCATGTGATGTGAAACATGATACTGTTAGCTCATAAAACAGCATTTCCATAAGCTACTAAGCGACTAGCCGTTAGCTTGTTTCTCTGATCATAATCTCCAAACTGAAGTGGTTCAAAGCCGTCTACAACAAATACGATATTAATCAGTCATAACTTTTCAACATAATTCTACTTCAGTATATAAACTATCAGTTGATATTTACTTCCAACTAAACCATGTTACCCATGCATGCTAGCATAACGCAGCTCCACAAGAATAAAGGATTTAAAAATGTTTTTAAATGGTCACATTGTGTGAGAAGTGAGAACATTACTTCTACTTTATGTCCCCCTTTTTCATTTCATACTTTTAGCTGATCTCTTAAAGCAAAGGTTCACAAACTGTCCGTATTCTGAGATGTGACCCAGCTAGTGCTGGTTGAACTCTGCAAAATACTCAATTTAGTCAACACAAACATGCTCAACAAGCATTTATCACTACTGTTCTTATAATTGATTAAAATTTGCTATTAACGATAACGTTTTGCATAATTCAGATCATGTGACCCACAGTGGGTCCCAAACCCGACCCACCTGGTTTAGGAGATGGTCAGCTGGACCGCTTTTATCATGGTGTTTTATGATGAATCATGTGATGCTGTACAGAAGGTGTGTACTATTATAGACTGCAACTCCTGAATGGTAGGATTTAGGCCCACCAGCCTAAACAGTTGTTGTAGGTATTTTATGTTCAGGCTTTTGATAAAACGAGGTCTAAAAAAATCTAATCAAATGTTTTTTAATTTAAAATTTGTGGAAAATCACATCATTCTAAGAATCAGACATGTTAGTTTTTAGACCTTATACAGCAAACATGACCAGATACCATATCATGTACTCTCTAGTGACGGAGTAAAATTTATTTTGAAGAGTAGAAAACATTCAACCAATCAACCCTGGGAAATTGATGCTTTTCTTTTAATAAGAGAAAAGTATGCGACCCTTTTAATGGTTAATCATTTCCTGCCAAAATACAAGTACTTTATTACCTTTAAAATACTGCATTTATATATATCTTCTACATTTTTTGTGTGGCCTGCCAGTACTTTCAGCTTTAGCTTTTATTTGTAGTAAAATCTTTTTATATGTATAAAGATTTTCTTTAGAATGTGTGTTTTGGCAGTAGGATTGAAAACTGCTCAGGTAAATGTTTGGACACTGGATTTATAGGAAGGATTTCTCCCAACCCCTTACCTTTTTTTTTATTTTTTAAGAGTTCCTCTCATCCAGTAATTAGTAAAAACTTGAAGCTTATTTTGTGCCTCTTACAGTGTTTAGTTTTTTTTGCACATTTTAATAGTTTAAAACGTTTACATCAGATTTCAAAACTATTAGTTTGATTTTGCTTTATAAAGAACTTTAATTTTCACACTAAGCCATATTTGATTTGTCTGTATAAATGAGTTATTTGTACTTTAAGTTTGTACACATTGTTGTATTTTGTAACCCTATATAAAAACCATAAGTGCTTTAATATCAAGTCTTAAATGAGTCCTAAATGAAAAGTTCTGATTTTGCTTTACCAAACTAAGAATAAAGTTGAAGTTCTGACCGTGTGATGCGTCTAATTGATGACATGTATTGAATGTCCTTCCAGTGGAGGACCTGGAGAGGAACGACGGCAGCCCTGAGAGGCCCTACCTGATGCCCGAGAGCCTCCGTAAAATCCTGAACAAGAAGAACAAGACGGCTCCAGCTCAGTAGAGCACTTCATCAGACGGTCTGAGTGGAGCTGAACGACCGTGGCTCTGATCCGAATGCTGCCAGTCACCTGGAGCCTACAGGGGACAATCAGCTGGGTGGTTGTTTTTTTTCCTGCCAGGATCCAAACAGGTCCCTGTACTCCAAGGTTCCGTTTCTTTAAGACGCTGACGTTTATCAGATGAATAGATTTTAAGCATTTTTAGTTTTTTGCATTTTGAAGTGTTTTAAAATGTCTTATTTTTAAATACTCTGATCTTTTATTTGCTATATCCGAGTGTCATTTGAAGGTACATTTAGTGTTTCTGAGCTTTTTATACTTTCGTAATGTTGGATAATGTAAACATGTTAGAATCTGACAGCATCTTATTAGATTATTAGTTTCTTATCAGATCCAGATCTTATTAGCAAATATATTCAAAATCATGCGTTTATATAAATCGATGTACAGGATTAGTTTTGGGTTTGTTATATTTATGGAGGTGAAATATTTTCAAATAAACGTTTTCTTAAAGAAAGTCTCAGGTCTATTATATTTCTACCAGGGAGCATTAGTACCATGTCAAAGGAAAACGTATAGTTTAAATGTTTTGGAAAAAAGTCGACCATCCCGATAAGACAAACCTCTTTGTTCCTGAAACTGATTTGTTCTATTTTTATAATTTGTGTTATTACAAATTATAAATAATGAGACGTTTTATTGATGTCTGTTTGGTAGCAACCTCCACACCAGAAATTAATGTATTCCTTCACAATAATGGTCTCTAACATACCCACACATAACTCAAAACATCTACAGCTTATTAAAGTAGTTTAATAATACTGTTCTCTGATAATACTGATCTTCATTTAAGTTTTAATAAACTATTTTAGAAGCTTTAAATGTTTTAAATTACATGTGTATGTTTGAAACTCTTATTGTGAAGGATTCTGAGTGGATGCTGTTGCAGAAGTAGCCAAAAGATGGCGCCTTGTGTCAGCAAAACACATATACTATAGATTACTTCATAAATACACACTCAGCCCTCAGTTAAAATAATAAAACGAGTTGTTAGATTTACTAATCATCTTCAGGCTAAACCTTTATTAGATTCTTCATGATTTATAGACTCTAACTTTAGTAGGTACACCTGTTTCTATTGTTTATTAACACAAACATACCAGCCAATCACATGGCAGCAGCTCAGTACATTTATGGTGTGGAGGAGACATTCTGGTCCCACTTTGGGTCCCTTACTGATCCTGGTTTAACCTCCACAGCCTACCTGAGTGTTGCTGACCATGTCCTTCCCTTTATGACCTCATGTTCTGATGCTACTTCCAGCAGGATGATGCTCCATGTCTCAAAGCTCAGATCATCTCTAACTGGTTTCTAGAACAGGATGACGAGTTCACTGGACTCCAACGACCTCCAGTCACCAGGTCTGAATCCAGTCCAGACCCTTAGATGTGGAGGAACTGGACCTTCACATCATGCTGTCATGTCAACATGGACCAGAACCTCTAAAGAATGTTTCCAACACCTTGTTGAATTTATATGAAGAATTAAGGCAGTTCTGAAGATAAAAGTAGGTCCAACCTGGTTCTAGCTGCTGAAAATAAACGCATTTCCTAAATGTGACGATGAGAGGACTTTGTTAAAGTGTTTGAGGCTTCAGTTGATTTTGTGGTTCCAGTTTGGGTTCAGAACATCAGAGCAGCCTGAGTTTCAAACCGTCTGATTGGTCACAGGGACTTTTGTCCTGCAGCGCTTTCAAAAACATTCTGATATCATAAAAAGCCTAATGAGCTTATTTATCTGTGATTTATGTCTTTATTCAACCAGCTGGTGCACACACACTGCTGCAGGGGAAAATCATTTCCCTGGCTGTGTTTCAGGTCATTGTCATGCTGGAAGTCACAACCACGGCTCGTCTTCAACCCTCTGACTGAAGGAAGGAGGTTGTTGTGATACATGTCCCCATCTATCCTCTACTCAACACGATGCAGTCGTTCTGCAGAAAAACACCCCAAAGCACGATGCTTCCACCCCCGTGCTTCATGGTTGGGATGTGTTCTCATCCTCCTTCCTCCAAACACAGTGAGAGGAGTTTATACCAAAAAGTTCTATTCTGGTCTCGTCACTTGTTCATTAAAATAACACTTTAAATTGGCTGATCTCAGAAACTTGAATTAGATGTCATTAACTGACGTTAGAGGCTTTATTTGTTTTGTGTCCTCCACCTGGTGATGGAGGGAATGACCAATCAGAGCTGAGAGACGCTGAAATGCTCCACATAGTTACCCAGACTCCCCATGGTTTTCCTCGTCATTAAGCGTCACTTTTCAATTAGTCACACATATTTTCTTTTGTTAATTGGTTTGATGAACTTTAAAGAATGATATTTTCTCTTTGCTCTCAACATAAAGGTGGTGCAGAGCTGAGAACTAACAGCTGACTGGCTCACACCCAAATATGCACAGTGGTTCTGCTGAATGTTGGTCATGAGGCTCATGAATGTTAAAACTTTCTAAAGGTGTGCGTGTCTTGTGTTGTGTTGATAAGACGCCGTCTGCCCACATTCCTCTCCGCTGTAACCTGTTGTGTCTCTAAAGTCTTTGAATTCCTGGATCCAAAGTCCAAAAGAAAAGCCAGAGTTCTATGAATTTAGTTAGAAATTCATGATGAGGACAGGAGGGGCTCAGTCATCACTTATGGAACCAATATTAATTCTCTATTTGGCTTAATTCCAGCTAAAACATGAAGGTTGTGATTTATGATGAATGTCCAGAGAACAGAAGATATGTGACAGAGAGACGAGCTGAAGTCAAGTATTTAATCATTATCAGAAGTAATAATAAAAAATCCATGGATAAATATAATGTATTTTTGCAGAACAGAAGTTTAACATTAATCAGGTTTTTATAGGGTTTAAATGAAGATCAAGACCTGATCTTTTCATAGGAATGTTGAACACACGAGGAAACTCGCTGCACATCATTTTTTTCCACTCGAAGAACTTGAACATGCAAGATATGATGTGCGCGTGCATTTGGAGTTATTCTAAACAGATTTACTTTGAATTGCACAAAAGTAAAAATAATGAACAAAAAAGACATTTTCACCAATAAATAAACAAAAACAAAAAAGTCAAACCATCTTTCCTCCTGGAGAATCAATAATTAAATGAATCTGTTTGATTCAATAATAATAAAACCATGTTAGTGATTAAGAAAACAGAGTGCCCAAAGAATACTGATCATCTATTGGGAATTAGCTTGATTTATTCATTTAAATTCAGTGATGAGTTATCAAACGTTACTCTGAGTTTATGCCTTTAAGTCTAGAAGTTTCAATATTCTGACAAAAATGTGATTCCTAATGAAATCTCTTCAGTCAGACAACAGGGAGAGGTTTGCTGAGGGTTAATGAAGCTCTGCTGCAGCCGTTAATGAATGAGGGCAGGTCATTCTAATTAAAAGTATAATTAACTCTCAGCTATTCGTTTCTTTCTGTTTCACATTATCTATTCAAGTCTTTCTTTCAATGCAATTATTAGGAACCCTGAAAAAACGTCCTGAAGGTTGTTTTCTTCCTCTGTCTGCATGTGTGTGTGTGTCTGTTAGCAAAATATCTCATAAACCACCATGCAGATTTTAATGAAACACATTTAAATTAATCTCTGGATTAACATCTGGAGTCAACCCAAGTCAAGACACCTTAATTGACCTTATAGCAAACATTAAAAGAACCATAACTCAGTGGAGGTTACAGACATTCATGCAAATCCTTATGAAGGTTACAGGCTAATTAATAGTTCTGATGGATGTTGTTTTAGAGCAATAATACAGCACTGTGAAAAATATTCACCCCTTACAGATTCGGAAAAGGAAAAAACAATCCAAATCAACCTGGTCTTGTGTGAAAAAGTAATTGCTCCTTTTAAAATCCATGAATTTTCTGTGATTAAACACATTATTTGTAAAGTTGAGTTCAGTTCCACCAGACCTGATTACCACCAGACCTGTAGAATTAAGAAATCACTTCAACAGAACCTGTGTGACGACAGGAAGTAGGCTAAAAGATCTCAAAAAGCAAGACAGCACGCCCTGTTACAAAGAACCTCAATACCAGAAGAACTGCAAGACTCAGTTCAAGTTTTGGTCAAAGGTCATGATTCAGTAACACAAAAGACTAAAAACAGGATAAAAAGACTTCCAAGACCAAAACCTCTCCTGAGCTAAAACAACACAAAGGCTCGTCTCACATTTGCAAAAAACAACTTGGTGATCCTCAAAACTTTTGGGAAAATATTCGATCAATTTATGAGACAAAAACGTAACTTTCTGTCAGACTAACTACCAACCACCAGTCAGACAGGGTGGTGGTAGGGTGATGGTCTGGAGCTGCTTTTGCTGTAATGGATGGAACCATGAATTCTACTAGAAAATCCTGAAGGAGAATTTCTGACCTTTGACCTTAAACAGGCTGTTGATGTTAGAAAATGTGGAACAAAGTCCCCCCACAGTGACCTGATTGCTACCGTAGTTATCACAAACACTGGGTTGTGGTTTTAGCCACCAGGAGTGTTAAAAGCAGTTATTAAAATTAGAGGGTAATTACTTTTTCACACAGGCGGGTTAGGAACAATTTTATCTTTAATAAATGAAATCCTCATTTGAAAACTGTAAATCTTTGTCTGGTTTTAGGATTCAAAACATTTAAATGTGACGAGTCAGCAACAACAGAAGAAATCTGTAAGGAGCAAATACTTTTTCACAGCTGAAACTCCTAAATCACACATTTAATTCACATTCACTTGTGTGCATTTTTAAATGTAACTAATCTAATCTGGATTGGACAATATTTTAAAGACACAAAGTTTAAAATCAAACTTAACCCTTATAAATACAGTTTATTTACACTAATCTAATATGAAGGTATAAGTCAATGTGGGGCGTGGACTCCGTGGCAACCCGTTTTTGTGGATCGCTACAATAAAAGGACGCAGACAGGCCACGCCCACCAGCATCAGGGCGCTCACAGCAGTGACGCTCATGTTTGCTGTTAAAATAGAAACCAGAGCTGCACCAAGGTTTGACACAGAAAGAATATTCTGCTGTTGCTCGTCTTACCTCAAAGGATTCATGCGTCAGAATATTGTGATTGTGGTAACCAAAGTATTCAACAGCAGCTCGGTTTCATTCTGTGTCTTTGATTTATCAGAGTAAAAGGAGACACCAGGACATCAGATGATGTCAAGAAAAATGCTAAAAGCTGGAAAAAACTCGCATCTTTCACAGGAAAACCTGAGGTAATGGTGTTCCTGAGGGGATGAATAAGACTTGTTACACAGAGAATTTTAAAAATAGCTTCATATTTTAGGTCCTACAACACTGATGAGCTAATGGCTAGATTAAAGTGATTTTATACTGTTTTAAATATTTAAAACTTCAAAATTTGATGATGGTATTGACAAGTGTACATCTGAATTACTGTGACTGTTTGCAGGGCTGCAGCCGCACAAATACCATGAACTAAACAGTCTAATGCAAAACTATAGAGGTAACAAAACAAGTAATTTAGCCTTCTAAAACAGCAAGAGTTGTTTTAAAGTAGTCAAAAATTAGTTGCTAGTTTGTCTCCAATCAGCAGCAGCGTCTCTCTCGAGCTGACTAGAGGACTACTTCCTGTTTCTGCTTGCTTTGACGATGTTATTGGTGGATATAGGCTTTAGTGTAGATAAATCAAAACATCCCTATAGACGGGAAGGTAAAGCCTAATGTTAGAATACAAAAAATATCTGGTCTAAATATACTTTGACCATCTGAAACAGAGGAAAGAGCGGTGTATTTGTTATTTATATTCTCAAACTAATGTTAAACAACCAAGGCTGACTTAGTGCTTCCTAATAGATGGCATTAAGAAGGTTTAAGTTTGTCAAAGGTCCAGATCAGCAAGCACGGCCTGGTCCTTGGTCCGGTGTGTGTGTGTGTGTGTGTGTGTGTGTGTGTGGCACTTACACATCTCCCCAGATTCACCCCCTTCCCTTGGACCGGGGAACGGGTCCTGGATTTGCTATGTGGTCCGAACAGAACCGGCTCTGGGTGCAGATCCGGACCGGAGCCTGTTTTATAGAATAATGAAACACTGTGGGATTGAAGGGGTTTCACTTTGCTGCACTCCGACTAGCTGTTAGCTCATTAGTCCTATGTATAATCTGCATTTCTCTGACCAGAGGCTGTTCAGGAAGCTACTTTACAATAATAAAAACTTTTACACTGAAACACACTTCAATGACTGAAATATCCCTAATGACATAGACCTGATGTTATGGTTGTGTTTGTTTTCAGCCTTAGGGAGCAGCTCTGTAAAATAATAATTAAAACATTGTTGGAATATTACTCCAGTCGCTGTGCATGAATAGACCTACAGGCATTTGGAGCACACACCTCTCTCTCTTTCACTCTCTCACTCTCTCACACACACCCCTCTGTTCTGCTCCATGTAGAGTCGCCTCCCACCATAAGAGCAGCAGTTCCAGTCTGCTCTCTGGTCTAAAAGGAGAGCTCTGGCTTCTGCCAGGTCCCAGACTAAACTCGTCTCTCAGCCAACTTCAAACACTGGAACAATTTATATGAAGACACAAACTTGTAGAGAAAACTCTTTTTGGAATCCTAACACGGACATTTAATCCTTCTCTGGACCAGAAGTGGAACTAAAACACATTTAATAATAAGTTGTGTTTAATTCAAGCCTTGAATAATCTCTTTGGAAAGCTGGAATTTAACTTTAAGAGACTCCTGTCAAGATGAGTCCCATTCCTTAAGACACCAGACGAGATGGGAAAACTGAAGCCAACCATGGTAGGTGTCAGAAACCATAAAGAGCCAGAGCAGCTGTTTGGGTCTGCTGGGGACACAAATACAGAACCTCTGAAATACAGAATAAAACAAAAGTTTAGTTATTTTAAAATCTGTTCAGTCCTTTTACTTCTTTAATATATTTATGGTTTCTGATATGTAATCTGACCGTTCTAAATAACTTACATTGTGGTTTTGTATTCAAATACAAGACTAACTTCTTCAGTTTGTGTGATTTAGAGGGAGATAAGTATCTGTGACATAAGAGTAAAAGTTCCCTTCTGCTCCTTCCTGCTCCTGCCTGTCTGTCCTCTAACCTCAGTGTCTGTCCTTTCACTCCCTTTAATAATAAATGTTAAATATTCTGGTCTTAATATCCCAAATCTTTAGTTCTGATACCAGAAACAGAAGGTTTTCCTTTGAATAGAAGGAATTAATGATTGGCAGCGACAGCCACCTTGAATTAAGTTGACTCCAAAAGTTAATCAGTTGTAGATCCAATAATTATTTTCTGTGAATTTTATTAATATCAGCGCTGAAGGAAAAACCTCACACAGTGTTTAGTGCTCTGAGACCTTTATCTACCAGGACACAGAATTTTAGGTCTGTAAAACTGATTTGCCATTTTAATGTTTGCTAATGCTAATTACGTAGCTGTGGTGGCCATATTGAATTGGATTAACTTCAAACAGTTGTAGGATTACTTTATGACAGCTTCATTAAAAACACTGATTACTTCTTTAATATGTCAAGAAAGCTGTTTTAAACAGTTAGAATCAGGATAAGTTCATTCATATAACATTTTAAATCTAAACATTTAGATGATGGCTAAAAACACAAAAACTTTTAAAATTAAATAGTTAAATCATTACATTTGAT
Source organism: Callopanchax toddi (assembly GCA_006937965.1). Taxonomy (NCBI): domain Eukaryota; kingdom Metazoa; phylum Chordata; class Actinopteri; order Cyprinodontiformes; family Nothobranchiidae; genus Callopanchax; species Callopanchax toddi. Next base: position 1,887,986 of record SSNR01000107.1, on the reverse strand, counting down.
CATTTTGTGAAAAAATGAATTAATTATTAATTCATTACAGTAATTTACCACCATTATCTAATATTTCTCCTAATACATTTTCAACACTTTTCTAAGTCCTGCAATGTGGCTGATATTCTTGCAATGCATTGTGGGTAGCAACCTCATGATGGTGTTTATGCCTTAAAAGTGTGTCAAATAGGTAAATCTAATAAATGATGTAATCAAAGTGCATTATGGGAAAGCTACTGTATCTTCTACACAGCTGTGTCACTCAGGCTCCTGATGTAAATTAGTTTGGATTCACATCAGATTAAACGCACTATTTGACAGCAAACAGACACTTGAATTTAATTTGGAGGAAAACCCAACAGAGAGCCTGTGATCCTCTCAAGTGTCCTCGTGTCCCGCAGTTTAGTTTTTTAGGCTGAATAAAAATGGAATGCATCCCGGCTGGAGCCTTGTTCCAGTCCAGATGAAACGTGAACAAAGCAGCTCTTTGGTGTCACGCGGCTGGACTCTGCTGGAGCTTTTGTGAATAAAAATGATTTGAAAAGATCAAACGAGTCCTGACCTCCTGCTTTGATTAAATGAAAGGTTTCCTCCTGCTGCTGCACAAACACCTGCAGCCCTGCGGTTCCCTTTGACCATGGGATGGTGGAAATTTAAATCTCTTGTATTTTTTGCATTAGTATTTATTTAGCTTTGCTGTGTGTTTGATTTTTCCTTCATTTGTCCAAATGTTGACATGCTCAAATAGGATTCTTGGGAAATCCTGAAGGGGATTGTGAAAACCTCTTTCTTCATGGAAGAAGTGTAGATTTGTATCTGTTCCATCTGTGTGTGCTACCTGCATGTCCTGTCCTCGCACGCTAACCCGTCTGGATGATGTTATTAGCTGCTGTGGTTCATGAGGGATTGGTGTGAGTCTGAATCAGCTGTTGTGTCATTTGTTTGTGTGCAGTTTGGTCATGATGGTTGATCACTATTTTTATTTCTTCCTGTCTCAGCCTTCGAGCTTTCTGTTGAAACCACAAACATGACTTGATCTATATGAGTGTTTGACTTGTATATGAAGGTATAAACTTTATTAGCGTGCATAAAGCTGACACACTTTTCCCACCTCTTCCAGAATCCTGTGCAGGAGTGGGGTGAGGAGACTGAGGATGGTGTGGTGTACGGCGTCACTCTGCACCGGGAGCCCGTCCCTACGTCCCCCAAACCCGGTGAGACGAGCTCGCCGTGCTCTGGCTTTGTCCAGTACCGAACCTGCAAGGTGCGGCGTCTGAAGGCCGCTGTTCTGGAGCAGCTAGTCAGTCACTTCCTGTATGGAAGGAACCTGGAGCAGGACTATGACAGGATCCTCCTCTCTACGTACAGAACCTTCACCAACAGCAGCAGACTCATAGAGCTGCTGTTCCAGATGTACGTCTCATTTATTCATTTATTTTATTAAAGGTCTACAAATTTGTTAAGGAATCCATATTACCTGCCATCTTTTAAATTAAGAATTATAGTGGTTTTAGTCAAAACTTGAGTGTTTCACAAAATCTTGCATGATCTGTTGGCACTCAGTCTGTTGTGAATGACTGAGTTTCTAATGAATCAAGTTTTTAGTCAATAATCTGTAAAACTGCCTGAGTTACTCAGATGTTTGTGTTTGCAAAATGTAATCAGTTGTAGAGGAAGGTGTACTCCTGACTTTCTGAGAGTTTAAGTTGATTCCTACAGTGGTTTGTGAGATATTTTTCTAATGGACATACGAGGTTCAATCAGTTAATGGGAAAGTTTTAAGCAAAGATCATCACATGTGCCACTAACATTGCTAAGTGCTAATTAGCCATTAGCAGTTGAGTGAGGATTATAGGACATTTTATCTCAACATTAAACTTGTGAATTAGCTGTGGCGGCCATCTTGAATTGGGTTGATTCCAAACATTAACCAGTTGTAACCAGTAATTCTTTTTTGAGAGTTTTAAAAAAAATGCCTCTACAACACCACGTGTTAGCTAACCGAGTTAAAGCCTTTCTAGTGTTTTCTAAGGTCAGTTGGTTACGGCAGCCATCTTGAATTGTGTTGGCTCCAAAAGTGACTCAGTTGTTGGTTGAATGGTCTCTTTCTGAGAGCTTCATTCAAATGAAAAACATTACAAGCTAACTATGTATCATGATTTTATTATACCTCCAGTTCTTCTCCAGGATGTAAATGATCTGTTTTCTGCTTCGTTCTTGGAAAACCTTCTTGGTTTGTTGCTGATGCAGAGTCACCTTGTTTTGGGTGATCTTTTCTCTGTTTCCACTGATCTTATCCCAGCTTTGATGTAATGATAAGTGCCTTGCAGGTGCTCATTATCAGGAGCCTCTCAACAACAACAATTATGCACAGATGAGGGTATAGACTGTGGTTAGCAGGATCTGAGCTCAGCGGTTAGCGTAGCGGCTAAAAAGAAGAGCTCGTATGCACTTTTATTTATGCGCTGTGTGTGTTTCTGCTCACAGAGACAGTGCCTCGTTAGATCTGGACAACGTTGACTACTCCAATAGGTAACTGCTGAGTTTAACTCGACATCCTGTTTCCTCTCTAATGAGTCTCTTTGGTTTAATGTGTGATTTTTCACTTTTGTTAAAATGTGATGATGTTTTTCTGCTGCCCCCTCAGCCCTCTGTTGACCTTTGTCCAGACGTGGTTGGACGAGTACAGCGAGGACTTCAGGGATCCTCCTCAGCGCTCTGCGCTCATGTTGCTGTTGGATCACCTGAGGATCAGCTGCGCGGTGCACGACGACATGCGCAGCCAGCCCAACTTCTGCTCACTGGCCGGCCAGGCTGAGGAGCTGCTCAAGAGGTTTCAGCAAGAAGGTATCCCCTCTCCTCTGAACCAGTCCCAGCCAGTAATATAAAAAATCCTAACCCTTTATAGGGCAAGTGACTATACTTGGTCACTGTGCATTGTGCAAAACATTTTATAGATTATATTTTTAAAACACTGCAAATAAGAATAAGAATAAAATATGTGGGTTAGGAACAGAACTGTTAGGATGATCAAATGCAACAAAGTAGCAGAAGGACGGGACAATATGAAGGTTGCAGGCCTTGGTAACCATGGCAACTAGATATATGATGATGCAAAAGGTCCAGAGCCAACAGTGGAGGAATAGGGAGGGGCCTGGTCGGAGCTGGTACTGTGGTGAAATGTGAGCCTGCCTCCTGAACAGGGTGACATTTTCCCTGCAGACTCCTGGAATGGATTTTTCTCTATTAGCTGTTGATTACATTTCCATAACTTTGAAAGAAGTAGTTTTGTGTCTTTTCTGGGTAAAAGAACATGCTTTAACTTGCAGCCCGAACCTGAAAATTTTACCAAAAACTTTGAAAAAGTTTATTATTACAAAGTAAGAAAAACCTGTAGCAAGGTTTTTTTTTAAATTAGAAAAAGAAAACATTTAAAGGGCCCATGACATCAGTTTCCATGTTTTCTGACTTATCTATCATGTTGCAATGTTGAGTTCTCACCTTAAACCTGCCAGAAAGAGCAAAAAACGGCGTCCATCAGTCTCCTAGTCCAGCCAGTGAGAAGCTCTTCCAGATTTCAGACCCAGGTTTCAAACAGTTTTTTTCACTCCGGCCCGCTATGAGGTCATAGTGATCCGGACTTGCTTATATGGTAAATTCTCCTCCCACATGCACTTCACGACAACTGGAGCGAGGCAGTGCCGCCGCCATTGCCCATAGACCGTGTAGTGTTTAGTTTCAGTTTCGTTTCTCTTTCACGTGACGACACTGCCCCCTGCTGCAGCAGAAGTGTCAGGCTGCCAAATAAGGAGAAACCCAGCAGAACCGGAAGGCGGCGCTTTCTTCTGATCTCTGAGTTGCTCGTTAGGAAATAATTACAGCGTATTTTGAGTTATAATGGTGCAACGCTGATCTAGAGGCATCAAAGATTACACCTGTTTAATATAAAGTGATTGGAGTCACAGGCACTTTAAAAACAATCAAATAAATTAACACCCCAATAAAAAAAAATTTAAGAAAAATGTATTTTTAATAGCTCGCAATGACGATCAAAGGTTGAAATGTAATTTTTTAAGTATTTCAGTGAGCGCCTCTTTATAGGGGTAAAATGAATGTGTTTTTGTTTTTTATTCAGAGGCAGCACCGACCCTCGGTTCTGCTGCAGCAGATCTGGATCAGGGTGAGGATGGGTCTGCTGATGAGGATTCAGGATGTGAAAACTCCTTAGATCAGAGCAGCATCATGGACTTCTCCGCCGTAGCCATCGCCGAGCAGCTCACTCGGTTGGACTCTGTACGCCTGACACCGTTTACTGTTCTGTTTCTGATTCATTTTGTCTGATTGTTTTGTTTTTAATGATCTGATTGCTGATGTTTTCAGGCTCTCTTTGTCAAAGTGGTGCCCTACCAGTGTTTGGGCTGCGTTTGGTCCCAGAGAGACAAGAAGGAGAACATGTCTCCCACCATCCGAGCCACCATTGCTCAGTTCAACGTCGTCACCAACCGGGTCATCATGTCGCTTCTCTCCCAGCCTGCAGACGCTGCTTGCAGCTCCAGCCCGCTGCCCATGTCGCCTGCACAGCGGGCCCGCATCATCGAGAAGTGGATCAAAGTGGCACAGGTGGGAAACGTTTCTAAGTTGACAGTTTTCATTCTGAGTAAGCACTAAGAGCATCACAGAACTGGACGAATCCACTGAATGCAGCTTGTTCCTTTGCAGGAATGTCGTCGCCTGAAGAACTTCTCGTCCCTGAAGGCCATCCTGTCCGCCCTTCATTCAAACGCGGTTTACAGACTGAGGAAGACCTGGGCTGCTGTTTGCAGGTTGGACCACTTCGAAGACCATATTCATTTGTTTGCTTGTAAAATATCTAAACTTCTACATAATCTTCATTTAATGAGGCCTTTGAACCCTCATCGAGTGCAGTTCAGTGACATTTGTATGAGCGAGTCAGCAGAAATCAGACCTGCACGTTTTAGCTGTTTACCTGCACCAACGCACCTGATTTAATGATTAGATCGCCTCCTCAGCAGGTCCTCAGTTCTGTTAATCACCCATTGATTCAAACCAGGTGTGTTGGTGCAGGGAAACATGCAGGTAGTGGCCCTCCAGGACCAGGATTGAACAGCTCTGCTTTAAGTGGCGACCCAAATTCTGGTTCAGGTTGTTAAAAGTTCAAGGGTACATGTAACAAAGCTTTATATAAACCAACTAGAGCAAAACAAGACGTAAATGGTTAACAGCTTTTACTGTGGATTAAAAACTGGAGTTATGCACTTCATGATGTTTCATGTTTTGATGTTTTTGCAGAGACAGCATGGCCACGTTTGATAACCTCTGGGAGACTTTTCCCGATGAGAACTGTGTTCTGACCAACAAGGAAGTCCTGGTGGAGGTGAGAACTGACACATACACACCTGCTTCAGTGTTTTTCAGAGCTAACCCTCACAAATGTTGGACTAATCTCAGTAGTTTGTCTTATTATTCCTGCACACAGATGTCTATGATTCTTTAAAAGCCTTAGAGTTTGAGCTCAGAGCTCCTCATTAGACCAGTTTATAGGATAATAATGAAGTTCAGATCAAACCCAAGTATTGTTCCACACACTGGCAATGATTATCTCCTGGAGCATGCCTTTTAGTCCTTTAATAATTACAAAGATTCCACATTGAGTTAATATTTGCAGAAATGTTAACCCGAGTACCGAGGGCAAACAGGAGGCCTGGAGGACATTTTGTCCTGCAGCCGTCTCTAAGCAGCTGTGTAACAAGTGTCTTTTGTCCCGTTCTGGTGAATGAACACTAAAGTGAAAAGATCATCAGCACTTCTCTAAAACATCTTCACTGGGAAAGAATCCCCTTTTTTCAGGCTGTTTTTCCTAAACAGAGACTTTTGTCTACTTAAACACTGTCTCTTTGTATTTATACTGCACATATTTACTTGTAAAGTTATAAATGTTAGACATTCAATAAAACAAGACTATTAAATGTCAGCTAATGTGTAATAAAACCCATTCCTTTGCTGGTGTGTTTGCCTGTAACCTTTAACTGAAGTGACTGTCATCAACAGGAAGGAGGGTCAGCCTCGGTGGATAACGTTTCTCCAAAGACGTACAAGAGGTGTCGACTCCCCAGGCAGATGGTAAGCCAGATCTAAAGCCCCGAAGGCGTGTGATTAAACCCCATACCTGAGAAAACCTGAGCTCAGAGGCAGGGTGGCTTAAGGTCAGCTTTTATTTTGAAGACGAAGCTTCATAAAGAGTTCTTATATTACAGGTCTAAAAGAGCTGATTAACCCCGAGGGCGGGCGGGTGGAGAACCCCGACCCAGAGATAATTTTAGCCCGTCTCGTTGCTGAGCGGGTTTCAGATAACCTCGGTGTCACTGGGATTATGGGGCGTAATAATAAACCAAACACGGGGGACTTTTTATGATCTGTAACACGAACCCACAGTGCTGACGGCTGACTTCTGAGTCACGTTTATCCCCTTCAGACAGAAACCAGGAGTGAACTGATGAAGGCTTGTTGTGTTTGCAGAGCACCTCCAGTGGAGTGGTTCCTTACCTCGGCACCTATCTGACCGTCCTCACCATGCTGGACACGGCGCTGCCCGACACCGTGCAGGTAACTCACCTTCTGCTCTGAAATAAATGACAAGTAGGAGTGAAGTATAAACAGGTGTGACATCTTAAAGAACTATGATTAAAGACATTACCATGAACAGTTCTATGTTTCAGTCCCTCATATTTGCTTTGCCGCCTTAAAAATGTCATTTTTACAAATATTATTATTATTATTATTATTAACAGAATTAGGCACTCTACTACTTTCTACATCTGAAGTCATTAAAACATTTAAAGCTATACTCCAGACAAACATTAACCTCTGAGCATAAACAACTCTGCTTGTTTTTACAGGGTGGACTCATAAACTTTGAGAAGAGAAGGAGGGTAAGTTGTTCCTTCTTATATTTTTTGTCTTATTTTTTTAAAAACAAAGTCCAGTGTTGTTGCTGCAGCCAGTTTTCATCCCCACACACTGGATGGGTGTGTGATCAAAGTCAACACACGCTTTAGTGCATACTGTATTAGAAAACTGATTTTAAACTTTTACAACTTGCGGTGTTTTGGCTTTAGCTGCTTTGCTTATTCATCAACATTTCCTTTTCTTCCTCTCTCTGCAGGAGTTTGATGTCCTGTCACAGATCCGAGATCTGCAGGCGTCTTGTTGTCTTTACAATCTCCCTCATCGCCCGAAAATCACTGCCTGGTTGCACGAACCCAAGCTGCTCACTGACCAGGAGAGGTGAGTTTCTGTAGAGGATCACAGTGTAGGGAGACAGTTTATCCAAACGGATCACAGGTTTTTCTTCATTATTCCTGCAGAGGTCTCAATATCACAAATCATTTTCCATTTTAAATCTTTTTATTGATCTCTGATTGGTACATTGGATCAATGTAAGGATCTATAAACACCAGCTGGTGATATTTAAAGAGCCAACAGTTTTTATAAATGATGTTTTAAACTGTGTTTATGGATTCTGTTGAAAGCATGGTGTTCTGACCTGCTCTAATGGGACCGAAGATAAGACAACAGACACAATGAGCTCATGTTATGATTTTCTGACGATAAGGGCTCCAGTCAGCTAAGGCTGACGAACTTGTGTGTTTTGTTGCAGCTATGAATTATCGAGGCAGCTGGAGCCTCCTGTCGACGTGTGTTCACCGACGTCGTGGAAGAAACGCTCTCTCACCAAGAAACTGTCCTTGTGAGTGTTAATCCTGCACAGATCAGTTGTGTGAAATCATAGAATTCAACAACAAATGTGGGCGGAGCTTATTCTAGAGGTTTTTCTCTGTCTTTAGTTTGCTGACATCGAGCGACGGTTCTAAAAAAGTCCCTGCTGACCAGATCAGCGTCTCGTCCTCTGGATCCAGCAGTTCTGAGATGGAGGATCTTTGTTCTCCAAACCTGACTCGTTCCGTGCGACCACAGGTAACCAGATGAGTGTGTGTGTGTGTGTGTGTGTGTGTCAACCCCTATTGTCTCTCTGACCTCAAATGATCCTTTTGTCACTTTTGCTAAACACTGGGGGGTTTTGTGTAACGACTCTGTGTGTTCTTTGTTTACGTTTCACAAACGCTCATCTGTTTTTAGGAAGTCAAACAGATCACTGAAGAATTTCTAATGAAAAGACGAATGTCTGTTAGTTCTTAGAAACCTACATAAAAATAACCTTTAATGCTCATCTATTAATGGCTCTTATTAAAACTCTTTCCCTCTCCTCTGCAGTCCTTTCACAGCTCCTGCAACAACGTAAACGAGTCCTTCTCTTCCTCCTCCATGTGCTCATCATCCTCCTCCTCCTCCACCTCCACCTGCTCGTCAGCAGCTTCCTATCCACAGTCTCCCTCGCCGTCCGGATCCTCCTTCGACTGCAGCGCCGACCTCTGCCCTGCAGCCTCGGCCGCTGATGTCACGAAGCCCTCGCCGAACCCTCAGCACAAACGCTCCATCTCCATGAACTCCCTGCCCGTGTACAACTGTCAGGGGGCCGACTCCTGCATCATCAGGGTCAGCGTGGACCTGGGCCACAGCAACGGCAACATGTACAAAAGCATCCTGGTGAGTTGAAGCTGTAGATGTGATGCAACATGTGCAACAACTTTAAAATGACAGGATCTGATTGATTATAAAACGGCACACACATATATATAAAAAACTTTTAAATAAAACCAAATGAAAAAGAACAAAATTTTTAAAAAGTTGTGTTTCAGAACAACTCTGTAAAGTTTCGGTTTCAGGGCTCAAATGATGGCTCTGCTCTGACACACCTGACTTGAATCAGTAGGTGATTAACAGGCTTCTGTAAAACCTGAGGGTTGTCTCTCAGGTGTGTCGGAGCAGGGCAACATCTAAATCAAGGATAGTGGACCTCTAGGACCAGGACTGGACACCAAGCAAAATGTGTCTGGAGGAAACAAAACAAAAAAACAACCTGTCATTAGCAAACCCTGGAATCCTGCTTTACTCTACCATCCCGTCTGCAGCCTCTGTCACTTTAAAATCCAAACTACTGCAGTTTGGAGTCCAAGATGTTCGCGTTCTCACGATGATCAAATGAGGACGTTGGTTTTTGTTTTGCTTCTGCCCTACAGCCATGACATCTCCTCTGAAACATGAGAATCTCTCCCCAGGTTTTAATTATACTTTGAAAAGCCCGGTACACCCATCAAACCAGTACTATAAAAAAGACTGTCAACATTAAAGGGACAGTTCAGCCATTTATCTACAGGAATGACCTGGTGACATCACTCAAAGTGAGCGGAGCTTCTAGAAACAGGAAGTAGTCAGTAGCTGCAGAACGGCAACAAACTACTAGATAATTTTGGGGTATTTTAAACAATTCTTGTTTAAAATGTCCTCAAAACTCTACTACCTGTTAGTAAACCCCTATTTAAGCATTTGATTGTTTAGTATACGGTGTTGATGCTGCAGCAAGATGTAAAATAGGTCAACCAAAAGTAAACTAAACAAGCAGTTTCATGCAAAATTAAGTCAGAAGACTACTTCCTGCTTTGGTTTTAGTGATGTCAACAAGGGGTGTGGTTTAAAAAAAAAGATAGAACATCAAACATGACATGAATACCCCTTTTTAATGAACCTTTCCCATCTAAGGTGTGTTCTGTGATTTTGTCGTTTCCAGTTGACCAGTCAGGAGAAAACGGCCCAGGTGGTTCAGAGGGCTCTGGAGAAGCACAACCTGGAGCACATGAACGGACAGGACTTCACACTGACGCAGGTCCTCTCGCAGGAAAAAGGTGACGACGACTGTCAAAACCCTTTACTTAAACGGTGCCCAAAACATGGAACCCACCAGTAACGATCTGCCTTGTTTCCTCTGTTTTCAGAGCTGCTGATTCCAGACAAAGCCAACGTTTTTTATGCCATGTCAACAACGGCAAATTTTAATTTTGTTATGCGTCAGAACCAAAAATTCCAGAAGAAACCACTGAGAGCAACTATTAGTCTGGGAAGGTTGAAAAAGTAAGAACTTCTACTGGAAAATGGACTTCTGTGAAAGCCATGTTCTCCTGGAGGGAGAAGAGATGCTTCAACGAAAACTGACAAGATGTCACCAAACGCACTTTATGGAGGAGAACGCTCTCTTCAACTGACTGACTTCCTGTTTGGAAGAATGATCTGAATCCAGTTAAACCAATGAAGAAATGCTCTGCTAAATATAGATGAAACTGCTGGTCGTAGAAAGACAAACACACCCTGCTGTGAGCAGCACGTGCCGACATTCTTTACATTTTTCTTCATCAACATGGAACTATAATGGACCTTTTCCACCCCAGCGGGGCGCCATCAGTGAGCTGGGGTTGCTGTGTGCAGCTCTTCATGGAGTCACACTCCAGGAGGCATCAGGACGGTTAACGCTCTCATCAGGTATCGGTTTGTTCCTGGGAGCTTCAGAAGGAACTCCTCCATCGCCGTGCTGCGATGGTCGCCGTCGCCACTGGAAGGATGACATTCCTGAGACTGACTAATGGCGACAACAGCACGGACATGTGTGTGTGTGTGTGTGTGTGCACGTAGCAGCTTTACATAAATAAAACAGGATTTCTTTGTGTTTTTAGTGTTTCTGTTAGATTTTAATTTAATATTTTGTATTTATTTACTGTGATTCACTTTACCTGCACCTTAATTGAACACATCTGACTTTATGTGGTTCTCACGAAGGAAACTAAATGTCTTTTATTCTAATGACTACAAAAAATACTTGAAATATTTCAGATTTTGATGATGTTTTGTGGACTCGTCAAGCAGCTTTGATTGAAATCTTAACTTGAAGATGAAACCCACATGAATCTCTGCGCTGACGTCACCCGATGAGGACGGTTTTCTGTTTCGAAAGCAGAACTCGATGTTTTGGACACATTCACAGAGAGTCAAGAGGTTTGCTCAAGGGCACACATGACTCTTCAGGAAGCAGACGAACAGGCTTTTCTCTGACCAGATCTTTACATGTAGCATGCAGGTTTTCTGCAAATGAAATATGAAACCATGGTTTATGTCCAGTAAAATTTGTTTTAATTATTGGAAATGTTTGAGTTGGAAAGCAAGAAATAAAAACTGTTAGGTTTGATACACATCAAGTGCTACAAATAAACACCTTACAGCCCTGCTTGACAGTTTTATTATTAATTCTCACTAATATAACTGTGAACACTCATGCAATTAATCACGATGAAATAGTTTAATTGATTGACGGGATATAAATGTGTGTGTGTGAGAATTGCAAAAGCTAAGTGGTGTGCAGTCCTGATCCTGGAGGGCCGGTATCCATGTTTTAGAGGTTTCTCTGCTTCAACACACCTGATTTCAGTTAGTGGCTGATTAAAGGCCTTCAGCAGAACAGAACAGGTGATTCAACCACTGATTCAGGTGTGTTGGAGCAAGGGGAACTAAAGCATGCTGGATGCTAACCCTGACTTTGGACACTACTTAGCCTCATTGTCCACTGAATCAATTCACTTTATGCTAAAATGAGCCTTTAACGCTACGTCGTCATGGTATCTAGACACATGCGCTCACAAATTAGTCATGCTGCCTGAGTATTTGACTCTGCCCTAGCAGATTTCACAGAACTCCTGTCCGTCTTGACATTTCTTTGATTTGAAAACAAAATGTGTCACACATCAGCTTTGAAAGCTATTTTCAGCGTTATCAAATGTTATGTTTTTAAAGTGAATATTAGGGAATAAGTTTAAATTAACAAATATTTGTTTTCTTTTGCACTAAACCATTATTACCAGGACATTTTAACATGAGCATGACTTAAAAAAACAAAAGTAAGTTAAAAAAAAAAACAATTTAAAAAGTATAGAGAATAAGCAACAGCTAATTATTCTTCATGTTTTCCTTTCCAGTGTTTCCTCTGTACTGTCATACTGCTTTATATGATTTTAACTCATTGGCATTTCATAATCATATCAATAATAATCTATAAAATCTGGAGCTGATATTGGATTCACTGCTATCTGTTCAACACTTTGAAAAAAACCTTTGTTCTTGATAACTGGTGGTATATAAATAAAACGACTTGACTTATACACATTCACATTGAGATGTTTAAATCAGGAGAGCATCATCATTAAAGTATAACTCAAAGATTGGGTCTGTCCAGACCAGTTATAGTCAGTATGTTTGAATGGACCCACATCCAGTTTTTAAGATGGTCAACTTTTTAAAATGGCAGCAATAAACTTATGAGTCATGTTTGACTGTTAGCTTATCAGTCCATCAGGATAAAAACTAAATTTAAATGAACTGAAGCTATTCAGGAAGCTACCTAAGAAATGATAATCTATATTTATACAGAAATGTACTTTAAAATGGTCAACGCATCCCTTTGAATTTAAATAATATATTCATTTTCCAGTCATGATCTCTGAGCATATAAAATAATAGTCTTTCTTATTATCTTAGATCAAATGTAAAGTCCAACATGTAGTTTGTTTATGTGTTTTAATGAAGTTTCTACCCTCTGCTTTCTAAACACAAAGAAACAAAGGACACTTCTAAAAGCCTTGGAGGAAAATTCCATGAGGTTTTAGAAACATTCTCTAAGAACGGGTTCCTGGAGTCTTAAAGGTTAGATTACAGATGCTGGGTGTAAAAAGATGTGACTTTTCTTTCAAATGTAAAACTCACTTGATGTAAAAGTGTGAGATGATTATTTTGTAACTGTTGGAAAAGTTTTTCTTACTCAATAAAATGTGTTGGCCTTTGTTTCACATTTATTGTAGATATTCTTCTTCCTGTCTCTGAGATGATTTTAGCATTAATATAATAGATTATTTAAAACATGTAGTTTTGCATATGGCTGTTTGTTTCATTTGCGTCAACTGATAAATGTCAAAACTTCCATCCTATACTAAAAGTCTCAGCTGGAGAGACGTCACCACCATCTGCTGGAGCTCTTTCTTCATCACATCAGTTCAGCAGTTCGTTTTACAGGTTGATAAATAAAAACATTAGCCTTTAATAAATAACTCTTAAACCTACATCTTGTTTTTGTTGGGGCGTCAATTTGTTCCAATTTTAATTTAAAGGGATATTTCAGCCAATTTGAAGTGTTGTTTTCTCAGTTATTTATCTATAAGAACCACACCCACCAGTGACATCACTTAAAGCAGGTGATGTCTCTAAAACCAGGAAGTAGTCATCTGATCGGAGCTGTCATGGCTAGACTAACCTGGAGAGACACTGCTGCAGACTGCTGACAAATCAGCTGTTATATTATATTAAAAGAACTTAAAAGTAACCCTGGTTTGTTACAGTGCTGTTTGTAAGCATTTTGCATGAGAGAGCAGTGGCGGCTGGTGAAAATTTTTTTGGGTGGGGCGCATTTTTGCTAGTCAGTTTTCAGATGCGCAAAAAAAAAAATCACATATCACCACTAGGGCAGGGAATGATAATATTTTCATCTGACTGAATATTTTTCTGGTAAAAATCCCTAGTACCACCAGTTCTCTAGAAATGTGGAGCTGTTAGGTCTAATTCTACACATCAAACAGTAAAGAAATCATAAAGTCTTCATGAGGAGACCTTAGAATAATATCAATATAATCAGATACAAATAAAAATAAAAAACAACCAAAATGTGGTCACAACAGAAGTTGTAAAAGTTTCAAGGAAAAAACAACCTGGCAAAGTCAAAAACATTACTTAATATTCACAATTATCTTTCTACTGACACCACAAACAAATAAATCCATCTCTAACTAATACAGTCAGATAATTAATGTTACAATTCAGCCAACTACCACTAACCAAGCAAGTCATGACAATCAGCTCAACTAATGAAGTGAATTAACAACAAAATAAAGTCAAATCCACTTATAAGTCCCATCAAACCCAGTCAGACCAAACTTCCTTAAAACGCCATAATAATTTAATGAAAAGTAGAGAAAACGCATTAAAAACAGGCTAAACTACATAAACCAACATATTCAATCAGCAGTACCTGTATTTCTCTAACATTCGGCAGACACCTCAACAAACACATGTCGCTATTTAAGGTATAAATTCACTCATCAGGACTTAGCACTGCTAGCCGCGGCTAGCTCCGCCTATGGGGTTTTTGAATGGGAAAATCCGTGACAGACACATCGTTATTAAGAAAAAGAAACAAACAAACGAAGTCACTCACAATTGAGTTGATGAAATCAGGACAAATGGAATCATTTGGCTTGTTTTCACAAGCGGGCAAGAAGGATTCTTTGAATAAATATCCATTTTCTACCCTCCATTAAAAAGAGAGCAAGAACTTCCGGTTTCGGTCTGAGCAACACTCCAGTCTCCTGCCGTTGTGCGCATGTCACACAGGGACGCTGAAGACCTGCGTCCCGAGCGATCTCCTATTTTTTGCACTCAGTGCGCATGCGTCAGGAAAAATTTGCCAGTGCGCATGCGTCAGGAGCAGAAAACAATGCGCTATGTTGGGATGGCGTCCAGTCCAGACATGCGCAGTAGAACCCAAAGAAACACGACCTTTCGGTCCAGTAAAAAATAGTGAGAAAACCTTTCTAAACTACACCTAAATGCAGATTATACACAGCACTTATTATATATAATGGATGGCTCGTTTAGTTTTATTTTTATGTTAGTTTTTTATATTTTGTGATCCCTATTTCTCTTCTTCTTCCTCTTGGGACTGGTGGGGCGGCGCCCGAGCGCCCCCTATGGACGGGCCGCCACTGTGAGAGAGTTTGTTTAGTTTTTGCAGGTAGTTTTAGCCAAACAACGTCTGAATTACTATGCTACTCTCTGTGTGCTGCAGCTGTATCACTCCGCCTGAGCTGCTGTGTAAAGTAATCTTTTACTGTAATATTCACACATTTTGTTTCTTTCTGGTTTTGGAAAATTACAGAAGAATTTGCAAATCACAGCCGATCAGCTGCTTTATCACTTCACCTGATCGGCTGCAACTATGAAACAGAATATACAGATCAGGTGGAGTGATACGGACAATCAGGTGGAGTGATACGGCTGATCAGGTGGAGTGATACGGACGATCAGGTGGAGTGATACGGCCGATCAGGTAGTGTGATACGGACGATCAGGTGGTGTGATACGGACGATCAGGTTGAGTGATATGGCCGATCAGGTGGAGTGATATGGCCGATCAGGTGGAATGATACGGCTGATCAGGTGGAGTGATATGGACGATCAGGTAGAGTGATACGGACGATCAAGTGGAGTGATATGGCCGATCAGGTGAAGTGATACAGACGATCAGGTGAAGTGATATGGTCAATCAGGTTGAGCAGTACCGTTGATCAGGTGGAGTGATACGGACAATCAGGTGGAGTGATACGGCCAATCAGGTAGAGTGATACAACCAATCAGGTAGAGTGATACGGCCACTCAGGTAGAGTGATACGGACAATCAGGTGGAGCGATACGGCTGATCAGGTAGAGTGATACGGCCGGTCAGGTGGAGTGATACAACCAATCAGGTAGAGTGATACGGCTGATCAGGTGGAGCGATACGGCTGATCAGGTAGAGTGATACGGCCGGTCAGGTGGAGTGATACGGTCACTCAGGTAGAGTGATACGGCCGGTCAGGTGGAGTGATACGGCCAATCAGGTAGAGTGATACGGCCAATCAGGTAGAGTGATACGGCCACTCAGGTAGAGTGATACGGCCAATCAGGTGGAGCGATACGGCCAATCAGGTAGAGTGATACGGCCAATCAGTGATATGGCCAATCAGGCGGAGTGATACTGCCGATTAGGTGGAGTGTTTTTCAAGACTGAGGGAAGTGAAAGCTAAGAAAAAATGTGACAGGATCACAGATGAAATGGTTGTTCTTCTCAACAGTTCCACCGAGTGGTGCCAAAGTCCTGTGTTCAGCCTTCAGTGGATTCACAGACCTGTAAACTGTGCTGACATGGAGGATCCACGGGGCTGCAGTAAAGTCCTACAGTAGCCTCCAGTCACTCTCAGCACATCATCAAACCCCACTACAACCACTGTGACCTGATCCAAGTCCTCCATGAAGTTATGCTTTTATTATTTTGAAAATAAACAGGACTCGGTCAGCTCAGAAGCTGAGAGATGGAACTGAAAAGCTCCTGGTGCCGGTCCAGCCGAGCTTGGCTGCAGCAGATGCACACTCAGCAAAGGGATATGGGTTTGGACACATTAGATGAGGATTTGCTCCACAATGGGGGGTGGTGGAGTAGTCCTACATAGGTCAGCAGTTCTGGAGGAGAACCAGGACACTGGCTCTCATCTACTATCTCATGTATTATGCATACCAGTGAGCCTGGCTCTGTGTGTGTGTGTGTGTGTGTGTGTGTGTGTGTGTGTGTGTGTGTGTGTAATGTACGCAGCCATGGGAAAAACTTCCTGTAGAAACGATGGAATATCAAAACGGTATTGATCTTTTCAAGCTAGCCAGATGTTGCTTTAGTTTATGGTGTTTATAGTGCTGCAGCAGCACTACATCAGCATTAGAATGATGTTATTTTGAAACTAATGAAAAAAAAAAAAAACAGTTTACAAAACGTTAATATTGCATTCTAATGCATCAGTATGACTCTATTCAGCAAGAGTTGTTTTAAATACCCCAAATTAGCCACTAGGTTGTCAACAATCTGCAGCAGTGTCTCTCCCAATCTGGCTAGCAATGAGTATTGCTTCAGTCAGAGGACTACTTCCTGTTTCTAAAGGCTTTGCTTGCTTTGAGTGATGTCACCAGTGGGTGTAGATAAACAACTGATAGAACGCCTCTTTAAAATGAGTGAAATGTGCCTTTAACTGAAGTGTGTAACCTGTGAGTGACATCAAACATCACTTCTACTGTTTATGGTTGGTTTGTGTGTTATTTTAAACCAAATAAGTGTGAAAGTCACCTACACTCAAGATCGCATTTAGATCTACGGGCTTCCTGTTTCACACCCGTCGGTTTGACATCACAAGCTTTAAGAAGACACCGGTTAATTTAATGTTCAGGTTTGAAACCTTTTTGTTTATCGCTCTTACAGGATGATCTTTATGGCTGTTCCATAACACCAGCAGGAGCATATGAGGGTGTGAACGCTCTACAAACGTGTAACGTTTCATCGGATCTCTGCTGACAATGGAGCCACTCCCTGGCTTGAGTGATTCTCTTATTGTTGCAGATAAAGAAGAGCAGCCATACCAGAAACAGAAAGATAAACAAAACCTCCACATACAGTAGACTGATGGTTTACATGCATTTATTCCTGAATGCATTGTGACCTACAGTAAATTGTAAATCGTTTAAATTTTACACATGTCTCCTACTACTAGGACTTATGGATTTTCCTGAAATCCTCCCAGCGTGCAGAGAGTGAGGCTCCCTTATGCATTTATTTATAAAAACATTGTGTCTGAACTTAGATTTTTACAAAGTTGATGTTGGAATCAAGGACATAGATTTGCTCTTGTCATTGGTGGGGACCAGAACGAGGTGGGAGAGTGTGTTTGTGGGGGTAGCGTGTGCTGCAGAATAAAGCGATATGTGCTGTAACACTGGTCCCAAAGTCAATATCACCGGAAAAATGCCTGATGGTCCACACAGACTCAGAGCAGGGTGGTTCGCACCGGTCGATCCAGACACGTACGCCTCCTTCCTCTGGACACAGGTCCACACACAGCAGCACAGGTAGTACAAAGCAGTGAACTATCTTGTGATTTCTTGGTCTTTGGTTTCTGTTTCTGCTGAAACACATCCGCCCTCTTGTGGCAGTTCTGTGACATTACAACAAGCATTATTTACAGTGCTTTTAGTTGAAAAAACCTTGGTATCTGTTGCCCTCTTGTGGCATTAAGGTGAAACTACAACAAACATTGTTCACAGTGCTTCTAGCTTAAAAACCTTGAAAAACAAACAGTAAATTAAAGAACACCATCTCTAATGTAAAACCATTATTCAACCATACTTTGGATATGTTAAAATACCATAATTTTTTAAAGAAGCTCATTATAAATCAAAGCTGAAATGTTTGAAAACAGCTAGCTATTATGAAGAGAGATGTTTTCAGCAGGAATGGTAGTACAAAGCAGTGAGCTATCTTGTGACTTTTTGGTCTTTGGTTTCTGCTTCTGCTGACACACACTCGCCCTCTTGTGACAGTTTTGTGACATTACAAATAGCTGTAATTACAGTGCTTTTAGTTGAAAAACCTTGGCATCTATCGCCCTCTTTTGGCAATACAGTGAAAGTACAACAAAGCTTATTCACAGTAATTTAAAAACCTGGAAAAATAAACAATAACCATTATTCACCCATTTTTGAACCATACATAGGATATGTTAAAATACTGTAATTTCTAAAGAAGCTCATTATAAAGCAAGAAAGTATTGTTTGAAAACAGCTAGCTAATGAAGTGAACTGTATTCAGCAGGATGGTAAGCACGTCGGACCGCTGGACTGCACATATTATTTGTGGGGAATGGGGATACAGCGCTATTTCTGCATCCTTGGATCAAAAAATATTGGTGGGGACACGTCACCTCTGTCCATGCCAAATCTACACCCATGGTTGGAATTTCAGAACTTTGTCAGACATTTTTCTTAAAAAAAAAAAACATGTTACAGAAGTGAGAAACTGTATCTTTTTTTTTAATTCAGGAATTTCCTGATGAATTCAGCTGGAAACCATGCTTGCATGTGTTAGTGCGGCACGTGGTTGGAATAATTGCTCTACATTTTCTCCGAAGAGGAAGCAAAGAAGGTGGGTGTTGGCAGAAACCCACGGACTGAGATTTATATATAATAGTATAGAGGTTAAATATGAATCCCCATTTAGATGCAGAATTGTCTTCATAAATAATCCTTTCTGCAAATGTTCTGCCACCCACATCAGTTTTTCACTTTTTATTACTTTCCTTCTCTGAAGTGACTGGATCGATCACTGTTATTCTCTCTACTTTAGCTACTGTTGCCACACTGAAAATCTCTCGCCACACACTCAAAGCTCATGCCCTGTGCCAGTGTAGTTACATGGCTCTATTTTCAGACTAATTTAATCACGTGTTTCATGAATCTGCGTCACTCTCTTCATAGTGTAAATTGGGAACATCTTAGTCTCGCTGCTCGAAAGCAGGGATTGGATTAAAATTCGAGCGGGTTCCTTTTTTAACAGCTTTAAGAGATGAAATGTCACAATCTTGGTAATTTAAAACATTAAAAACTCAGTTTTCTTGTAGCTAAAGATAAACACATTAGACCTAATGCATTCTATGAAAATCTTGTGTTTCTTATTTGTGCATTTGCAAAGAAAGTCATGCTATTGGCGGAGCTTGTTTATGTTTTCTGTTGTGGGAATCGTTGGAGAGTTGGGGTATGATCCCACTGATTACACTGTGATGGAATGTTTGAACTCAGCCTCAGCAGTGCTGTGCATTCTGAAGGGTTTTATTTTGTAATGTCAAACTCTTAAAGTACTATGATAAATAATACTATGGTTTTAGCTAAGAAGATTCTCTAACTTCTCAAACTGGAGCAAGAATCCTGCCAGTCTGTTCATGAGGTCGTGGGACATTTTTCCATATCAGATGAAATTTCCATCCCTTAAATGACCTTGTTTGATTTATCAGTGAAGTGACCTGAGCTGGTATAAAGTCTTTGAAAGCAGCTTCCTAAACATTTTTTTATTCTGCTGTTCTGATGGCCTGGTGCTGAATGAACCATGGAGCAGTACTTCAACAGTTATTACTCTTAACTTAGTCATTTCAACTTGCATCAAACCAAAAATCAATCAAAACACCACAATAGGCCTTAAATCAACTTATACCTTTAACTTTGATCCACCGTAACTTTAGTTCAGATCTGCTGTTTTCTCATGGCTGATGAGTTCAGTCTCCTCAGAAGAAGATCTTTCCATCAACTTCGACCGCAGGCTGGTATCAGAACACTGGTATAGGTAGAGAGGAGCTGACAACACGGTGTTTCAGCACCATGGACAGCACACCTACGCCTCCAAAAACCGACGAGCAACAAGGAGCTCCGACTCTTCCATCTCTGTTTTTGTTAAATCCAGTAACGGTTTCACCTGCTTACAGTCCAAAAACGTACAACAACATACAGGATGCTAGCTGCTAAAGCGCCAATGGTAACACGCGTATGTGATGACAACAACAACCAACCAGTGGCGGTTCAGTTTGAAATGTGTGCATTTGTTAATTAAAACGTTCCTATATTTCATTTTGTATGGCTAAAAATGTAAATAAAAATGTTAAAAATGGTTGAAAATATTTCTAATTTCTAATGAAAAAGATCTTGAGGGGGCGGTGTAGTTCACTTAGGGGGGCGACGCCCCTACACGCCCCCTCGTGGCGCTGGGCCTGCTTTACTCAAAGCACTTTAAGTTGCAATTTCCATTAACCCCATAATTAACCCCATAAGGGCTTCAATGTCTTGCCCATGGACATTTGGACATGTGGTGGGGAAGCTGGGATTGAACCACTACCCCACTGATCCACAGCTGCTCTGACTTCTGATGCATCCAGGTGTCATACAGCAGCTGTTTCTTTAACATTTTGGCCAAAATAACCACGTAATGCTAAATTAATGAAGTTGCAAAGGTACATAAAATAACATTGCAATGGCAGCAATGTACTTTGTTCTTGGCTGTTTTCAGACTAGCTCTTAGCTCGTCAGTTTAACCATTTCTCTGCACTGAGGCCTTTCATGAAGCCCCCTAACAGTTAAAATAGTTTCTTTTTTGTTTTTGTGTTTCTTTTAGGTGACATTTTTCTTCCACTTATTTTAATTATTGGACAGTTTGATGGAAATTCTTTAGAAAAGTGATCAGAGGGAAAATAAATCTAGATCTAAAACTCCAGAAAAACACGCTGCCTCTGTTTTAAAGTCACAATCTGAAAGAACACAAAATATAACTGTTGTCACAAAATTGTTCTATTTTATTTCTTCTTGAAAACGTCTGCCAGCGGTCACTTTGTGATGACAGACTAACAGGTTACAGTACCTCCTGGGACCCTGCGCCCCCTAAAGAGGACACTGACTTCTCGCTATGAAGTTTTATTCTATTCCATTTAGACCTATTGTTATTATGGCAATTTTTAATATTTTCCAAAGACTATCCAGTTTTGAAACAAGTTGTTTTTGACACGTCTCCAAATGACCCAAAGTGCTTCTTATCCTCGTTTCCTTCCCGTAGAGCTGAAGGTTCTTTGTTCTCATGGTGTGTGTAGTAGTAGCTGCTACCTGTGTGATTGTGTTCTCATCTAAATTTAGACATCAGGCATGTTCGTGCACATTACCTCTATGGAGGGGTTTGCATTTGTGTGTGTGTGTGGATTTGTGTGCATGCGTGGCCTCCTCCAGAGTGAGTCACACATTGACGTGAACAGTTTGTCAGTCACACGCTTGGCCCCGGCACATGGCTCTCAGACGCCACACTCCTTGCCTTCACGTGCCGTCCTTCCCCCTTCTTCTTCTTCTTCTTCTTCTTCTTCTTCTTCTCTTATAGCCTTTCCCCCCCACCTCCTTTTTAAACCCAGAACCCTCCTATTTCCTCAGCTTTGCCTGTTGCTTCTCAAACAATGGCAGCCATTATTCTATCCTGACTCAGGTGCATGTTTATAACCTAGTTTCTTTTAAAAACAGCACACGTCACCACATGTTCAATAATGCTTAGAGGTTTTAGCGGGTTATCATCTATCCAGAGCTGCTGCTGTGAGTCCGTGTGTGCAGGAGTTGCTTCAGAGCTGGAGGAGCTTCTGCCATGAATCCCAGAGGGTTTTCTGGAAGGCGTGGGGTGGAGGTCCCTAGAAAAACATGTGAGTGAGGACGTGATAGTAGGTCAAATCCAATCTCAGCAGCCTCTCACCCAGAGGGTTGTGACTCTAACAGAACCAGGTCTGGGTTCTCTTTTAGTTTTTTATTTGCTGATGGCTGAGGCAGACGGTCGGTCTGCAGGGAAAGTGTCAGCGGTTATTTTCAGCATCATGGCAGAGTCTGTAAAACCTGATGTTACAGGTTCAGTGACCCACATACTGGGAGAGAAATCCTGGCTTAGCATGCCTATTTCCCCTCCTGCTAAAGCCTCATGCAGCCTGTGTGTGTGTGAGTGTGTGTGTGTGTCTTTAACTCTGGCATGGTCTCCTTCCTGTTTGTCTGACTCCCTGAACTCAGGAGCTCCAGACATGTCAGTCATGGCGGGAGCTCAGACACAAAACCTGCCTAATGAAACACGTCTGAACTCACAGTCCAGGCTCTGAACTTTGATTTGTGTTCAAATCTTCTAAATCTAGCAGAATGTTTAAAGCTTTCTGCAGCGCGCTCCCAGTGAAACCATGACCCATCTCTGGAAGGCAGCTTTGGGTTACACTTCACACTACACACACACACACACACACACACACACACACACACACACACACACACACACACACACACACACACACACACACACACACACACACACACACACACACACACACACACACACACACACACACACACACACACACACACACACACACACACACACATCCTGTCCCAGATGGCTTGTTCCTGCTTTACATAACAGCTCACCTTCCTCCCAGTAAAGGTGTTACTGTAACACGTTGAGTCTGGACTGCATGTGAACAGTCATTCACATGGAGCCCTTCCTCCCCCCCCACAGGTGTTTGGATTAGAGTAGGAAGGATTGAGCGGCGGGGAGGAGCAGGACGCCATTTACTGTAAACCGACTCCTCTTCTGTCACCGCTTCCACTCCTTCCCCCCTCGTTTCCTTTCCTTATCTCACTCAAGAATCTGACTTTGACTGAGTTTTGGAAACTAAGCTGACTTGATCTTTTTCTGTGTACTATCCTCCAGTTCTTATAAACAACCAGCTAAATGCAGCGCTGCTTCAGCAGTTTGCTCTCAACATGTGGTAAACATTTGAACTCTAACCATCGGTAGGAATGTGACCTCAGATCTGGGTCCTGATCAAGTTGTTTTTGA
Organism: Callopanchax toddi; assembly: GCA_006937965.1. Lineage (NCBI taxonomy): Eukaryota > Metazoa > Chordata > Actinopteri > Cyprinodontiformes > Nothobranchiidae > Callopanchax > Callopanchax toddi. The sequence goes on along the minus strand of SSNR01000107.1, from coordinate 1,864,972 downwards.
TCTGTCAGGACTGACGTCACCACTCAGACACACGACTCAACCAGCTGTACTTTTCATTGTTTTGCTAATAAATACACAAAATGTATTTCACTCACATGAATTAAATAACATTTTTTCACCTAGAGATAAAATAACTAGCTCCACTTGAGGAAGGAACTCTAAATCATGTAGCTATCACTATAAGTTGCAGGGTTTAGTTCGCTTACATCAGGTTTGTTTTTCCTGTTTGTGCAGATTATGCAGATGTGAACATCTCACCAGGCTATGGACCAAAACAACTGAGACCTTTTGGTATCAGTAAAGCTCCACACACTAAAAAACGATTAACAATCTCGATCTATCACAACTTCCAGGTGAACACTGCAACGCTGAGCCTCACGCCTTCCCCTAGCCAGGTAAACATCAGTAGCTTCTTATAGCTGAAGGTGGATGAGGGCTCACATGGATGAAGAAGATACTCACTGGTATTTGGACAGATAATGACATTTGTCAGCTTCAACAAACGACACAGAAAACACCAGTTTTATGTCTGGTGTTTCAGAGCTGCTGCATATTCATTTATATTCATGGTATTTTAAAGAGTCTACTCTTTGTGTTGGGCAGTTTGCAACTGTTTGTCGTAAAAGCAGGTGTGGTGTAAAAAAATCCATTTTGTTGTGCAACTGACTAAAGGGTGTTTTGTTCTTCCTCCACGCCTGATTTTGTGACATTTGGTGGCAGAGGTGGCATATTATAAGAATTACATTAAATAATTATATCATATAATGAAATGATAAAAATGCAAATATCAGATTGAGACTTGATATCCTTAAATGACTTGGATTGTATCAGAGACAGGGCCCCCATTCCTATCAATGGGCTGTTTCAGTAAGGGACATTTTATTCAATAAACATTTATATGAGGACTAAAATGTCACATAGTTTTTTTTTAAAATTACAAATAAAAAAAAAACTACTAAACTAAAATATTCAAAAATATACATCATTATTATATTAAAGCAGCACTGAGCAGTTTTTAACACTTTAAGTTAGAGCATTAAAATTGATCTAAATGATTTTTTAGTTAGAAACTTGACCAGTTTCATGTTTGACAGCACTCTGCTGCCCTCTACTGGCCAGATACCGCACTAGACAGTTTCAGCCCGTGCCTGGATGCCGGGATGATGTAACTTTCTGCTTTACGGCCGGAACATAGTAACCGGTCTCCGCGAGCTGACTCGAGCACGGTGAAGCCGGAAGGTAAACACAACAAACCAGAGAGAGGAGGATGATTATGAAGCGGACAGGTCAGCCCCCCCACGGCCAATGGTGTGGCGACGGAGGACCGCTGCCGTGTTGTTCCCGTACCCCGGGCCCGGACAGGACAGCGGAGGCTCCCCGCTCTCCCCTCCGGCTCAGTGACTCCCAGCGGCGGCTTGGCTAACATGCAGACCCGAGCGGCGGCGTCATCCCGCAGCTACGCCTGGGTTAATCTCTCCTATTCCAACCTGATAATCAAAGCCTTCCTCTACAACACCTCAGGTAAATAAATCCGTGGAATCGATGATGCACGACCCGCATGAAACTCCGACACCGGACCAGAGTAGCCTACACCCATGAGCTAGCTGCTATCCTAGCCGCGATGTTTTGCGCCAGGCGCCAGCTAAACAAGACTGGAAGTTCGTCAGATCTTCGCCGGTCCACAAGGGACCCGGGGGTTTTGCTCACCAGCAGACCCTAAAGTCTCGTCAGGTTCGCGCTAAATTACATGGTTCGTTTTATTCTGCTCACACACACCTGAAACGCACACCTGTATGCTCGGACAGCTGAGAGAGAGGCAGAGAGAGAAAGATAGACTGTTTATGAACGTATAATATTTATACATTCAAAAGAAATGTAATAACAACAACTTGTCTGACAGATTATTAGCTGAAAAGCTCCACTTCAGGTGTGAGATGATTTACGACAGTAAAACTGAAACTTTCAACCGTAGCCCCCTACTGGTTAAAAGTCGCTCAGTATTGCTTTAATAATGAATGAATAATAATTATGATGCAATAGTTTTCATATTATTATTATTACCTTTTGCAACCATTTTTGTTCCAAACTTTAAAAAAGCTCTTTTTATTTGTATTGTACTGCATGATCAGACATGCACCATTCACACCCACTTAAAGGTTCAACAGTAAAATCAACCCAATTCGTGTCCTTAGCCTCTTCAGTTAAGAAGAAGAACTTAAACTCTTCCCGTTTCTGTTTTATTAGCATCTAGAACCCTCCTGGGGGGTTTATTTATAAGCTGGTAGCTCTACAGCCCCTCTGCCCTTTCTTCCCCTCTGTGGCGTCTTCTTTCAGCTCATCTCTGACACTTTATACGACCAACAGGAAGTGCTGCTTTTATGTTCATACGAACTCCGCACTAAAGGCAACAGGTGTAATTTTACAGGTCCGACCACACGCTATCAACCTCACGTTTTGCATGAGTCTGTGTGTGAATGTTTATAGTTAGTGTATACGTGCATGCCTGTATGATGCGTTCAGGTTGTTTACGCGGGTTTTGCAGAGCCCCACACAAGCTGTCCTTCGGGTCACCTGAACCAGGACGGCTGCAGACAGATGGATGGGCCTGTTGACATTAATCCACCACATGAGGTAATGGAGTTAGCTGGTGTTTGTGCACTCCTTCGCTGCCACTCCTTACTTGCTGACTGACCTACTTAACCAGCAGCTCACGTGGCACTAAAGTAAGCACACACATTTTTGTTTTCCTGCCAAGTTCAGGAGACCATTCAGTAATGCGCAACATGTGTGAGCTGGATCACATTTTGTACAGATAAGTTTATAAATTTATAAATAAATTCCAGGTTTGATTTAAATACGCTTGCTTTGTATTGGTGTGTCTGTGGAAAGTGAGTTCATGCAGTGATTCATTTGTTCATAATTAACCCAAACTCCAACAGAAGGAGTAAAATCAGGAACACCATCCTGCTCTCATAAAACACTTCAAACTCTAACGGGCTGATATAGAAACCTGATTTAGCTGATAGGATGATTCCAGGTAGTCCATGTTTGTTTTGTCACTGATAAGAAGGTGATAAACTGGGATGTTTAGGTTGTTATTAGAGAGCGAGAGAGTATTAGTCACTAATGTAGTCAAATATTACCCACAGTCAGTAGAAGTAAAGGAACAGATCTCACTAAATGACCACTGGAGAGAAAACACTCAGAAATTATTTGTTTACAGCTTTTTGAATGTTTAAAACATTAACTTAGTCACATAAGGCATAGGGACCCCTCAGAGGGGCGGCCCAATAAGTCAGCACTTAGAACTTGTTACATTTGATATTTTTACATGAATATTCTGCGCTTTAATCTGTTTAAGTTTGCATCAAGCTGTGTAATTATGCCTCTATAGCTTATTTTTGCTGCTATGGCGTTTTAGTCTACATCCACAGAGAGGAAAGCTGTGAACGAGAACGAGTTTTTGCATCATTTCAGACATAAAGTGTAATTTTTTTTAGAAAAAATATAATAAAATTTGTGAAAAATAATTTAATTAGTGTGACCTAAACATAAATGATCTGCTCTGATTAACAGGAAAATCCTGGTTCCCCCCATTTTCTATTCATTTGAAGCAATAAGGGCTATAACCTATAATCTATAATAATAATAATAAAAGATAACAAGACCATGACCAAGGGGGATATTATCTGAATAAGGGTTAAAAAAGTAACTTTTTATCAAACATCCCCATCTTTTCAAAAGTATTAGAATCTTTTTCCGTTAAATTCGCTGCTTTAAAAAGATAAAATGTGCTTTCTCAGGTAACTGGCCTGCTGGTTTAACGTAGAGAGGTCTGTATGTGAGAACACAAATGAGTATAATCTGCAAAAAGTACAAGAGAGAGAAGTCAACGCAGCAGACATGTTATTGTTATGTATCGAAAACAAAAGAGGTTGTGAAATAGATCCCTGTGGTACACCATTCATTTGATGTCCTTCCATTAATGGTTTCATGTCATTTTTAATTTTCAATAGGATTCCTGTATGAATGTTACCAGTGCTCACAGCATCTCTTATTATATCTTCAGTGATGCATCTTATTGTTAAGTGTTAAGGATGAAAGTTTCTTCTAATTTAACTAAGACGGGGGGTGTTTAACAATTTTAGCAGTTTATTTAAAACATTAAAGAAACGAGTGACTCACTGCTTCAGCACATCAAGGTCTTTGTGTTGGTACAGAGATGATGCACGGAAAAGATTTGTGCAGATGTCTTGGAGACCTTGGTGTATAAGTGAGACAATGATTCACTACCCACAGAGTGCTGAGTGAGTCACCGTGTGGTAATAACTGGTGGCATTCTTCTCTAATTTTATCTGTTTATCAAGAACTAAAATACTTATAGACAAATATCAAGCGGCCTGTTTAATCTCAGAGCTGGTTTAAAAATAAGTGATGACTTTTAAGCTTTAATTACACTCCTGATAAAAAGACCGTCACGTGGTCTTGTGGAGACGATGCAGAAGAAAGCTGCAGCTTTTCATAGCAGTACGTCCATCTATCAGGGCCGATGTTCACATCTTTAACTGGACTGACAAACAGATGAAACCAAATGATTTGTTACTAAAATATCTCATGCACAACTAGATGGACATTTCAACAAAACCAGAAACACGTAGGGTTTCTGTTTGAGCTGTCAGAGACATCGCTGAGAGTAAATACGTGTCTTCTACTCTTAAACCAGCACCAATGTCAAAAATGTGTTCATGTAAAAACAGTTTTATAAATATCTACATCACTGCCAGTTTCACATCGCACTAGAATCCTAGTTATCTGCAGTACAAACATCAGCAGTTTGTTTGGTGAAGAACAAACAGGTTTGCTTTTTATGAAAAATTTGTTATAAAAAAAAACACTTTCAAGGCAAAAAGGCTTGAAAAAGTTCAGCTTGTCAGATGTTCAAGAACATGTCGGCTTCTCCTTCTTCTAGTCGTTTTGTGCATCTGCAGAAAATGAGTGTAAATGTATTAATGTCCTCTAACACAGTTCTTATTAATCCCATTTCATTTCCTCTGTCAGTTTTCTCCTCATTCACACTTTATCAGTGAGGAGATCATGGGGGAGTGTTGGGGAACGACATACAAGGCCTGCTATTGGCTGAGAGCGAGCATCAGGTTGGCGTAGTAACCAGGCCTGTGGGGAATCCAGGCTCATGGTCAAATCCTTTGTCTGCAGCAGGATGCTGTCACCTCCACCGAGAGAAAGAACACATCCTGGAACACGTCAGCCTCTGCAGCCATTACGTGTTTTATAGGAATCACCAGTTTTCATAGTAACCCCAAAATAACTGGATTTATACTTATTTACAGCATCTATTGATATAATTTTAACTCGTAAAACTATAAATCCTTAAAAAAACTATTCACAAATGTTTAGAACCAGAAACAGGGATGGAAGATAAGTTATAAATGTCACCAGAAAGCCAAATATCCCTGTCAATGAGACAGATACATTCCTTTACTTTCTCTGGATTTACAAACTAACAGGAACTCCAAAAGGCTCCAGGATCTTTGGGCACCAGCTGATTTTTTCCCAGTAGCTTCAGAGGTGCTTTTTTTTAACTGTAAGAGCAGCCAAACCTTATGTTTTTGTGACATTTGATCCCAGGACGGATTTTCCACCAGGCTTTCTGGAATGCCTGAGCTCGGTCCTCTCAGGTCTCTCTCACCTGATTCCTGCTGCTTTGTGACAAACTAGATGGAACTGGATAAGAAAGTAGGTTTAGTGTCTTTGTGTGTGCACTGTGTGTGAGACTGATAACACTGTGAGTGAAGCAAGCAGACAACATGCACAGGAGCTGTGAGTCAGAGGGTCATGGTGGACACGTGTGTGATCAGAAGGTGGACATATGCCAAAGCAGAATAACAAGCCATTTGGAATATTTGCATTTTTAATTTATTGTCTGACATGTTTCTGTGAAAAGGCCACTGTGCTGTCGGTTCATTTCAACAGACGCTCTTTGTTCTGAGTTGCGTAACAGAACGAGCTTTTCTGTTTCCAGACTATTGTAGTTATCTCACAGGGGGACCCTTGTCCTCCCCTTCCCTTCCTTATCTGTTTTCCTGTGTAAACTGTGCTGATGCTGACACTGCTGCAGGCACTTAAAAAAAAATTCTTCAAAATAGCTTGAAAAAGCAGCTACTAACAGGTTTTCCCACCATTTTTAGTTTAAAAACAGATTCCTATCTTATTCACTAATAGCTTCCTGAACAGCTGCAATTCAGCGTTTACATCCTTCACGACTGATGGAGTGACGGCTCATTGAAAACCTCAGAGCTCTGCTGCCGTCTTAAAACACCTCGGTCTCCTGACACAGTGAGGAAAGTTTAGGAAACATCAAACTACTTTAGGTTTATGACATGTATTTTTTACATCAATTGGTTATTTACATGGAATTCTGTTTCTTCTCAAGTCACACGACTTGGAGTTGAACAATGTGACTTAGATAACATGGATCCCAGTCACACAGTAGGATTTAAGTCACATGATTTGGTTACGTAACTTCAGTAACATGACTTGGGTTTGGGTCACATGACTTGGACTTAAGTGACATAATTTGAGAGACATGACTTGGACTTGAGCCGTATAACCTGAACCTTAATGACCCGACTTTGATTTAATATCATGACTTAGACTTGAATGACATGAGTTAAATGATTTGGACTTGAGTCACACAACTTGGACTTGTCACAGTTTTTATGATTTTAGTCTCAACTTGAAGAAAGCACAGAAGACTCGGGACTGGACTTGGACTTTAACATCACTTGGACTTTAAAAATTCTTGATATCTTAATGGGTGAACAGGAAATAAATGTATATTTACTGTGAAATGCAACATCAGCACTTTTTTTCTGATCAAATCCAGCTCTTTTCTGCTTGTTGGGTCAAATAAATGCACTTTTCTAGGAGTGCTCAAAGTTTCAGGCAATTTATTCTTAATATTCTGTAATAAAATGTTTTTCCATATGGCTCGATGTTTTGTATACATGTTTGTAAATAGATCAATGGAAAACTGTGAAAAACCTACACTCACTACCCCCCCCCCCCCCACCATAACGTATAGGCAGTTGGCCATGCGTTGTGCTTACTGTTGACTTTAGACAAGCTTCAGTAGCACTGACCTTGAGGAAAGTCAGTGAGTTAGTTTAAATAAAACTAATTTGGGGTTTCTTTTGAAATTTTAAAAATAAATGAGTTCCATATATGTCAAAAAATGTCCAAAATATTAACTCCACTTCCAAAAATTGCTATAAAAAAGTCATTTTTTCCTTCTTTTTTTGGGCAAAATCTTTCCATCAAATTCAGTCTTAATTAAAACAATCAATAATAAATGATTGGGAGGCTGTTTATGATGAAAAATCAAACAAAAATTAGTTATTTTTCATTAAACTAAACTTGTCTGGCGTGGGAGAATTATTTAAATCAATCCTGGATCTGTCAAGGTTTTGAATAAAATGATGCTTTACAAAAACTAATAATGTGTCAAAGTTAATATTTTGGGTATTTTTTTTACATCTATATAGGATGCACTAACAAAAAAGTTTTTTTTTCATTCATAACACCAAGGATATTTTTAAGGGTTTAAATCCTCCATCAACAGCAGTAACATGTCGGAGTCGGTAACGCTTGGACCATATTGATGAATGACTAGTCCAAAATGGACCCGGCTCCAAAGAGTGATGCTGTCGTCCTAAAATAGACAATTGACAGGAATCATGGTGGAAGAACTGCACAAGAGAAAGTTTAAAGTTAATTTTACTTTTCCAGTTCTCAGTGTAACTTTAGAAACATGATCCCCTCATCAAGCTGAGTCTTGACCCATGAGTTAACTTCCCTGTTACGCTGTCTGCTTGCTGCTAGCAGCTCTGAATCTGTGGATGTGTGATGGAGACACAGACCAGCAGACTCATACTGGAAGGCAAATATCCACAGCTGTGTGGGCAGCTGCTGCCCTGGCTTGACAGAGTGATTTTCTAAGAAACTCCAGCCTCCTGAGGAAAGTGAAATCAACCTCACATCATCTCCCTTTTTACAGATCAGAAATGATCTTTGTTTCTTCCTCCGACTCGTTTAATAGCAGTTACAAACACCTGAGAGAGCTAAACTTGCTGATGATTGACGGTCGGAGTCTCTGCAGAGACGTGACATTCCTGCAGTGGGCCACCGAGGCAGAATCAAAGGCCAGCATGTGACTGCAGCTGAGCTGTGTGAGCTGACTGGCTGCTGTATATGGTCAGGATTCTAGGAGGTTTGAGGATAATTAATCAGAAAACCTGAAGGAAAGAAATAAGTAATGGATGAGATGGCTTGTCGCCAAGAATGCTGTGTTTGCTGTGGGTTTATTTAAGGCTTCACTGCTCCAAACTTCTGGAGTAGAAGGGTGAAAACAAGGTGGGGCCGTGCTGAGGAAAGCAGGAGGGGCTGACCTACATTTAGCTGCCGCTGGTCTGCAAACACCGCTGCTGTCTGCTTACAGGGACTAATATGTAAAGATCTGTTTTGGGGCTTTTAGACGGCAGGATATTACAACACCCATTTGAAAAAAATGTCAACATTTTGCTGCACAAAGTATTCAGTGTGTTACATTTTTCCATCAAATATCAGTTATTTAGCATAGATTTATTTTTTTAAAAAAGATTAGGATTTTGTTTACTATTGCATGTCAGGCTTAAAAATAGACTTTTCTTACAACTGGTCACAGAGTTCCAGGTTTTAATCTGCTTATAGAGTTTGTCAAAGTGCTGTACAGTATATGAACTTAACACTTGGCCGGCGCTCCGTTTGCATGAATTACTGCATCAGTGCAGCGTGACGTGGAGGTGATGGGCTCGTGGTACTGCTGTAGTGTTATGAAAGCAGCTGGCTTTGATGTCAGCCTTCAGCTCATCTGCATTGTTGGTTCTGGTGCGCCTCGTCTTCCTCTCGACAAAGCATGGGTTTGCTGGCCAGTCAGTCACATTTAACCAGGTCTTTTTGGCTCTGTTGTGCCAAGTCCTGTTGAAAAGTGAAACCAGCATCTCAATAAAGCTTGTTGGCCGAGGAAGGTGTGACATTCTCAAAAATTTCCTGGAAGGCTGACTGTCTTTAGACTTGAGGTGGACCAACAGCAGATTACATGGCTCCCTAAGTCGTCACTGACTGGAAACTTCACACTGGACCTCGATTTCCAAATTAAAGGCAAAATTTACTTTAATCTAAAAAAAGAACGGAGTAGTTTTATTCATTTCCTGTGGACCTCCGAGACAAGATTGTCTTGGAGGAAAAATGAATGCAGCAATGAGACATCCTGGACGAAAACCTGCTCCAGAGCGCTCTTGACCTCAGACTGGGACCATGGCTCATCTTTCAGCAGGACAGCCACCCTAAGCACACTGTATCAGCATCAGCTGTAAGCCATAAACATCAAATAAAAAACCAAGCACTTGAAATATGTCCCTCTGTTTAGAGTGAATAGCATTCCTGATATAACTGACCCTTTGGATGATTTTCTAATTTATTCCAATGCACCTGTATGAAATTCCTTTCAAATGCTTCTTGTCAGTGTGCACGTGTGTTGTAGTGCATGTGATGTTTTGAGTGTGTGACGTTCACAGAAAGATATTTCAGATAATCATCTCTTCGTTGCTGATGATCCAGTCTGAGAAACAAATCGGAGTTCCCGTCATCAGGAGAGACCATACAGTTGTTCTTTGTTTCCTTGTTCCTGCCACTCCCTGTTAACACTCAGATCAGACGTACAGCACATCCACTCCAACACCTGTGTGTGTGTGTGTGTGTGTGTGTGTGTGTGTGTGTGTGTGTGTGTGTGTGTGTGTGTGTGTGTGTGTCTTTACTCAAGGTCAGTGTTACTGGAGCTCGTACAAAGTCAACAGTAAGCACAACACATGGCCAACTGCCATTTCCCTGGAGCTCAGTGAATACAGATAACCTTTTTTCAATCAGGCTGAATCAGGTTTGGCCTCAAAATATCTCAAATTAACCAATGACGTTGAAGTGATTGAGAAACGTAGGAAGATCTGCTGGAGAGCTCAGGAGGAAATATATATTTTAAAAGTCTTTTGTTGCTTTGCTGGTTGAAACATTTGACTGTTGACCTGATTTTTAACCACGGATGGGAAATTGAAAACAAAAACAGGCAAGTGAGGGTAATGTAGTGTGTCTGAACCCTCCCATTACTAACACACACACACACACACACACACACACACTGCTCACATGCTGCTTTGCCTGGGCCCCTTGACTGAGCTCTTTAAAATCAAAACAAACATTCCTCACTCACCCTGCCCGGACCCAAACTTACACAGGCAGCTGTATGGAAGTCAACAACGACACCAGTATTGTGTAATACCTTCCCCCAGTGACCTCTGACCTACACAACAACACTGATGGCTTGAGATACGTCCTCTGTGAACTCAGAGTTTTGGAGGCAAGGCGAAAAAGAAACAGAGATGTTCAACGTGTGAAAGAAACATCAAAGTCAGAAGAAAACCACAACAGAGATGTTATCACAGCCACAGCTCATGATGCATGAGACACAAAGCCTAATACTGACAGGGATGTTTGCACTTAGACCCAGTGCATGTCCATGGTGCTGCACATTACCAGTAAATAGTGCAGCTTTGTGTCATAAAACCCTTGATAGTCATCGTGTCCATATTTAGATGCATGGGCGTAGATTTGGCATAGGTGACGTGTCCCCATCAATAATTCAACCAGGGTGCAGAAATAGCGCTGCATCCCCACCAATAATACCTGCAGCCCAGCGGACCAGATGCTGTGTGCGGAGTCAGTGGACAGACCTGTGTCCAGGGTGAAGATATGTGTCTGGATTGACCGGCGCGAGCCCCTTGGTCTGGACTGGGACCAGGACGGATCGCTTTAATCTGCACTTCCTGTTTCGGCAGACAATGTCAAGAGCAAATCTACACAATTGTTTAGATGAGACTGTTTAGTACTTCTGTTGCTCCAGCGGAACAAAATCACTTCAACCCAATGCAGTTTTGTTTTGTGTTTTTCAATGATTTATAGTAACTTGCTCCTGCTTACTGGTTACATTTGAGCACCTCCGTACCTGTTTGAGTCAAACCACAAAACCTGTACCACCCTGGACCCCTGGGCTGGTCCTAAGTGCTCTCCTCTCTCCTACATAGGTGGTACCCTCTAGAGATCCATCTAGAACTTCTTGTTCTGCATGGTGGTGCAGATGGTAGCACTGTTACCTCACAGCAAGAAGGTTGTGGCCTTTCTGTCTGGAGTTTGCAGGTTTTCTCCCCATACATGTGTGGGTTTTCTCATGGACTAAAAACATGCATGTTCAGTTTTTAAGTGGCTCTGAATGAAAGCAACTTCTAAATGAATAAACATCAACATTAAATGCACAAAACTACATGCTACAGTCACCTATTCCCAATCAGAATGTTTTAGTTCTTCAGCAAATAATCTGCTAATTTCATGTGAATGAGGAAAACCCCTCATATGTAATTATATTTTAAGAGTTCATGTGAAGACGTTCTAGTTCACGTCTGGCTGTTTAATATTAGTCTGCTCTCCGTGCTCGTCGTTGTGAAATCTAGACACGCTTCTGGCAGCTCACTTGCTTTGTGCCGATTGATTTATTGTCTTAGCCTTTTGAAATGACAGGCTGTGATTGTTCCTGTAGTGATGTAATTGAATTCCGAGCCTTTAGGATTTACACAACTTAAACGCTGAACAATGGAGGCTTATTTTCAAATCAGCGATGTGCCGTCGCTGCATCACACTGGTCCATGTCTGTGCATATGAATTCATGTATCTCCACCTGAGTGAGTCTTTTATCAGGCAGCTGCATCTGCTAGTGTGTGTGTGTGTGTGTGTGTGTGTGTGTGTGTGTGTGTGTGTGTGTGTGTGTGTGTGTGTGTGTGTGTGTGTGTGTGTGTGTGTTTGGGTGGGGGCTTCAGTTGGAAACCATAGAGATGTTCTGTTTGTTTTGCAGCAGCTAGCTGCTGGTTTTGCAGCCTAACAGGAAGGAAACTCACGGGGTAAATGACATGACACAGCCAGCTCTTTGTGTTTTCGCTCCCTGCAATGATTTTTTTCCACCCCTCCTCTCCTCTCCTCTTCTCGACCTCTGGACCTCCATCATCATCATTTATGATCTGATTCCTCACTGAGCTGTTTCACTCTGACTGCTTGTTGTAGATTCATGTGCTTTATGTTTTCTCCCTCTCTGTTTCTGCTTCATTTTAACATGAGCTGGCAGAGCTGGCTGTTGCAGAATAACTCTGACTCGGGCCACTCGCTGCACGTCAGTCGGCCTCAGAGTCACTGTTGCGCTTACATTTTGCTTTGTTGAGGGGAAATGCTCGAAGTGGCAATCCCACTGAACTGCAGGCGTGGAGGGAAAGAAGAAGCTGATGAAACATTTGGCTGAATTTTCCAGCTGGTTATAAACAGATGTGACAGATCAGCTGGGTTTTCTGTTTTCAGATAAAACAAATGACAGAATGTCAAAAGAATGTAAGAAATATCAACGGGATCTTAGTAAAACAGATGAAGAAACCCAGTGCAGACTGATTGGCCTGGTGGTTGTCTGTGCTGTCGGACCCACTGCTGCTGCAGAATGACTTCCTGCATCATATGACGCATTCTTTCATGCCGTTCGTGGAGCTGGTTCAGCACCGGTCCCAACTGGAGTATAATAATTATAATCTCCGAGGTAATCCATAGTTTTCGCCGTCTGTCCAATCCAGTATTCCGTTCACAAATAGTTTGTTTGCCAAGGAGTGGCGCTCATGCATGATATCATGGATTTCCCCGCGCCACTTTTAAAGTGTAGTCGCCCATCTGCTCGGTTGCTTCTGCATTCTGGAGAAGCCAGTCAAAAATCATCCCCGGCCGTGCGAGGGCGAGCTGATCCTATCAAACCGAGCAGAGCAGATGCTGATCTGTAAGCGCCATTTATCCTGAAGCCTGAATCCCACAGATAAAGTCAGTGCCGCGTAGCGCCCCTGCTTTGATTTTGACTAAAAACCATTGTAGTCAATTAGAGTTGTTCCATGAGGAGCGCCACATCACGTCCCAGATGCGCTGGTCCACGCCACAGCGCTAACGATACGCACCGGTTCTATTTCTGATCTGAGGCTCGACTGAGACGTGTGTCACGACATTGTGGAGTACTTTATGATGCAGAAATGACGACAATACACTGAACCTCAACCAGTACGGCAAACATAAACAACCGCCAACAGATGGATGAAGAATCAAAAGATAGTCCCACAAAACATGATGGTGGTTTTGACCATATACAGAACAAAAGACACGCTTCATACTTCCTGTTCTCAGTTCCCGCGAGATATTGTGACTATCCTGCAATTTTGCAAGCTGTGTTTAACAGTGCGCCGCTTCAGGAATGTGTCCTGTGAGACCAGAAGGCTTGCCAAACTACCACAGCACGGCAGTGTCATTGCCTGTGGGGCCCAGGCTTGAGACTCAGCACTTAGAAGGGGGGCCAAGCTTGCTGTCAGGGGGGCACTGACATACCCTGATGTATAGTTTATACATCATAACATTTGACAGAGTTCAGATTTTTCTAAATTTGACTAAATTTCAAGCAGCAGCAGCTTTTCAACCTTAAAAACTGCTTCAGAGAAGTTCTAGTTTCCCACCAGATTATGTCACATTCCTAAAAGTTTTCCTGATTTTCATCCCATTTCAAGCAAAAGTGGGTAATGATGACATTTTTGTGAGATTAAATACCCGTAAAGTGCCACACAGACGGTCTTCTTTGTGTGTGTTTGTGTGTATGACCCATGAGGGAGGGGTGCTGTAGCGAATTAAAAAGCTAAATCTGGTCCAGACCACTTCCTGTCCCGACTGTACTCACTTCACCTCAGAGCTCTCTGAACGTGGGTGAACAGCTCAGAGCAGGAAATATTTTATTTCATCTCTCACTATCTAACAGTCCTCGTGAAGCTAAAAACAATTTTATGTCAAAGGTTGACCACAAATTGAAAGTGCCCCTTTAAACTATGATTTGTGACTCTCACTACTTACCCATCTGGTTCTGTATTAAAGGAGTCATATCAGCAGCCAGCCTGCTCTGGTAATGTGCTGATGGTGCAATTAACACATGAAGAAGACCATGTTGGATTTTCTATAGGGATATAAAGCATAGTCAGATCATTCCTTTCTGAAACTCTCATCACTGGATATACAGCTCGTTAATTTTTGGGGTCAACCCAATTCAAGATGGCTGCTACAGCTGACCAAACCTAAACACCAAACTTGTTGTAATTCAGTTGGTTTTACAGATATAGAGCTAACGTTTGGTGTAGCGGTAGCTTAGAGTCAGTCACATCCCGCTCTCCAAGCACTAAGTGGTCACATGAGAACTTTACCATTAACTGTTAGAGCAATGCTGTCTGCCTGATAGGTAAATGCCTTATGAACTGGTGGACAGATTTTAATTTACATTTCATAAATTAATCATTTCACGATAAGTAAGTTTTAAAGTTAACCTGATTCAAAATGGCCACCGAAGCTAATCAACAAATTGCATTATAGACACTTAAATATGATTAATGTCAGTAAGAAGATAAGAAGTGTTGAGGTTAAAGATGAAATGTCAACATAAAGTCAAAAGTTTATTTTCAAGAGTATCTTTATTGTCATCAAGGGTTCTGGGTGTGTTTGAGCATAATTTAAAGATATGAGGCATTTTATTGATGATGAGACTTGGCTACTAAGTCCATAACAGAACTTCCTTCAGTCCTTCACAATAAAAGTCTTTTAGAAATATTCTTTCACCTTCCTTCCCTGTGCACTTTCACCTTATTTTTTTCCTTCTCACTCACACCAGTTCACTATGCTCGTGCACACAAAGTATTTACTTTCTTTTAGTTCATTTTCCATCCTGATCTTATCTCCATCAGACATTTCCTGTAGATAAAATAAACAACAGGCATCAAGCCTTATAGTTACCTCCGTGAAGTCTTTACTTTCTGTTTAATAGACTTTGAATGGTGGGATTTCTCCCCCTAAATAAAGTCTGTTTCTCTTATTAAGGACAATGTCTCACTCTGTTTGTGTAAGGGTCATGCTTAATGCAGCTTAATGTGATTTCAGTAATATAACCTGCAGTGAGGACTGTTTCTAAATGTGGGTCATTTCCACGGTAGGGTGAGACTGTATCCTGTCTGATGCATGCTTTATATTTGCATGTGTACACACTCTGTGCTCTGCAGTATTGTTTACATGTCACTGCTCTTGTTGTTTGTGCAGAGTCACGCTGACCTGCTTTAAGGACAAACATATAAAACAAAGGGTGTTGTTTCACATTTTAACCTGAAACTGACCTGGATTTGAGGCCATCCTGGAACCTGCTATAAAAAAAGTGTTACAAACATCTAGGGTATCATTTTGGAAACCAGCCGCATTTCACCAGTCCTAAGGGCTTCCCTGCTCAGTTCTGGACTCTGCTCCTGCCCCACTAACCCTTTTTACCCCCTCCTGCTGTGAGGAGGAATCAGGTAACACGAGAGCCCACTGTCTTTGTTTGTGAAAAGCATCGCTGGTGCCAGAGCCTACTCCCTGTATCTCTGCCTCCCTTCAGAGCTCCTTTCACTCTCTGCTCCTGCCTTGTGCACGGTGACCTACTTTCCTCATGACCTGCTTATGCAAGCAAGTCAGATCAGGAAAACAAGAAGCGCTGCAGAAAGAGGCCCTGAGTTTTGCTGCGTTTGCATCCAGTGTCACCTTGGTTGATCAGTGTAGCTATCTTAAAGAAAGCATGTTCACTCAAACATGTCCCTGTAATTTTCCTGGTGCACGTGCATCCATGTGGGAAGGTGTGAGTGTTACTGTATGTGTGTGTGTGACTGAGAGCATTGTGGAGGACACTGATGTGTCAGCCTCAAAGAGGAGCTTTGTTTCCAGGCTGAGATGAAGTTAGTGCACTGGGTTACCTCCCCCTCCTCTTTCCCTCTGCACCGCTCCTCCCTTTGCCCTTTATGCTGTTATGAACATGACCTCATTATAGTTTAGTGGGAAACAAGAAGATAAAAAGAACGTGTTTTGAAAGACGTCTGCATGGAATCAACCTGTTTCAGGGACACATTACAGAGAACTGCTATGTGATTTTAGGATATTGTTACATTTCTTAAGTGGCTCTTTCATCATTTACATTTATTTAAATGTGTCCCACTAAAGATTCCTTCTGCAAAAGGGAGATTTATTCATGCAAATCACTTTAAAAGAACCTGCAACATGAACTAGATGTCAAAACGCAATACATGATGGCAAAATGGCATCATGAGAGAGTTCTTTTTATTTCAGAACAACATCCTGGTACCAACAGTCAGACATGGTGGTGGTGGTGTGATGGTCTGGGGCCGACTCAGAACCTGGGAGAACAGAAAATCCTGAAGGAGAGTATCTGACCTTTGACCTTAAAACCCTCCAATGTGGCTGAATGAACACAATCAGTAAAGAAGAGTGGGATTAGACACCTCCACAGTGACTTAGAGACTCATTACCATAACCACTCCCTACGTGTTAACACCAGTTATGAAGCTAAGGGTTCATAACTGAGCCAGGTCAGTTTCCTCCACTAATAATAAAATCACAATCTTAAAGCTTTATTTTGTATTTAATCAGGTTATCTTTGTTTTATACTGAAATGTGTTTGCTGATCTGAGACATTTAAGGACATAAGAACTGGTGTGAGCAGGTTTGATGGTATTTCCTTTAGCTGAGTTCATAGAAGTAGGCCAGTGTTAAACTTTTTCTGGTCCATCCGAGCAAAGTGTGTCAGTATGTCACTGTGGCGCTTCTCTTATTGCTGATTAGCCTCCGATGCCAAAGGGTGTTCACCGGGAATGGGAAGTGTTACACAAGTCTACCGGCTTTCAATGGAAAGTGGACATGTCTATTGAGTTATGTTTGAAAAGTTTTTGAGAGAAGACATAGTCCGTGTTGTATAAAAGAACACTGGTCTCTGAGGAATTTGAGAAGGACTTGAACCTCCTGTGTCTCTGTTCCTGCGCTGCAGCCATTTCTAGTGCTTACTTGTGGTGATTCATCCTCTCTTTGTCCATTAGTGAGTAACACACTACCATAACTCTGACCTAACCTTTTATGTCCACACCAAGAAAATAGAAATGTATATACTGTATACATACTAGTGTTTACCTTGATTTTTAAAAGTGTATTAGTTATTTTCTATCTGAATGTATGCTTTGATAAGATGTAGAGACCCTAACATGCTCCAACAAATAGTCAAAGTATTTGGGCCATTTTAAGTGCATTTCTGTGTAAAAGTTCTAAACTATTCCTATCATAGTTGTCGCTTCCTGAACGACCTCAGTTTGGAGAAATAGTTTACGTCCTTCTGACTGATGAGCTGCAGACTAACTGCAGTGTCAGTGTAGCATTAAGTATTAAAGTGATAGATCAGATCATCTTTAATGAGTTTATATAGAATTATTTAATCTCAGTTTGCAGCAACGGTGTTTCACTGACAGCTAACAGCTAGTCACACTGGGACCAGTTCCAAATTGTTTAAACGCCGTTTTAACTCAAACTTAGAGCAGTTTATGTGAACATTTTTTACAAACCTTGATCATTTTTATTTGCTATAAATTTAGGATTACATGAATATATGTTGTTATGTAACTCTGTGGTGGAGAAAACTATTCTTAGCACTTCCAATGCTCTAGATCAGGGGTACTCAACAGGTGGCCCGTGGACTAGATCTGGCCCACAGGACACCTTTTTCTGGATCTAGAGCCATGCACTGTGTACCACAAGCTGTCATTATTTCATAAAATCCACTGCTGTATACACGTGACTGGACACCCCCCCGGTCTGCGGACTGATCATGTGTGCACCCCCACCCCACCTGGACCGTGGACTCCTCCATGGGTTTTTATGTGGCCCTTTCAGGTTTGTAATTGAGTACCCCTACTCTATATGGTTCTAGTGTAAAGATTCAGTAAATAGTCTTTGCATGAACTGATATGACATTTTTAGGAATAGAATTGTTTTAAAAGATAAAAAGCATAATTGACTTTTAGCTGTTAGCTTCCAAACTGAGGCTGTTCAATGGGGAAGACTTGAACATTTTCAGGACTTGACCCCTGGATGGACCAGAAGTGCTACATTCTGCTACTGATGATATTTAGTGTGAAATAATCACAGAAATCATTGTGAATAATGTGTATAGCCCTGAAGAATGTGAATTTACAGTAATTATTTAAAGTTTTTGTTTTTTTTACAATGAAACACTTCAAAATGGCAGAAACATCCTAAACACGATCAAACACAGACACCCAACAAAAAAACCCTCAAAAGCAGAATATTTTGTTGATAACAAGTCAACATCCATTTTTATTTTTCTTGAAATGCTGCCATCTTTCACAAAGAACATTAGTGTCTTTACATGGTATCGACCCGGCCAGACCAACCACCACCCGTCTCGAAACACAACATTTTAGCCTTTCTTTCCATAAAACCTTCAGCAAAACCACAAACATCACTGATTAATACACACTGAAAAAAGTGGGGAGGAGGAATGAATCAAATACATGTCATCACAGTCAGTAGGAGGGAAAGACACAGCACAGAGGAAAAACAGAACGTCACCTTGACTTGATAAGAAATAAAAACAAGGAAACAAACATTACAGTGTTTGTGAAACTTTACATTTATACACCAAAAAGCCAAACGTGGTACAAAGACAATAATCCAGTGAAGGCC
Organism: Callopanchax toddi; assembly: GCA_006937965.1. Taxonomy (NCBI): domain Eukaryota; kingdom Metazoa; phylum Chordata; class Actinopteri; order Cyprinodontiformes; family Nothobranchiidae; genus Callopanchax; species Callopanchax toddi. The sequence goes on along the minus strand of SSNR01000107.1, from coordinate 1,846,201 downwards.
ATTCATCACAACCCAGTAGTGGAACTGGAAGAGGACGAACTTTGAGAAACAAGGAGGGATAATAAGTTAATGTTAGAACTGGAGGCTGATTTTTGTGTTAGCGTGAAGTTTTTACTACATTACAACCCAGTTATCCAAAGTCTACCACGGGCGTCACGTTAGGCCACACTACAAAACCATATTTCATGAGATTAAAAATAAACAGTAGCTCTTCACCAAGGTCTCTACAGAGGAGGAACTCAGTGCACTGTAGTGTGTTTACACAAATGACACTAAATTCCTTTCACCAGCATTAAACCTCCAACTTCTGGGCTGTGATCTAAAAACGTCTGTACACATTCCTGTTCCTCTGGGCTTTTTCTTTTTTACAGTGATGGGAGGGAAATAAATACACTGGGCCAGTGAATGGTAACAATCGATAAAGCTCAAATGAATGTGAATCCCACTAAATATTCAACAGATGGTTTATAAACCCAAACATCTGAACGAACCTCCAGAAGAAAATCCATTCAGTGCTGCTCCAAACTGGACGGCCATTTCTTTGTGTGTAAACCAGACACTAACTAATGATTAATGCCGAAGATTAAATATGACGAGATGTTTAATTTAACCAGGTTCTGAAACTACAACACAACGTGACTGTACAGGAGGGTGGTCACTTTCAGAATCCTTTTTATACCATTACAGGCCTTTTCCCCCTGGAATTTGTATTCAAACTTTTTTTTTTCCCAAAATAGATGTTTAAAATAGATACATATATTCATTTATTTCACATTTATATACAAACCAAGTGCTTAAAAAATAAATGCAATGGTAATCTTTTGGGAACCGATGGAGATGGTTAGGTAGAGGTAGGGTCTGGGAAGAGGGATGGAACTTAAGATTTGTGATGTTGTTGGTGCTTCTTTGGTTGAGTGATTGTTTGCATTTGATTGTAATTAAGGCAGAGAACCATACATGTGTATGCGTCCATCTACAGTTGGATATGTCCCAAATTTATTGTAGCGTTTTTGCTTTTACATTCCGTTTTATGTGAGCTGTTAAAATGTGCTTTCAGTGACGTGCTGAGCTGGATATTGATGAATGACAAAAAGTAGAAAAACAGGGAGTTCCATTCCTCCTCTCACATAAACAAAAGTGCTTCTGCGTGTATGGAGAGGATGTAAGAAAGGACAAATCTGTACAAAATATACAAATATCATACAGCCCTACGAAACGTCACGCCTTTTGGTGACTCTGAGGGAGCAGACAACCCCAGGTAGGGTTTGATTGTAGGGTGAAGGCATGAAGGCATTCTTAGAGGAGAAAAGGTGTCCTCGAATTCTTGACTGAAAGTCATCTAATCTCGCCTCTTGTTTCGTCGCCCACCAGCCTCCTTTTTCCTTGTCGCCTCCTCTGATGCCACCTGCTTGCAGGTTCCCTCTAGGTTCTCTCGTTTAATGCTCTGCAGCGGCGAGAGGGATAAGTAAGGATGCTGGGGGAGAGGAGGAGGTGTACCAGAGGGGGGAGTGGTGGGGGACTCTTGTCCACAGCTGCTGCCGGTGCTCATGGCTCTATGTTTGAGTCTGAGTTTGTGGGGCAATGCTGTTCCCCTCACCTCCCCCTGAGGATCCCAGCCCTGAACCTGGGAGCAGCCTTGGTACTGAAGCAGAGGAGAGTCGGAGTGGAGACCGCTGGAATAATGTTGGCTGTAGAAACTGCTCATGTCTGAGCAGGACAGAGAGGGGGACTCATCGTCATCTGTGGAGGCCTCTTTGTCATCACCTTCACTTGATACCGTGTCCTTGCTTGAGGTGGGTAACTGGTTTTGATAGTAACCCTCACTTCTGGGCCCACCCTCGTAGCTGAGGACCGGTGGCTCCTCATCCTGTGCACTGAGGTACGAGTGGTGAGGCTGCTGGAGTTGGTGGTACAGCTGAGAATGGCTAACCCCCTCCATCTGCTCGTCCAGCTGCTCTGCAGATGGTTCGCTCATGTCCTTGTGCTGCTCCTGCTCTGGTTGGGGCTGGGTAAGTTGGCAATCTCTGTACGCCTGTCTCTCGTTGTCCTCGTCACAGCTGTCTGACAGCTCAGACACAGGGGAGTCTAATGTCTTTCTTTCCAGCTGCTTTGTCACCTCAGCCAGAGTCTTTGTGGAGCTCTCTGTGATGGACTGCTGCAGTTGGCTGATGCAGGTCTGGTTGCCATTGCTGCATTGCTTTGGTGCTGCCTGCAGATTGGCATCCTGGGACCTGGTGAGGGTCTCCACAGGATAGGAGGCACAGCTGGCTCCGTACAAAATGACACTCCTTTGTGCAGCAGGTGGGGTAGGTGCAGCCTGGCTGACAGTTTTGATAGTGGTGACGGGTTCCTGTTGGGATTCAGATTGCTGCTGAAGGTGGGGTTGACGCTGCTGCTGCTGGCTCTGATATGCAGCATCCATTTCCTGATGCTGCTGGATCTGATGGTGTGTGGGTACAGAGGCCAGCCCACGGTGAATGTTGAACATTATCTGGGTTGTGGTGCCACTGGCGATGTCCATCTCCAGTCTGTCTCCTTCCTGTTTGATCTCAAAGGGGATCGGTTCTGGACTGTCTCTTGAGGAGCCATCAGACATGTCGGACAGGGAACCACGTGGCGAGTACTTCACCAGCTGCCTGTGACCGTCACTGTGTCCTGACTGCTCTGTTTCAGAGGAATCAGAGTTCATCATCACCTGAGAACCACTGGAGTAACCACTGGAGTAGTACTGATTAGAAGAGGATGAAGACGAGCCTCCGTTTCCTGCGTTGTTGCCCATACCAATTTGTTGGCTCTTCTCGATGTAGGAGGCTGTAGTTATAAGACCGAACCGCAGTTTCAACTGGAGCAACTCCGTCTTCAGCCTCACATTCTCGTCATTCAGTGCAATAACACGGTTTTCCAAAACCATGTCGTTGAGGCGTCTCTTCTCCCTGGAGCGCTTGGCCGCCTCGTTGTTCTTGCGCCGTTTCTCCCAGTAGGAAGCATCCTTTTTCTCATCAGAGATAAACTGACGCTTTCGCCTACAGCTAGCGTTGGGCTTGGGTTTGATTAGACGACCCATACGAGGCGGCGTCCCTTGGGTCGAAGGAAGGGACTCTTCATAATTGTTGAACGTCTCAAGGCTGTTCCCTGAGCTTTTGTTCAATGTTTTGAGAGCTGAATTCAGGTTTTCCATTCTTGTCTTGTAGTAGCCAGTTTGAAATGAGGGGCTGTGATGAAAACACCTTTAGCTTCCAAAGTTTGCAGCTTGATGACTGAACGCTTGGTGTGGGGAATCAGGGGTCCAAACAAGTCAAAAAGATGAAAAACAGAAGAAGCTTGGCAGTAACCCTCATTTATTCAGTTTCAGGGTTCTCGTTTCAGAATCCAACAGACCCTAAGTGGGTCAGTTCAGGCCTCCAAAGTCCTTGGCTTTTAAAGGTTTAGCATGGAGGAGAGTGTCCAAAGCTGGACGAGCGGTGTCCCAGTCCTCCACACAAACGGCAGGATGTAGGTCGGCCTGTCTACCTCAGCAGGTCAGTCTCTGGGGGAGTTTGGTTCTCTCCCTCTGTCGGTTCTCTCTGCAGCTGACCGCAAGATGAAAGGCTGCGGAGATTCAAAGAAGAAAGAAAAGATATGTTAATCCACGGTGCTCCGTTATGCTTATTCAGTTTGACTTTTGACAGTTTAAAAATAATTTCTCCTGGAGCCATTTCTGTTAGGAGGCAGGCAGATCAAGGTTACATTTCTAAATATGTGCGTCTTCTTCTGCTGTTTTGGCATGTCTGACTGCGTCACCCCTAGAAACCAGTGAATACTTGCTAGACCTTAGTGTGTGACCTCTTGACTCCCCTATTGAAATGATCCGTCTACAGCCTGTGACCCCTGACCCTTCCTCCTGACATGTTGATGTTGGGTTTTGTGATGCAATGGAGAGAGGGGGGCGGAGAGTTCCCCGCAAGGCAGCCAAGCCAATTTCAACTTGTCACCCAGGATCTTAAAAAGCCATCTGCGAGAGGCGTTTAAAGACCTGAGCTCACATTTTAAAGGCAGCTGTAAGCAAAGCCAAAGGACGGTAATTATAACTTGCATACGCTGCAGCCGAGGCAAGCGCATACATAAAACGAATTACAAAACAGCGGAAATTACATCAGTCTGAGACATGCTGAGAGTGTGGAAACTGGATTGCGTAAGGATTAGCTCTTTGTTTTATCTCATGAGTATTTGGGCCAGACAAAGAGAGGGTGAGTCAGATGAAAAGATCAGAGGGGGGTTCCCTGGAATTGTTTTAGAGAATTTTATTAAAAAATAGCCACAAAAAAAACTGGTTTTCCACTCAGAAATGCCTCCACAACCCCCTCCCATCCCATGCCTTCATCTGCAGCTGAATGTGGCAGCGTTCTTCGCCAAAACATCTCAATGCCAAATCGATGTTACAGAGCGCACGGATAAGGCAGACAAAGGTATCTGCTAATGCAGGTCAAGGATAAAGAAACAGAGACACTGGTGAGAGATTTGAAAGTGTGTGTGTGTGTGTGTATGAGGAGGGGGTGAGCTGGGAGGTGGAGCGTTGATAAATATAGGTCAAGGGCCCCTGAAAGGGAGGGAGGTGAGACATGTGCTGGAAAAACACAAAATGTTACATTTAAGTGAAACCAGAAGGTGCTCAAGCAGCGAAGGAAGTAATGGAGAAGGTTAAAAACTATAAAAGCTGGGACTCAGCTGTAGTACAGTGTAGTAAAACAGCTGTTTTTCATGCTTTGTTAAAGTCGTGATTCCACGTTTACACGTAACAGACATTTATGAAGCTCGAAGGATAATAATTCTAATTATTAATATTATGATTCTACAAAAATAATATTTTACCTAACAGCTCCGCCTTATTTAAAGTAAATATGTTATTTCTTGCACCCAATTATCCTGGTTTCACACTGTTATGTAATTCATCACAATGAGCATTGATTATTCTAACAGGAACATACGGTTTTGTGTTAAATGCAAACAAAGAGTAAATTAAAATTAGACAGGAGCCTTTGTTTTACTTCTTAAGGTTTTCCTCCTATTAAATTGAGGAAAATGCTTCGTCTTTGTTAAAAAGTGATATGTACTGCAGTCTAGAGGGTTTTTTCTCACTTGTTGTAACGGTTTAAGGTCATCCTCGTGAGTGTTAGACACGTGCCTTTTTGGCACGGGAGAGAAAACCTGATTGGAGAGAGGTTTTCATCGGCGTGCCCCACTGACCCAGAAACCGGGGACCAGCAGCGCTCAGTAAACACGAATCTAGCTTCCTCCACTGTACGCCTCGCTGGAATATAGGTCATCTGAGCAGCAGAGGGGTGAAACGGCAAGAGAAGAGGAAATAAATATCCTCCCAAAATGTAGAAGAGGGAAGTGCTGAGAATGAAAATCAGTGGAGGAGAGGAGACAAAGAATCAGTGGAGGAGAGTTAAAACAAAGAAAGAGATGGAGATGAGATTATACGGTTGCTGGGGAGGAGGGAAACCAGTTGCAACAGTGTTGGTATTGCATCAGTGCAAAGAATGTGTCACCCTTGGCAACAAAAAGGAAAAAAAAATCAGACACAACCAATCACATCACTCACTTTCTCCTTAAAAACCAAAATCTTGACACGTTCAGTTTCAGATGATGAGAAAGCCTCACGTCACAGAGAGTGGATCGTTTATACGTCTCCTTTAGGGTGACGGTGAGACCTCAGTTTCTGTAGGTCTGAATCACACGTTTGAGAAAAAAAAATGTCAGCTCACATGAAAAAATCCAAGATCTGAAGCAGAAAAACCTGTTGTGTTCCTCAAACACGTCCCCTTGACCTGGATTACTCTTTCCGTTAATCAAATATTCTCCACGTGTCATAGCTCGGCCTCTGTGGCACTTGTAAAACGATAGCGCCGTAAAAGAATCTCAAGTTGCCCTCCCTCACAACCACAGTCCCCACACCGCACCGCAAGGCTAAATGGGGCAATGAGCTTTGGAAAGAGTGGACGGAGTTCAAAAGCCCCTACACGTGATTCATCGGCCGGTTCAGGAAATGAGAGCATGTCTGATATAATTGGAGGGGGGTGTAGATATGAGGACTGATGGAACTGTGGCAGCCCACACCCACGTCTAATGTAAGGTATGAGGATTTAGAGGGAGGGGTCTCAGGTGGGGTGAACATGAAACCTCAAGAAAAAGATTTAAGGAGCGAGGTCATGGAGGCGAACCGACAGCGGGGCGGAGACCTTATCCACAAACGCAGGACATCTCATCCTGTTCTGAAAAAGGAAAGAAGGGAAAAAAAGAAAGGCAGCGGAGTGACTCAGTCCATGTGTTGCAGCAGTCACATGTGCTCCCTTGGCCTACTAAACGCTGTAATTCGCCTTTCTGCCAGCTCCAAACCACAATACGATAACAAAGCAAGGTCCTCATCTTTCATCACCGTCCATGTGCCAGAAAACCCCGAGAAAGTCAAGAGGCCAAAAAGTAGGACAAGATGAAAACCCTGCAGGGCCGTAGGCCATGAACTCCCAACCCACATTTTCTTTGGAACACACACACACACACACACACACACACACACACACACACACACACACACACACACACACACACACACACACACACACACACACACACACACACACACACACACACACACACACACACACACACACACACACACACACACACACACACACAGCTCTAATTCCCACAACGCTGTTGTCTCAGTTGTTCAGCCAAGTTCAAACGATCAGATAACTCTTATAGTTTGTTTTGTTTTAAAAACTTGTAGCTCTAGAAGTAAAGCAGACAGGACTTATTTAGGCTATTACTGCTGTGCCTCATTTCTTTATTATGGTCTGGTGAGGATTTATTTTGGTCTGGTTCTGATTCTGTCCCTCTAGTCAGCCCCCCCCATCCCAAAGAGGACCGATGTGACCTACATTCATAGCTGGACCAGGGATCCTTTGTGCAATGGGCCGTTCTGCTGCAGCACCGCGGACTGACAGCAGAGTTCTGCAGATTGCATAATCTGCTCCGTTCTTTAATACAGTTCTGATTATTTCATTCTTTCCTTATGCAACCTGTAACCAATGTTTCCCGCAAGATGAGGCGAACACAGGTCCAAAACTAACAATGTGTATACAGTAAGGCATGCATCAATGAGCTGAGGGGAGGAAGGGTGTCCTCACACTCTCACAGCTAAATCAATGATATTTTCTTGATATTATTGCTTTTAATGAGCAACCATATGTAGAATATATGACTTTAAATGTCATGTTTTTCAATCCTGGAAAGCTGTAAGAGGAGTTACACTCTAAAAACTGCTGGGTTAAATACAACCCGAAACAGGTGAATTAGCATTTTGGGTAAAGCTTAAGTTGACCAATGTTTAAAGTCAAACTACTGAATGGAAATGAAAGTTAGCATCAATTGTATAGCTGGACAAAGCCATATGCAAAAGTCAAAGCACCACAGAATAAGTTTTAAGCCCCGCCCCCTCCATGTAAACTTGTTAAAATGTGAAAATACATCAAACATAAGTTTTTTCCAGGTGATTTACTACATTCAAACATCGATTTTTTGTGTATATTTGGTTGTGATGAGTTATTTTATGCTTAAAAACACGATGATTGGATGGGGAGGGGAGCAGGCGGGAATTTCATACTCTGGTCCCAAAAAAACATGGCAGCGCCTGAAAACAGGATGTCTTGGCTTCCTGATAGAGACGCTTTACAGTCCTTAGAGTAACATGTCTGTTAACATGAAGTAACATCAGTTAAGTACTTAGGCTGGATTCCCCCCCCCCCCCCCCC
>SSNR01000107.1:1796520-1838395 GCA_006937965.1 Callopanchax toddi | reverse complement strand
CCCCCCCCCCCCCCTCAAAATAAAACATTTGCAACAATAAAATATTGATTTCAACATGAAAAAATAAAAAAAGTATGCTGGAATATGAATTTAATGAAGCCCTCAGGTTTTCTAAATGTCATGTTAATAAACAAAACACTTCGTTTATGATCCAAATGTGGTGTTTATTTGTTAGAGCTCCACCTCCTTAACAGGATTAGTTAAAAACCTACTAGACTGAATGCTGCATGTCTCAGTCCCTCTAGTGGAGAATTTAAGTACTACAGGTAATCATTTTATTTTTGTTTTATAGTTATATAATTACATAGTAGGATAAAACACAAACTTAAATGACTGTTTCACGAACATCAACCTACAAACAATGTATTTATTTTTAAAAATCTGAAATTTCATGTGACCAAACAAGATGAAGGCACCAGTGGAGGTAGAAAAATAACCCAGCAGTTTTTAATGTGTACTATGCCCACGTGCAGCTTGATATATGCGCCTGAATCAACAGCTTTTCTGAACCCAAACGAAATAAAACTCCCAAAATAAAATGCAGGGAGCGGAAGACGCGCGTTGCAGCTCAAATACATAAATATTAAATATGCACAACTGATTTATTGTTGAAAAAATAAACACTCGGGCTGGAGCCAGCAGCGTGTCACCCCGCACGCATCCTTTGTTGCTGTCTGACAAATCGTGTTCATGCATATTTAATCGGATCCTCAGTCATCCGAGGCGACTCCAACTGGGCCGTGAAATTCACCCACATCCTCAGAAACATTCTGGACCCCCCCCCCCCCCCCCCCCCCCCCCAAAAAAAAAAAAATTATGACCCAGATGTTCTCCTCACCTCAGACCTCCTCGCCCCAGTCCTAGAGAGGGGGAGGAGGAGGAGGAGGTTGTAAACAAAAAAGAAAATGAAGAAAATGAAGAAAACAGCTGGATCGCGCGCCCTGACGCACCAAAAAAAATCCTGTGCGCAGCCACGTTAACCTTTACAAAGCGCTGCTGCACGTGACGGGGAGAAGCGTGACCTCGGCTCGGATGGTAGAGTTAGCCTACTAACCCCAAAACACACGGCTATGCTGCTAATAAATCCATTAATAAAAGCGCAGAAATATTCGGTCTGAGTGATGCGTAAAAGTGCATAAACAAACCGCAGGAAGCCCTAAACTTTCCCCCTGCAGGAATCCAAACAGCCCCCTCCTCTTCCTCACACCCAGCCCAGTGAAGGCTAGTGGACAGGACTCATCCTCGCCTTGACATTGAGACAGGCGCGCCCAGGCACCAAAACAAACCGCTCCTCCTGTCAGCTCCGCACCACCACTACTCCACACGCACATAGAAATCACTTACCTCCGTTCTCTTTTTGGGTTAAAAATCAGAGAATCAATCCAACAATCCTCCGTTCCCATCGGTCCCCGCAGTCAGCGCCAGTAGGTGCGTGAATGTGACCACGGTGCCTTGTTTTGGTGCGCTCCTCATGATCGCTTCAAATCCTCCCTCCCTCCCTCTGTTTTCTCTCTTATTTCCTCCTTTCGCTCTCTCCTTCTCGCTCCCGACTCCCTAAATGTATGTTAGTAGGTCAGTTGTTGCATAACAGGACACTTTGGGTGCCTAGTCACGTTTTTTGTTTCTCTCTCTCTCTCTTCTCGACTCTGCCTCTTCCCCTTCCCTCCCCTCCCTCCCTCCCTGCCTTTTCTGTGTGCATTCAAATCCTATTGCAGGAGGAGCTGCAGGGAGCGGAGGGGGAGGAGACAGGCTCACACAGGGGGGCGGGGCCGGGCTCTCGCTCCACATGAGCGTCTATCATATCCATAACAAGGTTAAAAACATACAAACACACTGAATCAGGTCCTGATGCTGGAAAAAACAGCGTGTTTTCTAACCCTCATGCCTCATTATGGACATGTTGGTCTATTTGACTAAATGTTTCCTCATTGGTGCATTTCTTGGTATTGAAAACTGTCTTTGAATCAATTTAAAAATTCAAATTTTTATTTTTTCCATTGATAAGTGGCACAAAAATACCCCCTATGTCCACTTCCAAAAAGAAACTACTTTAGAAATTAATATATTTTCAGTTTTTTTCCATGCACAGATCTATTAAACATCATCAGTCCTGCTCTACAAAGTTTACAGTTATTTTGAGGAATTTAACCCTTTAAATGTCAGTTTATTTAAATGATGTTTATTATGAAAACACAAAAAATAAGATATTTTTCATCCAGACTCAGTCTTGGATCTGTCAAGGAAACTGATGCATCAAAGTTATTATTTTGTCTGCTTATTATTTGCGGAAATGAGAGTTCCCAGCCACCCAAAATTAGATTTATTATAAATAACACATTTTTTTCATTTTTTCTCTCATAAATATATTAAAAGGCTGGCATTTAAAAGGTTAAAATCTTTAAAATAACAATGTTTGGTAGTTTTGAGTATTTAACGGAATAAAGAAGGAGACTGATGCTACAGTAGTGAAATGAATTTCTCACGTTTTGAGAAACCCTTTCCCTAAACCTTACTTTTAGGAATAATCTTAGCCAAATCAAGATGAAACACTAAATACATTTAACTCTGTTATATTTTACTTGCCAAACATCCTCCCCCAGACCCCATAATAAAACTTTATTTAGCAGCACTTAAAGAACATAGACATTAAATACAAAAAGTGTCAGCTGACTCATTGTTCTAAGTGGGTGGTTGGTCCTGTTGTCTCTGGTCCTCTATGGAGGTCTGGGAGCTTGAAGGTTACCTGTTCCTAGATCTGCCCTCTTCTGGACAGAGATCTGTGAGGTCGTTCTTGGATCTGACCCACTCTCAGACCACAGAGGCCTTGACTTCCCACAGCTTTCTTTAGTTTCAGCCCTTAAAGTAAACTTAGCCCTAAAAGTAAGAGATTTAGTGTTTGGTTGGTTATTTATAACTACGTCTCTTGGCAATAAAACTGATATTGTTGGAAAGTCTTAGGCCATCTTATGGTGAAGAGAACACAACAAACTGTAAATACATCACTATCCAAGATGGCGCTGGGTGGCGTGTTAGTCACCTGACTGACCGATCGTGAAGCTTCAGTGTAAGGCGACACACTCACAGGACAAGGTTCCTACTTATCGTGTACTTTTCCTTCAGAGAACTGAAAGCTGTTATGCCTTACGATCAAATTACCTTTTGCATTTCTCTGTTCCTCGTATTGGATCTGAAACAGGAAAGAAAACTTTCCATTTTTCAGCCCCTTCAGCTTGGAATGCCCTCCAGTTTGAAGTGAAAGTGTCAGAACTTGTGTTGCTTATTTTTTTGTGTCTTTCTTCTTTATTTTGACGTGTGCTGCTGCCTTTCTCGTCCAGGTCTTCTTTGTGAAAGAGGTCTTGATCTCAGTGGTGTTAAATAAAGGTTTTAAAAAGAAAAATTGATCTTTTCCATTGTCGTGTTTCAGATCAAACGTTCCAAATCCAGACACGAAAATGGAACTCAAAGTGTTTCCAAAATAAAGTTGACATTGAACTCCTGCAGAGAGCTCATTAATATTTAACCCATCCTTTTCGTGCCTTATGACCCTGATTGTTCCACATGCAGGTTAAGAAAGCTTGAAATTCGATGAGTAAAAGGACGTGCACTGACTGTAATCTTAGGATTAGGTTTGTTCTGTTTATTTTTTTAGCCCACAGTGTCTGATTTTAAGATTTTAATGGAATAAAGAATCAAAACTTTATTCTGTACTCGCCTACTCAGTGGTTACCTTAGAAAATGCACAGATAACAAATTCCTTGTTGTTGATGTACCAGCAGGCAGAACACCTCATTCTAACAGAGGTATGTGGATGGCACGTAGAGTAATCACCTTTGTACTGTTGCGACATGGAGAATAGAGCCGAATAATCAAACCGAGTTAGACCGGCTGGGTAGAGTGACACCATTAGAAGCGATCAGATAGAGGATTTTATTTATATTTTATTTTTAGAGTACATGTTGGATTTCCCTGATTAGTGATCAAAGCTGTGGCCTTCTGAGTGGACCAGAGTACCACACACCAGGAATATCTGATGAGATTATCTTTAGAGACATTAATAATAATACTAATTGGAGGCATTCTTAAGATTGCTGGTATAATCAGGGCAATAATCGGCCTAAAAATTTGAGTGAACAGGCCTTTAACCCTTTAAAGTCTGAAGCATCAAATAATAATGATGAAAAATCTAGTTTATAAAAATTGAACTACCATTATTTATTGGCTAATATTAATATAACAACTATATCATCATCTGTAACGTCATTCAGAATAATGTGAACTATGAATAAAATAAAACTGGCACTTTCCACATGTTGATCCTCCACCTGAGGGCAGATAGAGGACTGGGTATGGCAGGTTTATGATGAACGTATTAATCCTAAAACTCCATCTGTTTGCTTTAAGGCCAGATGTAGTTTGAGGCTAATTTGCAACAACAGTCTGTAATGGGTTAATGTTTACATTAAGTTTACATTAAGGGCTGAAACTAACACACAAGAACCAGGTCACATCCAACACAACACAAACACAACAACATGCGTTATTCATTTAGGGGCAATAAGGAAAATAACATGAATATTATTATTGTCTTATAATAATGAACATAATAATATTATTAAAGTAATAAGGTGATGACATTTTAATTTGAAGTCAAACGTCTCCATAACATTTATTTTCTTTAGTTTACCAGTACTTTTTCACTTTTGTTCAATTCATGTTTCCACAGATAGGGACTGAATGTGCTCTACCTGGTAGTTTATTAATAATTTATAACTCATTGTTAGATCTCCATGTCTTCACACAAACTCACTGAGATGAATGTGTTTTAAATGTCTTCAATCAGCCATAGGATGCTGCTGTGGAGGTGTTTCGTCTTCAGAGCTGAACCCCTGAAAAATATTTGATAAAATAAAAAAAAACTTGACTAAAGATTTTAGCATCTTTTACAATTTTCTGTTTTGCCCAGAAGTATTTGAAGACTTGTGTATATTTGTATTTTATTTATTGCTTTGCTGCATGTATTGTCTCTCTGCAGCCATGTGTGTGTGTGTGTGTGTGTGTGCGTGTGTGTGTGTGTGTGTGTGTGTGTGAAATCCCTTCATTAGAACCCTGACCGCAGAGTTCTGAGCTAAATATTGATCACCATTCCTTTGCACCTTTTTGTCTCCTCCTTCAGCAGGAGGAGGGGAGACAGGAAGCACAAAAGGAGAAAAGACATTGGACGTGAACTTGGACCCCCTCCCTTCCATTAACCCCCCCACCCACACACACACACACACACAGAGCCAGACCTCCTCTGCATTACTCCTCTATTTTTGCTACCCATCCTCATCCCCACCCTAACCCGGCATCCCCCCCTTCTAGCGATGTCTGCAAGCGTTCCCATGGTAACTGTCGCACTGCCTGCCTAGCAACAGGCTTTATCCTTTCATTGGGAAAAAATGAGGGGGAACGGAGTAAGAAGGGGATGTGGGGGTTGCAGTGTGTATTTTTTTATATGAAGGGTGTGTGAGGACGGTTCTGTTCAGCAGCGTGTTGCAGTGGATTCATGAAATCCTGCAGCAGCTTCTGCACCTAAATAGTTGAACAGTTTGATCACACGATTCGTATTATTCTCTTAAATTCAATAAATGCTCACTTTAAAAAAAAACAAATGAATGCTGAAAAATGTTAAATGCATAATGTAAATATATGTTTATCCATTCTTTCTCTAAGGTCTAACCAGAACATTATTTTATTTCAATAAAAGAAATAAAATCACAAATTCCAGGCTGAGAAAATTCAGCAGAAATGTTTTTTAATAATTGCCTAAATTTATGAACTTATTTACGCCAGAACATCTGTCCCCTGAGTGTGTGATGGATAAAATCCATCAGGTGAAGTGATGTTCTTCATATGTGAACAATAACAATAAAAACTCATCTGTCCTATCTTTTATTATTATTGTGCTGCCAGTCATTCACCAGGCTAAAGGGAATGTTGCTGCTGCCCTCTGCTGGTCACATGATGAATAGTTTTCTCATTCCCAGAGCTGCTTCTAGCTTCGTGTGTATCCATTAGATAGATGAGCCACACACATGCTACGGTCTGTTGAACTTAACAAACAAATGCTTACAGCCATCATATTATATTAAAAAAAATTAAAAATATTCATATGAGCAATTCAATCAAAAATACCTAATATCCAAACAACAATCGATATGTCAGATATTGTTTAAAAAGGTCTGAAAACAAGAACACAGCTCAGGTTTTCACAGCAAAACAAAAACTAATCTAAAACAATAAAACCCTAAAGTGAATCTTTTTTTTTATTCAGTGGAAGATAAGATCTGTTCTGTCCTTCCAGCAGAAGAAAATCTGCCAAAACTGGTGGAGGAAATCGCTCATTAAGAGCCAGCATGCATCATCAAGTGTGGTTAGTCAACTCTTCAGTCTGCTGGAGGAACCTGAACAAGATGCTGCTGAAACCAGAGCAAGAACTGTCTCCCCACCAACCACTGAGATTTAGAAAAGGAAGGGATGAGAAGGAGCTCGGCCGTTTTCTCTGGGTCAGACTTGTTTATTTTAAGACTGATGATGTCACAGTCACCTTTAGCTCAGCTGTTTTTGGAACTTCTGTGTAACTCTGCAGAATTCTGCTCCGTGTTAAAGAGTGTGGGTGATGGATACACTCTGAAATGATCCCACACCAAACCATAACACAGCCAAGGGACATGGAAGGGAAAGATTTGGTTGTTGTTTATTTTTAATCTCAGTTGAACTTTGTATTATTATGCAGCAGCTACACTTGTGTAACAACAAAACAAACACACGTATCTCACAGAAGTGAGTTTATTAGCTGTTCTTAAAAATATAGAAATAAGAAATAAGCTTTTTCTAAACAACACTCAACTGGTAATGTGCAGAAGAAATCCTTTAGAAATGATTCTATTCAGAATTTCAAACCTGTTCTCTGATTTGTTCGCTGATGAAGTTGAATATCATCAGGATCACTGAGGTGTTGTAGCCTGTAAAGCTGAATGTGGGACAGTCTTCCTCCTAAATGAAGAGGACTGATCTGATTGTTGTCTCTAGCAGACACATCAGCGTTTCAGTAAAGTCTGAGCTAATCAGTGATTGATGTTTCTTCAGTAGCAGCATGTCCAGATGAACCAAGTTTCCTAAATGCGAATTTGATTAATTGATTAGCTTTTTTAGATTTCAACATCTCAAAACAACAACAACCATTCTGATGCTCAGGTTGAACTTCAGGAAGTTGTCTTCACCAGATGCCTAAGTGCACTGAGGTGCTGCTATGTGATTGGCTGATTAGATTTTTATATAGACGGACAATAAACAATGAAGACAGACTTTGTCAGTGTTTATTTAATGTTTGATGAAAATGCACAGGAACACAGCTGAGATGAATCTCAGTTCAATACAGAAAAATGTGCAGAAACCAAACAGTGATGAGAAACAGCCAAACTGTACAGGTGTGACGTCAACACAACAACGATCCAGAGACGTGTCAGGAAAACCTGGTTCAGAAGCTCCTCCTCCCCTCTGTCCGCCTCTGACCAGTTCACCCTGAAGGTGAGGAGAGGTTTGATGATTTGATCAGTGTTTTGCTGTGATTTTTGATGAGTATGGACTATTTCAAGGTTGACATCCAAACAGATAAGAGTTTATGACTAACAGTAACAGGAGTTGAGATTATAGTAACAGCAGATTCAATACATGAGGATACAACACATTAAACATGAGCGTCCAAACACTGAGACGGTCCAGAACTGCTGATAAAACTCTGTCCTGAGAGTCCAGACATTAGCCTGTGAGGCACCGCCTGCCTCACAGCGTGGGTCATCAGTTGCTTTTGGCCAGAAGCTGCTCTGTGAAAAGCCTCTTCAGCTGCGCCACCTCCTCGCTCAGGGAGCTGAGCTGAGACTTCAGGTACGTGTTCTCCTGCTGGTACCTGACCTCAGTGTGTCCGAGGGTGGCAGGAGGCTGGAGGCCGTAGTGAGGGGTGGAAGCACTGAAATGAGGAGACTGTCTCTCCCTCCTGGCCTCATCCCCGTCCAGCTGCTGAAGCCAGGAGCCGGAGTAGAGTCCTGATTCTCCTCCACTCAGTCCTTTGGGGGTCTCTCTTGGACCGTCCTGACTAGTGGAGAGCATGGGGCTGCGTCCGGCGCTGCTGGTATCATCAAACCCCTCGCTGCTTCCAGGCGTCTTAAAGCGTAGCTTGTGAGGGAGGCTTTTTATCACCTCCACGTGGTCCAGCTTCCCTCCACTGAGCGCTGCCGTGTGGTGGATGTCAGACGGAGACGGGTGGAGGTCATAGCCCAGCTCTTCTGCCCTGTGAGGTGAGAATTTCCCATGATCTCCAAGCCGGTCTTCAAAGAAGATCGGGCTGCCAACGCTGGACCCACCCGGAGTAGAGAAACCAGAGTCCTCTGAGATGTTCCCAGCCTCCCTGGAGCTCCTGTTGCTCGTCTGGTTGTTGTGGTGTAGGGCTGGGGAGCTGCGGGGACCTCCATCCCCTCTATGGGGGTAATAGTGAGGCGTTATGGTCTGTGTGGTGTGTTGGGGAGCTGCAGAAAGGGGCAGTATTTGTGTGTTGGAGGGATCTTTAACCAAACCGAAGCGAAACTTCAGGGCCAGCAGCTCCGCTCTGAGCCGAGCGTTCTCCTCCAGCAGCGCCAGCACCCTGCTCTCCAGGACCATATCGTTGACACGCCGCTTCTCCCGGGAACGCTTGGCGGCCTCGTTGTTCTTCCGTCTTTTATCCCAGTAGCTGTCATCCTTCTTGTCCTGGGGGATGAACTCACGCTTGCGGCGCACGGCTGAGGTCGGACTCTCTTTGCGTTTGGCTGCAGAGGTGCGACCCAGCAGGGAGCGCGCCAACATGCTGCTGGAGGTCATTATGGAAACAGCTTCATCTGTGAAGGACAGGGACGCTGATCCTTCTCTCTCACCCTCACTGGAATCTGATGCTGCTGCAGGTGAATCCTGGAGCAGCTCCTGCTGCCCCCCCACCCCCTCAGACTGCCCTTCGAACACCATCCCAGACAGGGGTTAAGTGGCCGCTGTAGGGTGCCACTAAACTCTCAAGAACTCCGAGAAGGAAGGATGATGCGACAGTGCCACCTGGTGGTCAAAATGAGGAAAAACAGGGATTTAGAGGTTATGCAAGAGCCATTACAACACAATATTATGTAACTCCATTAAATGTGTCAGTAGCAGGAGCTCCATCTGAATCAGACCTACAGAGAGCTGAACTGGACTTCTAGCATCAGATCTTCTAAAAATCTGTTATAAAAACATCCAAATCAGGCAGTGAGCTTTAAATAAAAGCAGCAGGGAGTGGAGACGATCTTGTTCCTGAGTTTAGCCTGGTCCCAGTCCCAGACCAGTCAGACTGCCGGAGCAGCGCTGACCCACATGTCTGGACGCAGCGGACCGGACCACCTGATCTGACCCCATTCTTCTCTCCGGCGGCTGAACTCCAACCTGACCACTAGGATCAGTATATATATATATATATATATATATATATATATATATATATATATATATATATATATATATATATATATATATAGTATTTTCATAATAAACTGAATATGAAGTCACGATTGTTTTTCTAAAAACCTAAACGGATCATAACTTTGAATGAAAACAGATTGTTTGTATTTACCTGGGATGACTGCTGACTTCTCCTCCTCTCAGATCTGATCCTAGTTCAGTCCGGTCCCTCTCAGTCCGGGTCTCTCAGTCCGGTCCCTCTAAGTCCGGGTCTCTCAGTCCGGGTCTCTCAGTCCGGTCCCTCTAAGTCCGGGTCTCTCAGTCCGGGTCTCTCTCTGTTATTTCATGTTATTCCTGCTTGGCGCGGCGCGCCTCCACTCTGCTCCACTTGGAATGCCGCAGCTCCTATTTGTAACGTGGAGTTCACCTCAGGTCGGTTCCTATCCTCGGCTGAACCAGCGGGGCCCCGTTCGTGTATATGTGTGTGTGTGTGTGTGTGCGCGCGCGCGCTTGAGACCGCCCCCTCCTGTCCGCCATCCAAAGGAAAGCTCCTCTCGACGCTCACATAACACTTCAGACATCATCATCTCCATCATCATCGTCATCTGACCTCCCTGGCCACGCCCCCTCTGATTGGATAATCTTTCTGTAACAGTTAGATAATTCTGGCCTCTCAGAAATACATTTTTTAAGTTGTTTTGTAAGAGAAGTCTTTAACCTCATCCTTCTTAGGAATCCTGCTGAAACTCGTTCCTCTTCTCTATAATTTCTTGGTATTTCATGACTTCCTGATGAAAGACAGATTTATAGAAATGTTTTAAACCTGATGACTCGTTTCCGGATTACACCAGCAGTATATGGAGCTCTGATACAATTAAAAATGACATGTATTTTATAATCATTAGCTTTTTATTGATTTATTTATGAAAAAGGTAATATTTTTATAGAATTATATTTTCAACATAACAAAACAAACATCACAAAACACAAAAAGTGTATTTAATTCTAAAATTAAAATACAAGTTATAGAAATATTTAAAGATTTTCCAAATCGGTAGCTTCACTGCACAAAAAATTAACAATTAGGTCAATTAATAAGATCAACATAAAAAGGTTTATTTTCACCAAACATACATGAACATTACGGTTTACATACAACCACTTTTGTCTGAAAAAGTATTTTTTATGTAAATTTCCTAAAAGTACTATGTTACTTTTATTTTATGAAGTTATTCCATAGTTTTACTTCTACTCTGACTCCTTATGTGTCCTAACGTTCTGTCTCACACATTGTCATCCTTAGTTCACCCCGAGCCCCTTTGACCTGCAGCCTCTGAATAGTCTGGACATATACTGTAGTATTATGTACTTTAAAAAGGCTGTTTGTAATTGGACAAGGGTTAAACAAGGGTCATTGTGAACCGGGGGTGTGTTGGTGTGTGTCTTCTCTGAAAAATATATATGAGCTTTGTTTTGATAAAAATGACTTTTCAGTAATGGGGAAAATAAAGTAAATAGAAAATGGGTTTGGCTTTTATTTCCTATCTTATGAAAGTCAGACATTATATATATATATATTCTTACAGCTTTTTGTTTGTTTTTCATCTCAACCTCCTCATATCAGGCTCAGGTTTGCTGAAATAAAGAGCCGACTCTGAGATATTACATAGGGATTCTTTTACATAAATTCTGATTTGTACTTCTGTTTGACTTTGCATGTTATAAAAATATTGCACTGAAAATCATCACAATTATACTTAGATTACAACAATTTAAATTATACATTCAGAATGTATCCCAATATTATTATGAGGGACTAAAGGTGACAAAAATGAGCTTTAATTTTAATAAATTATGATCTGAGAGTAGCACACATTCCCTCTAATTTCCTAATTCCATGGTCAATTTTCTAGTTTTTTCTACTTATAACAAATTGAACAAGTTGCTTAGTTTCAGGGAAAAAAGTGAACATTGCTACTTCTATTAATGTAAATCAGTCAGACTGAGTTACAGCAGCTAGTGATGCAAGAATTACATCATCAGCTTATAGTGAAGAAATGTTTAGTAGCAGGATTATGAGTGGATTTCTTCATCAGAGCAGCAGTGAGAGTGGGTGCATGAAACAGGAAGTTTTATTTCTATTTTCTATCATTATTTAGACTCACAGATTTGTAAACATCCTTTATAGTTTTCTCCGTTGGTGTAATGCAGTAATGCATGTTGCTGTTACCAAAAACTTTGATTCACAAATTTTCCAACCTAGTTCACAGCCCAGAATGAGTGCTAAAGAGGAAGAAGCTGCTGCTGTCAAAAACAATTACAGTCTGTTGGTTTGACAACACTCAGATTGTTGTCAATCGCAAGATTTCATCAGTGTGTCAGGGCTTCTCTCAGAAAGAGGGATTTCACTCATAAGGCTAAACGTTGCACCCATCACTGACGTTTTATGATGCATCGAAGAGTCAATCTGTTGGCCACTATGACTAAATTGACTTGAGCTAACATAAAATATCTATAACTCTGGGTTTTGCAGACATGTTGTGTGTCCTTTAGCTGAGTCATTGTCATCACACTGACAGATAATAACCTAAAGGATCTTGTGATGTTGCACAAGACTTTTTTTTTATGGTTGTTTTTGCCCAAACTACATTAGATCCATAATGTTTCAACATGAGATGAACTTACTGCTGGACCTTTAGTTGTTGATCTGTCTGTCTGACAGCAGCACGGGGGGCTTTGGTAAAAAGACTGACCTTCATCTATTCTACAAACATTTGTCCGTCAGTGTGTTGACAAGACAATGAACTGCATGGACTTTATTATATCATATATGTAAACTCCCTGAGCAAACATGCTTAAGTTGACAGTGAGATACACATTGAAACCCTCACTGTTGAGCAACTTTTGGTTTCTCCTAGAGATCAAGGTCACTAAATACAACCACTCTGACCTCAAAACACACATTTTATAAAGAATCCCCCCAAAATAAAAAACAACTCAAAGGAAACACAAATGACTCGAATGTTTTTAGTTGTAGTACAGCAAAGTAAGCTCCTATTAAAATATCTAAATCTGAAAGTTATGTTGTTAGAGACTGATGGACACTTCTGTTGTAGCTCACTGGTGGAACAGTAAGAAAACATTTAAAATGATAATAAACTTGCAGGAAGAGACTGTGAGTGGACAACAGTAGGATCTGGCAATGAATTTAACTTGAGAGACAAAGAAGTACATGTGCAGGGAGAGGTGATTAGAGAATGTGAACAGCTGTGCTGATTAACAGATGAGCAACAGGTGAGTGGATGTAGAGTGAGGAGTGTTCAGACTTTTAATAAAAACTACCCAAATGAAATAACGCAAGCTAGGGATAATCTTTTGAGGATAAGAATGTTTACATTTTGGAAAGAGAAGATTAATTGTTTGTGAGAGGATTATTGGTAGAAACATTAAACAGACGTGAACGACTGAGGTTTTGGTTAGTGATGGCCAGGTGAAGCTTTTTGAAGCTTTGCAGCCAATTGTGTTAGAAAATGAATCAAATTTTGACGTTTCAAATATTCAGAGCAACCCCTGCTGATCAATAAATATGAGTCATATAATGCCAAGATTTACTTGGACAGAACAAGCCATACTTCATTCTTTTCCAATAAATGTTTAGATTGTAAGGAGGTCATACTGTAAACAAGCATAAGGATTTAATTATTCATTTTAAATAAAAACTGCACAGTTTTCATAATTACTTGATAAAAACACCCTTTTTATCATTAGTTTATTAAATAAAACTAAATAACACATGCAGGCATTATTATTATTATTAGGCATTGTTCATAATATTTAAAACAACAAGAATAGAATGGATTAAAACAAGCAAAGAAAAACAACAACACAATAAAACAATTCAAAAGACGCCGAATGAACTCTTTGAAAAGAGGTGGACCTTCAGCTGATTTATAATATTCAATATGGTGTGAATAAAATGATTTTGAACCTTATAATTAAATACTGACACACTGGTAAATATATATTCCAGGTAAGTTCATTGCTGATAAAAATGACTAACATGATTATCATATTTTGAGTCGACTTCTTAAACATTTATTTATTAATTATAGCTAAGCTTTGGTTAACGTGGTGTATCTTTAAACTCATTCCTCACACTGTCAGCCTGAGAACTTTCACCAGTCTACAGATATGTTGCTGTTTTCCTGCAGCCACAAATCTCTTAAAAGCACAAGAAAAACACAACAAACTATTTAGTTAAATGCACATGTCTAATGAAAATGACTAGAAAACCATTAACTCGTTAAGAAATCTGAACCTAGCCTTGCTAAATAAATGGTACTGAGTGGGTCGTGTGTATCGGCTGAATGCCTAACATCCAGGAACCTACTTGATCTCTAATATGACATTATGACTACACCTTTAAACTCATTACTGGAGCACGATGTAAAGATGTGCTGGTGTTTACTCATAATTCACTGATGATTAATTAGGAAATAACAGCCTGTGGGCTTTATTAGTCATAGTACCAGGAAGGCTCCTGTTTACATAGATGTCAGAGTCTGTCTGGACGCACGCACGCACGCACGCACGCACGCACGCACGCACGCACGAATAACCATTCAGGATAAAATATGTTCTGATTATTATGAGGAACTATAGCTGACTTTGCCTTCTTTTCAACGTATAAAAACACATTTTCCAGTTGTTATTTCTTGTGCAGAGCAATGAAATAAGAAGGCGTTCAGTCCTCAACATTGTCTTTAGTAACAGGAAGTGCATAAAAAGTCTGGTTAACTTTTGAACTTGTGAAATAAACTTGAAAACTGTGGTTTCGCCTCAGACTTCTTTGGAACTCAAACGGACGAAAACAAAACTAAAAACCTTAAAGATCATCTCAGAGAAATACCAAGTTTCCAATTTATGACAACATGATACTGATTATATGTCAACATAAAAATACCACATTTAGATACAAATAATAATGTTTAATAAATATTAAAAATGTGATGTAAATGAATTTCTCTAATGCTGAGCCTGGTGGAGACCAGCCCTCACCTGGAACAGGTCCGACTTACTGCTACAGGGACCGTCCTCAACAAAAGTCCGTCCAGATTGTTATGCATGAGATTCATTAATTACATGAAACATTTCAGGTAATCTTTAACGTGAGTGTAAATATTTATTAAAGAATGGATGCATCAGTCAGGACTGAAGTCACCTGAGAAGGAAAATCTGGCTAAGAGGGGAGGAGGGACCAGTTCAATAAGTCCAGGCTGAATTCTTGACATTCTAGCAGAGGCCTTTATGGAACTGTTCACCTTCTATCCTTGACCTGCAGGGGGAAGAGGGCAGATAACTGTGTAAACAGAGCATGTTGTCTCAACTGAAAAACATCTCACGTTTCGGGGGACGTGTAAATATTACTAGGACGGCTGTTGGTCACAGCCTGGAACCTGTAAACTAAAAGTAAATGTGCGCAGCAGTACTGAGGAAAAATAACAATTTAGACAGAAAATTAATTCAGGAAACAGCAAATCGGATGTTGGTTTAACAGCAGAGGTGAAACAGATGACCTCACTATAATGGAGGTTTGGTTAAGAGGTTGTATTGCCTTAAGGCAGCGGAAGATGTTACACAGTGCCATGATATCAACCTGGCTGCACCTGCAGCCAGCAACCATTTAAAGGCACATAATGCTGTTTTTGTTTGTTTTTAGCACCTCCTAGTGTCTGTTTTAAGTCACTGTTTTAAAAACATTAGCATTGTCTTTGCTCAGGAACACCTAAATCTAACTGTTGAAATGTCTCCTCAGCCTTCATTGCTTTCATTCAAAGACATCAGATGTGTTCAAACAGGGAGAGATAAAAAAACAAAAAACACAGGACTCACGCACTAAAAACACTCCGGCACTAGCATATCAGCTAGCCACACAGGGTTAGCCTATACTTCTCTGTCAATACGTTTGCGCTCACACGTATTGACGGAGACGTTTTGATTTATTCTTCTCCGTCAGTGTTGTGAAGCAAATCTTCACCAGGACAGCAGAGGGCGCATAACTTTTCTTAACATCTTCGGTTTACCAAAGTTTGTTTAAGCAGATGGAGAAACTAGCTTTAACTCTCGCAAGATATGTGACTTTGTGAGACTTCAGGGCACCGGACTGGAGACTCAGAAGTTGGTATCCTGGATACAATGGAGCTGAGTGACTTTTCATTAACCCTGTAAAGAGTCAAAAAGTTACATAGTGCACCTTTAATACAATGTAACAATGTTTTTAGACGGTAAAAACTACAGCGTTCAAAGCTGCCTTTAAAAAATTGCAGGGGACATGTTCGCCCCTGCACCCCCCCAAATTACGTCTATGTTAGTCATCATGATGCAAACATTTAAAAACTCCCCTCAGGTGGATATTTTACTATCTTAGTGATGGTTGGCAGTAGGAACGACTCAGATATTGCGTTTCTGCCATGGGTGACACAGACATGAACGTTAACACCCACTGACTGACTGCTTTATTAAAACAAAAACTAGGGGTCGGTTTAGCAGAGTTACTTTTAATAGTTTAATGATTTCTCCTCTGTTTCTATAACTTTGCTCATGTTTCCTTGTCGTTTCTGAGAAGAAATCCTCCATCATGACACGGTGTGCTGCACGGTATCATCAAACCGCATGCAGGCCTGGCCTCGTTTCACCTGCTTCATAACATTATCCAATGCAACACCAGCTCAGCTGCTCTTATGAAAGATAAGAGGTATGACCTGAAATGTAGTAAAAGTCAATATTCACAAACAGGTTTAATAACCAGTGTGTGGTTTTGTGATCGCCACATCTGAGCTTAAACGCTTCCTCTTTCTCTTTGGGAGAATAAGAGATGTCTCCATCTCCAACATTCTGTTTTTTTTGTGTATCACATGAATTTAACTTTGACTGCAGGAATGCTGCTGGTTTGCTAACCTTTCAGCTTTAACTGTGACTATCTGTTATGTCTGGTTGATGCGTGACTAGTTGTGCCTTTGAACTTTGCCTTTAGGCACCGTTTCTAGCAGCCTCTATGTTTGTGTCTACGTCATGAAATGCAGCAACGTCTTTGCTGTTACACAGGTGATCTGAGGATGGTTGCGAATGATGTCCACTGATCTTTAGTTACTGGTAAGCCTCAGCTGCAGAATCCTTCTTCAATTCTTTAACATCGTAATTTAAATAATTTTTTGTAACATGAACTTTCTGTGTGAATGGAATAACTGGAAGTTTCTGACTGAAAAGTGAAGTTCCGGTTCTCAGAGGTGTCTTAGAAAAGAATGTTCCAGCAAGAGAAGAAAAGAAGAAACCAGACACTGCTGTCACATAGGAACTATCGAGAAGAAAAAAGTGAATCGCATGACTTGGCAAAGTATGCTGTCTGACCTGATTTTAGGAGAACACCTTTGGGGGATTTCAAAACACAGCACCTCATTTACAGCGCAACTGAAGAGCATTGTTCATGTTATGGAACGTTTAATTTACAAAGATGTTTCAAAAGGACCTCCCACTTTACCTCCACTGAGCTCATATCATGTTTCTGTAAGAATTTCCTGATTCAATATCAATATCAAGCCCCTTAAGGAATCTGATATTGAAACTGGTATAGTAGCACTCAGCTTCTGATCTCTATTGACTGTTTACGTCAGTCATGTTGCAATAGGACTACAACCCTTTGCTGTTCCTGAATCTAATCTTAAACCAGCCTCAGTAAGCATGGTGTTCCACAAGGTTCTGTTCTTGGACCTATTTTATTTGTGCTTTACTTGATTCCTTTTCTTTTAGATAACTGCTTTTAGCTTTCAATTACTTTTAAACCTCATTCCATCCTATGAAGGTGTTTGGAACATATTAAATCCTGGTTGGAATGACAACTTTCTCCAGTTAAATGAGGAAAAAACAGACATTCTTATTTGTGCTCATGGAATTCTGGTATTTTGATTTTTGTCCACTTGGGTTCACTTGCCTCACATTCAACCCACTATTTAAAAATTGGGAGACTTCTAATGGCAATTTATCATTTGACCAACATCTTCTTCCAGCTGAGAACCGTTAAGCTGAGCTCTATGATCAATAATGTTTAGATAGAAATAGTCTTCATCCCATATTAATTATTGTAATTCCCTGTTTACTTGCCTTGGTAAAAACTCATTGGATCGCCTGCAGCTCATTTAAAATGCAGCTGTTAAATCATCATGAAATCAGGTTTCAGACTCTATCAGAATCAGATGTTACCTCCCGATCCAGACTTGGACATATATATAATTTTCTGATTATTTTTTAGCACATCTAGACAGGGTTGCACATAGCTGGTGCGCCAGATATCATGTGTGTGTACCGGACCCCTCTGCGGATCGGTGCCCTTGCGGCACACACTGCGCATCCCATGAGCTGACGAGCTTCACATCCAACTGAGGGGAGTGGCAAAGGAACTCTCACACTAGGGAAGCTGCAGACTCTAGACACAGAACTGTCGAAGGTCCTCAAATGATGGCAGCAACCGGCTCCATGATCTGGAAGCCCTGAACCTCCGTCCAGGGGGAGGGGTGTGTCAGAACGCTGATGCCTGGAGCATCAATGATCGGGACATCCCTACTTTTGACACAGTCCTCTAAATGATCCCATGTCACACCTTCACTGGTCCCTATGCACATGCTCACTATTCGATACCAGTTTAATAGTCATGTTTGGATTTTTAAGGGTTCTGCTGTCTCTAATTGTAGACCTTTACAGCTGTAGTCCTGGATCTCTCTGCCCTTCAGTCTGAGGACTTAGTAGATGTTTCTAAGAAACATTTTATTAGTCGTAGATTCTCTTATCTGTTCTTACACAACTCTTGACTGCAGTTGCTTTGAGTGATGTCATCAGTGAGTGTAGATAAATAACAGATAACTACTTCAAAGTGACAGAAATGACTTAGGTTGGTATAGCGATTAACACTATTAACCTTAAAGTAGTTGAAATACTGAGAAGCAAATTTAGAATACTTTTACATTTGAGTATTATTGGCCAGAGATAGTTTACTATATGTCAGGAAAACTGTGCAAATCCAGCTAATTTTAGCTACATCAGTAACTGTTTCCAGTTTGACTGATGACTAAGAAAAATGCAGTTAAAGTGAGAGCTTTGCTTATGATCCCCATGAGACGTTTGCAGAAATGCATTTTATGTAACAGTTTGTCTAGAGCACAGATTCTGTGTCCAAGGCGCTCACAGGAGAGATGTATTGCAGCAGCTATAAATAGGCTGTGAGTCATTGTGTTTGACTTGGGGGACTGTTTCATAATAACAGGAGCTTCTGCATGTCTGTGCGTATGGCGATTTATGTATTGATCATTTGAATTCAGTGTAGTTACATTTCAGTCTCTCCTCACATCCCTGCATCAGGTACAGCTCGGGTTCTTACACCCGTAGGTGTTTTTATCTGTAAATCAACTATCAGCCTCTGGAAGCGAGTGTCTCAGCAGACAGGGCTGTCTCCTCTGCTGTCTTCTTACAATCAGACAGAAGTTTCAGCATCATTAAAGCGCAGGTTGGCCTTTGCCACACATTAGAGGAAAACATCTGGAGAGGCACTCAGACCAGTTGTGAGGTAGAAGCCACGATCCTCAGACCCGATTCCCTCCTTCATGCTTCTATTCCTGGAAAAGAAAAGACGTCACACTGTTTCCAACGCGACGGTTTAGTGGGGTGGGGGGTTAGTGCTGGGGGGAATGGATGGCATGACTTGTGCAACTCACAGATATCTATGAAAGGAAATATGTCATGAAAATGTGGAGATTACTAATAGGGACATTTGTGCAGTATTTAAAAAAGGGATCATTGATGTAAGAAAAATCCTTTTTAAAAACACACTCAGCAGCCACTTTATTAGGAACATCATACTAGTACCAGGTTGGACCCCCTTGTATCTTCAGAACTGTTGGAAACATTCCTCTGAGGTTCTGGTTCATGTTGACATGACATCCATGATGTCTCCCACTCCTCCACATCCCAAAGGTTCTGGACTGGAAACAGATCTGGTGACTGGAGGCTGTTGGAGTCCAGTGAACTCATCATAGAAACCAGAGATGATCTGAAGCATTATCCTGCTGGAAGTAGCATCAGAAGACGGTCCACACCACACCATTACACCACCAGCAGCCTGAACTGTTGACTCAAGGCAGGATGAGTCTGTCCAGTTCTTGGGATCCTGTGTGAATTGTAGCATCAGTTTCCTGTTTTTAGCTGACAGGAGTTCACCTGGTCTGGTCTCTATAACATGTTGTGGATCAGAAGAGATGTTCTACAGATTTAGTTTGGTCTTCAGTCTTCTCATCTGACCTCAACAAGACATTTTCCACACAGCTGCTGCTCACTGGATATCTTCTCTTTATCAGACCATCCATGTAAACCCTTGATGATTGTGGGTAAAAATCCCAGTAGATCAGCTGAAATACTCAGACCAGCCGTCTAGCACCAACAAGCATGTCACGATAACCTAAATCTCTGTCTCCATCTTCTCCATTCTGATGTTTAGTTTGAACTTCAGCAAGTCGTTTTCGTGCACCTCTAGATGCCTAAATACACCGAGGTGCTGAATGTGATTGGCTGATTGTGTTAAGAAGCAGGTTCACTTAAAGGTGATGTGGAGTATTTTTTTATGTCTCAAAGTTTTCTAAATGTTTTAAATGATATTTCAGGTCTAAACTATGATCTATGGGTAGAGTTCCACAACACATAGTCTGATGAAGACCCTCCTTCCTCCTGTAGACCCCTTTGCATTCTTTCTGACCACCAAACTTTTTCAGCCAATAAAATTCAAATTTCTGCATTGTCAGCTTTCTGTCAACGTGCACACGCTTCAAGCAAACCTGTAGCAGTAGGGGGCGCTCTCGTACAGGACGCCTTGTGTTTCTCTGTTTACCTCTCAGCCGTTCGTGGAGGAGACAGAGCTAATTTCCACTAAAAACGTATCCATTCCCCAGCTAATGATGGATTTACTTTCATTTTTAAACCTTTCACCTCATAGAACGGCAAGGCTTGCCAAGGATACGCATTTATTTTGGTCAAAAAGTTCATTCAGGGCCGAGTCATTGCTCTGTTCAGCTACAGAGTACCGCAGCAGCTCAGCAGGGACAGAGAGGGCTCATCAGAGCCTCGCAGTGTGGGAACGTGATTTATGAACTGTGAGTGATTAAACCCTACAGTTTGAGCTGCACAGTTTATGCCCAGCTTACAGACCGAAGCAATGCGCCGTGTGCACGTGCGAGCATGCAACCGCACGCGTGTGTCGAGCTGTGTGTCGAGGTGTTTTGGGAAGGAGCCGTTGGACGTTGGATTTAAAAACTGCTCTCTTGAAATAATCCAGAATGCAGCTTTAACTTTTAGTGGCTGTATAAATAGAAATTGCTACATTTTTTTTCTGTAATCAAATGTAATTAAAAATGAAATATTTTTCTTTATGGATTTCCAAATAATCTTTTATTTGCATTTTTACCATTTAATTGTAACAATGCACAAGGTACCAATCACTGTTGTTTGAGGGTTTAAAAACCAAATCAGCTGCTTCCTGTAAACAGGGACATTTTGATTAATTGACATTTTGCCAATCAGCTTTGTTCAGTTCTTTGGAATGACTTGTGTTGAGAACTGGCACGCTTAAAAAAACCCTGAGGGTTAAACTTAAAGTTAATTTACTCATCACATAACCTGATCACCCACTAGAGGAAAACAAAAAAACTCACTAATCACAGGGGATGCAACAAAGAAAAACCACAAAATAAATGAAATTACTCAACATGACTACACGAAACTCTCAAACCCAGCACCATGACACGTATCTAAAGCTAACCTAGCTAAAAAAACACAGTGTCAGTCCCCATTTTTGCATCATCCAGCAGCGTGTGATCTCTTAATTGTGCAATGTTCCTCACCCAACCTGCACAACACAGTGTACGTGTGAGAATTCACGTCCATCTGCAGGCCGAAGCCACCACATGTCACAGACTTCGCCTCAAGATGAATTCCGAATGAGTCAAATGAAAACAAAGCTGTTTGTTTTTTTTTTCACCCAACAGCAATACTCAAATAATAAAAATTTACCACCAATGACTCAAGAGTTCCCAAAAGAAATCCTTACTTCCTCCATCATGTATTGTTGAGTGCAGCCAAAATAGAAAAAGCTGTATTACAAATTTACAGCTCTAGTCAGGAGCTGTCTTACATTCCTGTAAATCAGCTAACTGGAGCATGAGCAGAGCATTACCAGAAAGAAATCCCAACACCAGGGGGAGTTTGGCTTCCCGTATTTGTCTCGGTGTCAGGTGGACCGATGGCTCTGACTGGAGGTGGACTGGGGCAATTGGACCATTCAGTTTGCAAAGAAAAGCAGGACAAAAGCAGGGCATAGCTTAAACAGGTTACATAAAGCACACTGTGCAGTTGCATAATCTGCTCATAATCAGAGTCAAGTCCAGATATAGATGGCCCAGTTTCCTGATGGCTCACTCCAGCTTGGCAGTGGCACAGTGTCCTCAGAACTCAGGTTCACCCGAGGCCGGGCTCAGAGAGTCTTCAGACCAGCTTGTCATTTCTCATTATTCTACAGCGCGGCTGTGGGCAGACATTATTCTGCTTTGTTGTGCGTCATAATCTGTTTATATCTTATAACAAAAGACCCAAGTCCTGCCACTCTGGATCACATAAATGTTACATCAGGGTCCAGATTTAGGTCAGTTCTCTGTCGTATCACCAGAGACACTCTAGGCTGAAGCTGATGTTTGACTCCAGTTTCTTAACTGACAGCTTACAAAATAATTCATTTTCTCTATTTTTTATAAATCTGAATCATAGATTTTTATTTATTTTGAACCTTCTTTACCTCTGTGGCACCATTTCATCTGCTTTTATTGATGACTTGTTTTATGCCCTTTATATGTCACTTTGGTTTAAACATGTTGGTGATTAGATGTGTTGTATAAATTAAATGAATTGGAGCTGGTTTGATAAGTTAATGTGAGTTCACTCTCGCACAAAAACTCTAAATTTCACATTGTTATTGATTCATTCACTCAGAAACAAAACCAGCTGCACAAAACCATTAATGGTGTTTGTTTTAAACCAAACATCCAAATTATTATCCTGCACATGCTGCAGCAGCATAAATACCGCAAACTAAATGAACTCCCATGCAAAATTGTAGATGTTTAGAAATATGGTGTTCTAATGCATCGGTGAAAATGTGCTGCTATGACTGATCTGCAGCAGCGTCTCTCCTGACTAGTCATGCTCTGGCTGGAGGGTGTCTTCCTATTTCTAGTGGCTCTGCTCATTTTAAGTGATGTCATTGGTGGGCGTGGTTCTTACTGGAGATAATTAACTGATAGGACTTCAAAATGAGGATTCACAGTGTTTAGAAAATCAAACACATTTATGGCAACATCCAGATAAGTCAGCCATCAGGAGGTCAGACTGTAAAATCTTCTTCTCTCTGTTTTTTGTTTAACTTTTTACGACATTCTTTAAATAATAAAACGTTAAGGAGCAACAAGAGATCAGCATGTTCCTCATACTGTGGGCCTGATGGGAGGGATGCATTTTAGAGTTAATAATTACATAAGAAAAAGATATGTTACACAAACATGCTGCTATCTAGGTTAGCTTTGAAGTTGCTGGAATGTAAACTTGGAAAGCCTCAACCCTGTTTATGTTCTGAAATATTCTTTTTGCTGACAGTGATGTCAAAAAGATCAAGTCTTTCTGCACTTTTAGAATAAACACCACTTTTATGAGGTGATAAAAGAAGGGAACAGGAGCTGTTGTACGGCATGGGTGTCAGTTTATTTTAAAGAGCCAGTTCACAACACAAGGTATCACAAAGTGCTGCACAAAACAACAAATTCAGTTAATTTCAGTCCAGCCAACAGGACCCATCCAGTGAAGGGTCTTAGCCATAGGAAACACTGCAGAAACACGTGACCTTCCTTATTGCCGGACAGCAGCTAAGCCTTTTTAGCGCGGCCCAGCCATAGCAGCATAGTAGTGAGACTTACTACTACATTGCTAGCAGGGCACTAAGAAGAAATGACGCAATAACTGAGGATATTGGGCCTCAGATGCTACAACCTTGGGTTCTCCAGTAACTGCTCCTGACACCGGACAAGAACCATTACCCGCAGATGCCTACGTGACATAGCGTTTCACCAAACCACCATACCCAAGACTCCAGGGAGGACCCAGGGTCATATGGCCATCGTATGCAGCGAGCCCCATGGGGTAACCAAACCCAACCACCAGGCATAGGCCCAGAGTTGCCCCAGTGAGGCAACCAAAGGACCCCCAGATGGCCGGGAGAGCAACACCATGGGACAAAACAGCAGACAGCAACAGACGGCCCAGGGGCCAGGTGCATAGCAAAGACCCATACAAGACTCAGTCCTCTGGTAGTGCTGAGTGCTTCTCAGTGGCAGCCCAACCAATGCCCCCTCCCCTTAGACCAGACCTACTCCAACGTGCAATCACGACATGAACCTGAAGCCCTGGATACCCTGTGCAGCTTCAGGTCCGGATCTGGACCGTGGTCCGCCGTTTGGTGATACCTGCTCTAGAAGATGCAGTCTTAGCTTTTACTCCAGGTGGAAAAGAACACACACCTTCTCCTTAGTCAACAGAACATTTCCCAGAAGTCTGGGGATCATCAGGTTGTTCTGATCAATGTGAGGTGAATCTTTGTGTTGTTTTTGGAAGTGTACCACAATCTTAGTCTTGTGTCATGAATGGAATTTCAAAGCAAAGATTACATCATTCCTTTACATCAGAAAATGAAATGGGAGTCAGTTCTGCTGCA
The DNA here is from genome assembly GCA_006937965.1 of Callopanchax toddi. Lineage (NCBI taxonomy): Eukaryota > Metazoa > Chordata > Actinopteri > Cyprinodontiformes > Nothobranchiidae > Callopanchax > Callopanchax toddi. The sequence goes on along the minus strand of SSNR01000107.1, from coordinate 1,814,049 downwards.
GCCATGGCTGAGAGGGCTTAACCCTGAGTGACCTGCTAACCCTAACCCTAACCCTAACCCTCCTAACCCTAACCCTAACCCTAACCCTTTATTTTCAAGAAGGAGAAAACAATCGACCAATCAAATTCAAGGTTCTATGCTTTCCTGTTGCTAAGGCAAATGTACAAAACCTTTATATGTTAATTTTTTGGGTAGTGAAAGAAAACAAATAATGTCATTTTTGGATTTTTAACATAAAAAAGTTAATTTCTGTGGCTCATTGAGACTTTCAACTTAGATATTTTAGCCATTGTCTTTTTTTTTTTATTTTTATAACCAACTTAGAGATTTTAGCCATTGTCTTAAAGATTGGACACCCCTGCTCTAGTAGTCCCTGGCATTGTCTCCATTTTAAGATGTTCTTTCTTATTTGATGCTTTTTTGTTTGACAGATTTTTTTTCCTGATACCTGATGCCCTTTTGGCTGACATGTTTTCCTGATACCGGAAGCTTTTTTGTCTGAAGTCTAACAACTGAGCCCATTTGGTCTGAAGACATTTTCCTGAGACCTAAGAATATCCTAAATGTCTCTTTCTCTCTGATTCCTTTGCTTTCTTTTGTTTCCTGTCTTTTACTCCCGTGCAGTTTGCTGAGATACCAGATCCTTTGGATCTGAACTCACCACACCTGCAGCTCATCAACAATCGGGCATTAGGATCAATGTACTTTCCTTCGAGTAACTTTGTGATGACTTACCTGTCAGCAAATGTGAGCACCTTTATGAGAACACAGGCATTGTAGATTTATCAGTCTGTAATCTGTGACCAGAAGGAAAACAGCTTAGAGAAGCAATTGTTGCTGCCTATTATTCTGGAAATGATCCAAACTTTTATGCAACTAGAAAGAATGGAAACAAGAAGTTCATCTAAAGGCAGGTTCACAATGTGTGATGTGTTCATGAGCTTGAATCGATAATCTGTGGTCAGCAGCTTCAGCTCTCACATGACCAAAGATGATGGAGGACAGCTTTATTTGGAATTTCCAGGAAAAACCATGCAGTCCGACTGCAGCTGCAGCAATCATCTTCTTTTTAATCCATGAACACATCCACAACGTTTTCTCCTCCGCCATTGCTTTTCATTCATTATGAGTCAGATATTTGTGTTGGATGTTTGTGATGAAATTCAACCGTGGCAAGTTGTACAGACTGGTATCTACAGCTTACATTGTGCAGTGTGACGCAAGTTACTATCAAGATGTTATCATTTTGAATCCACAGAGTGTCCTGTTCAAGGGCCGAAAAGCCCACAAAGTGAACAGACCTTTACCTGGAGCAGAGCAAGTTCACCCCGAGGCGAGGTCAGACCCTGCATCGCTCAGGGAAAAGAAATAAACATAAACATGTGAAAGTGCAGATAGAGAATGGTTGAGTATGGCTTCTTCTTTCATCCTGTTCTTATCCTAAAAAAAAATCCAGGCATAAATAAAAAGTGCTTCTGCATCAGTGCATCAGGCTTTAATGTATCTGTCTTCCCCTGGGGGCTAAATTCTGTCCAAATCCAAACTAAACAAACATGAATAAGAATTCAGTGTTGAGATATGTAAAAACATTTAATGCAGTGTGCATGTTGTTTTTCGTCTGAGGCAATAAAACTGTTGCATAACTGTTGGTAAACGTCATCTAAAAAGCAGAGCAAATTCTCTGGCTCTTCTCTACGAATATTGCACAGTACTAGGAAAACTTCAAAGCTGTCAGGGCAAAACCTTCTAAATCAATTAAATGAATCATTTTCATGTTTTTACATAAATCAGCTCCTATTGGTCATTGTTCACATCAGTCATCGTGGTCTTAATGGTTTTATTTATGACGTTGCAATAAAAAGTGTCAAAAGGAATTTATTTATTGTAAAACTTTTTTTACATTTCCTGAAAAGTTCATTTTTGGAGCCTTAAAGTAGAGAAACGTTTAAAGACTGCAGGACAGCAGCCCTCTAGGACCAAGATTAGAAACCACAGTGAACATCACATCTCTGAGGGACTTAACCCTTATATTATCTTTTTTTTCTTGGGGCCCTTCTAGCACTCCATGGGTTTAACTGACCCAGGACAAATGTGGGGTTTTTGAAAAATATTTAGAAATAATATTTTATTTTCATAATTCTTTAACCCCATATAGACTATTGTCATAAATTCACATCAAATATCCAGAAGGAGTATTAGGATGAGTACTATCATCAAAAACCTGCCATATCCTGTCCTGTACCTGACTCATGCCCTCTGGTGGAGGGTTTAGGAATATAGAAAAGACCAATTTTATTTTTTGGTTATATCATCATCAAATTAAATAATAAAATAAAACTGAATATCATAATATAGTATAATATAGTATAGTTAGTATAGTATAGTACCGTATAGCGTAGCATAGCATAGTGTAGTACAGCATAGTATTGCATAGCATAGTATAGTATAGTATAGTATGGCACAGTATCATGTAGTATAGTATAGTACAGTACAGTATAGTATGTTTAGTATGGTATAGTACAGTATTGTGTAGCATATCATAGTATAGTATAGTGTAGTATGGTATACAGTATTGTGTAGTATAGTATGGTTGTTATATTAACATTAGTCAATAAATTGTTCAGATTTTAAGTTTTGAATTAGTTTTATTTCACTCCAACCAACCAACCAACCAACCAACCAACCAACCAACCAACCAACCAACCAACCAACCAACCAACCAACCAACCAACCAACCAACCAACCAACCAACCAACCAACCCAACCCAACCCAACCCAACCCAACCCAACCCAACCCAACCCAACCCAACCCAACCATCTTTTACACGTTTCATGCATAAAATTATCCAAGTTGATCCAAACACCATATAAAAGATGCAAATATGTGAGATATCAAATATTCATTCTTGTTTGTACATGTGGTCGAAGCCATAAGTTTTAGAAAGAAAAAAAGTGAATTTCTTAAACATTTTACTTTGTGTAGAAAAATCAAAAGGATCTAATTGAGCCAAATAAGTTGCGTAACACTGGTAACCAGTCATTTCAGCCAGAGGTCGTCTCAGGTCTGATTTGAAGTACTTTGTGGAAAAAGGCTTTTGACAAAGAGTCATGACAGATCTTCTAATTTAGCCTGATTTGTGAGGAGGAAATAATAATAAAACTCTCTAAATCCTTCTGCATTTACTGTAATCCATGATCTTTTAAAAGCCATGGAGGGAAACTGAGACATTTATTAAACCCTTTATAAAACACACTCTTCTCACAATCTATGGATTCTTTGTATTACTGTTTACTGCTGTAATGCTGGATAATAGAATTACACAATTGAGTTTTTATTGTGTAGAAGGGGAGTGGGAGGAGAGGAGGAGGAGGAGAAAGTCAAGCGAATACAGGGGTTTGTTGAGGACAATGGCTCAACTCAGCAAGGCCATCTGAGGTCTGTTGATTCTGTACTTACCTCATGCTCTCAGTGTTTATTCACTGATTGTACTTCAGTTATTAAAGGAGGAGCTCAGACAAGTCTGTAAGTCTGAACATGCCTAGAGAAAGGAGAAAATGAGGATTATGTGAACGTATTCAAGTAGTTTCTAACATACATTTATTCACTGCTTTAGCATTAAATGAAAATCCTGTTGCAGAAACAGGGGCCTTGTTTTACCGGTACTGTTTTGGTAGATTAAAGTCCCTCCATGCCAGCGGGAGCTCTTTGACAGACCTTGATGACGGGACATCATGTGGGCGCTGAGAATGAGTCATCCATCATCTGTCCGCTAGCTACTGGCGCAGCGGAGATTCGAATCCCATCTCTCATCTGTGACGTCACAGATGTCACTGTCCCGTCTCATCACATCCTCACACAAAGCTCATATTTATACTCAGAATGCTTCTCTCATCCTGCGTCTGACCACCAGCTTTATGTTCTTTAGAAACTGACTGAGACTTTCATGATAATTAAAACAGAAGTTGTTCTGAGTGAAGTAAAAATAAGAGACATTTGTGTCTTACTGTAATGTGTTGTCTCAGAGATTCACTCTGATCCCTCTAATGTTTCAGTATCATTTTTGTTTTTGTTTGAGCAGAACATCCTCTGTTAACTACATTATAAACGAGTCAGAGTGAAGAAATCACCGCCCACAAGCGGTTGCAGAAAATGACGCAGATGTTCCATTAAGCAGCCTTTTTCTTCTTCTTACGTAGAGATGATATAACACATAGCTGGTGGCTGTGGCTCTGTGAAGTAAGTGACTCATCTCTGAATCACTTATGTAATGACTGGACCTTCTCAGCATGGGATTACACTTCCTGTGACAGAGACACCTTGACCAACTGTCCTATTTATTCATCTCAAAATTCACTCAAGAGCTATAATTTAGTTATATTAAAATACGTGTTCTGATAGTTTTGTTAAATGTTTTTTTTATAGTTTTGTTTAACATGCAAGAGGTTGTCCAGTGGTCCAGACTTTAAAAGACTACTATTAGAACTCTACTGCCATCTTCTGGTTCTGCAGTGTAGCACACATTATTTTAATTAACATGATTAGAAATTCATCATTCAACATATTAAGAATGTCAGGAAACTAGTGCATGAGACAGTGTGTCAAAATATTTACAGTCAAATATTAGAAAATGAAGAAATACTTAGAAAGGTATGAAAGTATCATGATTAAAGTTTGATTACTCGTGTTTGGTATTGTTTTTAATTTTCCGAAGAAAAAACTTTAAAAACATAACTAACTAACTAACTAACTAACTAACTAACTAACTAACTAACTAACTAACTAACTAACTAACTAACTAACTAACTAACTAACTAACTAACTAACTAACTAACTAACTGTTCTTTCTCAAAAAGTTTTAAATAAAAAAACAAAGATAATAAACAAAGAATCTCCTAACAGCCCTAGTAACGTGTGTGTGTGTGTGTGTGTGTGTGTGTGTGTTTTCAGATGTCACATCTACTGCCCCTGAGGAGTACGACAGTCTATTAGAGACACAAAATTGAAAGATTTCACCTTTTATTTAGTAAAAAGCCTTGTTTTTTTATGGTTTACTTAGTAAAAACACACCCAGAACCCTTGGTTACATAGTAAGAACAGAACAGTCAAAAATCAGGAGCAGAACAAAGTTCACTTCCTCCAGTTCAATTTTCAAAGAGCTGACTTTCAAATGTTTTCAGGAAATAAAATTTAAATTTGTTTTCAAAAGTTGTGCTAGATTTAGATTATGATAGAAGTAGCTTCGCAACCATTTCCATGACATTTCAAGTGAAAATTTTATACATTTTTTTATTCATTAATTTATTTTTTCATTTTCAACTTTCGGGATCAGCAGGCAAAGCCGATCATCCACTGATCAGGAGGTCAGTGGTTCAATCAGTTCCTGCAGACCACAAGTTGAAGCGTCCGGGTGCCATCCAGACACCTGACCCTCCTATGAAAATCTCCTGGAGGTTCTGAAGGTGTGACGTTTCATTCCTGTAGCTCTTGATCATCAACACCCACAGACGTCTGTCAGGTGACAGCAGATCACTTTATGAAAGGTCCAGCAAAAGATCAGCGCAAAGATGCTCATTTAATATCAATTAACTTCATGAGGCCAAAAAGTCTCATTTCATAAATTAGGACCGTGTTTAAAAGGTCTTTACTGTTAAAATGTAAACAGCTGAGATCTAATCCCTGACCCTGTTTTGTGTTTATGGGACGGTGATAAAACACTGGTTAACCAAAGCCAGGAAGGACACTGGGAGTCTGTCCTCTCCTGGCAGTCAGTGGTCCAGACAGATGGAGCTGAGATTAGCTAGATGTGTCGCTCCATCTGTAGAGATTAGAAACTCCAGGGCAGGGAACTGAACTGTAAACCAGCTAAGAGGGAGACTGTGGCACATTTCACTCCCCAAATCCAAACAGGAGGATTAAAGTTCATTTAATTCAGCTTCCAATATTTTGGTGGTTTTGATTATGTTGATAAAGCAAAAGAGTTGACTCTGTTTTAACAGCCAGGGAGTAAAAGTGGCATTTTAAAAGAGATTTAAAACCATTACACATCTCCAGAGGAAGAGAAATCCACAGCTTAGGAGCTGCTGCTGCGAAAGCTCTCCCACCTACAGCACACCTTATAGGAACTTTAAAGAGCATCTGACCTGCAGTAGGTCAGAGAGGTCAACTGGAGCTGAAGAGTTCAGGATTTAAAAGACAAATAAAAGAAGTTTAAAGAACTATCCGGGAATTATTGTCCCTGTTAAAAACCGAGCAGTGGACCAGTGGATTTTGGATCAGCTGGAGCCTTGGTAACACCATGCAGTAATCCATTACAATAATCCAGTAGGGATGTAATAAAAGTGTGGATTACCGTCTCCAGGTTTCTCCTCGTTAAAACTGACTTAATTGTTGCCAAACTCAACTGAAGAGGATCCATTTTTACTCCTAAATTTGTGACCAGGTTTCTTTCGTATTGTGCCAGGGTGGAGAGGTTGATGATGAGGGGTTTCCTACAGTGCTATTGGGCCCAAACAACATAACGTCTTCTTTTTGTTAAAAGATGAATTGCCATCCGACTACTGATGTCAGAAAAAAGTCAAGAAGGAGCTGAATGGAGTGAGTGTTCTTTAATGTAGACTATAGGTTAAAATCTTGTATTTTTTTTTCCCATGTTTGAACAAAAGAAACTGATTATCATTTGAAAAAAATAAGACATCCATCCATCCATTTTCTTTGTCCAGTAAGGGTCACGGGGAGCTGGTGCCTATTGGTCAGGAGGTGAGAGGCGTGTGTGTGTACATTACACACACACACACAGACACACACACGCACGCACACACACACACACATGGCTAATTTTACAAAAAGAAAAGAAAAGCATGTTTTGACAAAAAGAAGAGCTAGAAAAGCAGAAAAGGGGTAATGGGATATTTCATTTTTTCTAGTGTCTTTCTGTATAAAAAGTAGAAATGTTTACAACCTTACCCGATATATCCCGAACAGCCTCAGTTTGGAGAAACAGAGTTTATGTCCTACAGGGCTAAAGATGCTAATTGCTAACATGCACAGCTAGGCCCAAAGTGTATTACTGCCATGTTAAAACAGCTCCAAAGGTTATTTAAGGATATAATTAATCATCAGCAGCAACATGCAGCACGACAACTTCCTGTTTCCTGAGGCTCAGTCTGCTTTGAGTGATGTCACTGGTGGGTGTGGTCCTTACTCTAGATAAATAACTGGTAGGATGCCACTTCAAAATGACCAAAGTATCCCTTTAAGGTGGAACTAACCTAAGGAAACTTGTTTTTACTGAATTCCTATCATTGCAGATAATTCGTATTCTGTTTGTAGTCTCGTATAACAGCATCACTTCTTCTCATCTGGTGGCGGCTCTTTAATCAGGCCAGACTCCCAGCGCTGCCACAGAAGAGTCCTCTGACCTCCTGCTCGTTGAACTTTTACGTCCTGCTGTGAGATAAGACAGATCAAAGACCAGGATTAAGGTGGGAGATAAGCTACTGCTTCTTGATCCTCTCAATTTGAGATCAGAACCACTCGGACAGCTGGACTCAAACAAGCATTCGTCAAACAATCAGTATTTGTTTTAGGCCTAATGCCTTTTTTACAGTTATTTCGCACAACAGAAAATACAAGATGCGTGACAAGATTTATATTATTGACCTCAATTTTACTTCCAAATGTGTGAAAGACATGCTGAGTCACAAATAGTGTAAATATTTAACCCTTTAACTTCCACAACAAGAAAAAGCAATGAAAGTTCAGGTTTCTTGCATATTGTTAGGTCAATTAGGGTTATAATACAACTCAACAAATTATGATGTAAACAATAAAATCTAAAATAAGGTAATAAATATGTAAGGTTATGATGTTTAATGTTTTTGCCAAACCAAACCCCTATTTGTTGATGTCTTATAAATGTAGTCATGTTGTATTAAATATGATTTTTTTGGTCAAGTTTAGTGAATAAGGACTAAAATGTGTACTACCAAGAGGTTTACCTGCCAATTAAAGAATTAACCCTTCAACTGTCATGCCAACCACTTTATAGAGCACACTGTAGTTTCTACATACCAGGGGCAGTTCTAGAGGGGGCCAGGGCCCCCCTGACACCAAGCTTGGCCCCCCTGCTAAGTGCTGAGTCTCAGGCATTGGAGACAAAAACTGTTTCATGTTGTCACTGAAATGATAACTAAGAGATCACAAAGTATTTTTGCAAAATAGTTTTATTTTGAAACTTTTTGAAGTTATTGTGTCCAAAGTGACTGTAACTGAATTGCTATATTGCTGTAATCATATACTAACATTTGAAATACTTAAAGACAATGTTTGTAGTTTTTTTGCTATTTGTTTTAGAATGTGTCAGTCTAAAAAAGCAGCTGGCCCCAGCTTGCCCCCTCTAATGTTGGCCTCTAGAACCTCCTCTGCTGGACTCCCTGCTGAGTCCAGATCAATTCAAAAGAAGGATTAAGGACCTAACTTGGAAAACCTCAAGAATATGGGTATGTCTGAATAAAAGTTCAACATACTACACTCCATTATTATTACCACAATATTATCACCATTTAGTTTCCATTATAATTTAACCCTCATTGCACCAAATGAAAATAAGGAAACATTACGTTTTATCATTGCTTTGTTTCATTGTGTGGAAGCTAAAGAGTATTATGTATTCATTCACTGTGGTGCTTACCTGTGTCTGATTATATTCAGACTTATTCTGATCTGTTTTACACGGTGGTGGCCAAACCCGCTCCAGTTTCCCCCTCGACTGTAGAGCAGCATCTAAAAAAGAAAGGACAAAAAAAAAAAAGAGCAAGATACTCAGTTTAAGTTTTGGTCTAAAAATTAACACTGATAAAAACTAGAGACTCGAATGGGAGTTGTAGCTAAAACATAAAAATACACCCAGATCATTTTTCGGTTGTTGACTTGTTGTTTCACATAGTTGTTGCTGAATGCTTGAATTTTTTTTCTTATATGTTTAATTTGAACGTATTTGATGCTAACAGTCACCATGACTGTGTGTTGGTGGGTAGGCGGGACTTTCAGCCCCACATCCTGAAGCCTAATTTATGCTTTCGCGTCTACGTCGGATGCCCGCAACGTCATTATACGTTGTTGCATGGGGTCCCCGACGAGGACGCAAGGATGGACTGAGTTGAGCTCACTTTTCTAACTGTACGTCGAACGAGATGGAGAGACCACGTCTCTGATTGGTCGGCCCAACAACCCGAGATCATTTCCGGCTTGACACCGGTATCAACAGAGTAGTATAAGTAGAATCTCACGGAAGCAGATATGGATCAGCTCGAGAAACGTCTGGTAGAAAAGTACGAACATTTAAATAATCCATCAAAGGTTGAACAAGAGCTAAATATTCGCTGGTCATCTGCCTTGTCCTCACTGAACGGACATTCAACAGACGCCGCTGTCTCCTTCACTCCCGTTTAATTATTTTTAACAACATCATTTGTTCTTTGACATAAATCTGTTACAGCTCAATCAAAATTCGCTCTCTGTGTATCCATGAAATAGTAATCAGCGACATGAATGTACTGCTCCCAGTGCTACGCCCTCTGTTGTTCCGGCGGGGAATTGCTTTGCAAATTAAATTAATTAGGCTAGAGAGCTCAGACTCCGGTTCTGAAAAAACAACATGGCAACTCCGGTAAACAAGATGTCAGGCCTTCACCTCCTTAAGGTGGAGACACTTTCTACAGTCTAAATGTAGAACGTTTAACTTGTAAATGTAAGTTAGTCTCTGTAACATCAGTGCTACCTAGGCAACTACATTTAGAATCCAAGTTTTTAAACAGCTAGTTTCCTTCGTATGTTTTCACTTTAGCAATGATCATTTTAGATGATTTATGTCAGCTGTAAACATCTAGTTTGACAGACTAGTTTACCTCCTTGATCATCACACATAAAGAGTTAGGATTAGCTAGCTTTGCCCTGCAAAACAAGCAAAAATGTTACCTGTGTATCTTGTTATGACCTGCATTGCCAGCTAGTGCATTCAGTATTGATTCCCCAGAAGCTTTCCATGTATTTTTAGTATCATCAAGTTACAGAGTTAAATCATGTATGTGCATAAAACAGCTAATAGCATTTACACTTTGACTTGGAACGTAAACCATGAGCTGAATAAATGTCCGTGTTGCCTGCCTTAGAGCTACAAAGAGCCACTGCAGCGGGACCAAAGAGCTGCATGCGGTTCCAAAGCTGCAGGTTGCAGACCCCTGCTATAAACAGAACAAAGCTGCCTCTGGATCAAGCTGGAGGTCAGATAGTCAGGGTCATGTTGTTTCTCAGCCCGTTAGCATCTACAGACTTAGATCGAGACTGCTGGTATAGTAATGCACCCTTGACCACAGGTGGCAAGGATGATACTAAGTTTACGTTAAGAATCCTCGGATAACGCTGCGTGATGCTAATGCGGATAGGCATCCATTAAATTTTTCGAGAGTTTTGTTTCAAGATTTACTCTAAAAGAAGCATTAAACATACGAAAATTATAAATGACATTACACACTTCACACATTAGGAGTACAAATATTACCTTACTGGTTTTATGATTTAGTAATAAATAAAATAACATATAAAACTCACCTGATCTGAAGGTCTGTGAACATCGAGACTTTTCTTCGTCTTCACTTTTCTGTCTGTGTTCCCCATAAAGCTTACATCTCTGTCTACGCAGCTCTTCTTCTCTTTCCTTGGCCTCTCGAATGTCCTTCTCTACCTCTGGCTGCAGTGCCAGGGCCGGACGCAACTTGAAGAAGGGGTTTTGTTTGAGGATGGGGGAGTCCTGCATCATAGCTCCCTCTTTTGTTTTGTCTCTAATCTTTGCAGTGGATGTAGAGGCTTGACTACTTATTGAGTCCATGCTTCTGTGCAGTCGTAGTGGTTTGTCTTGTTTTAAGTAAGGGGATAGGCGTGTTTTTTCTCGAGAAACCCCAGTTGGACTCTTTGATCTGAAGTTTTCTGGACTTCTTGATCTGACGTTGTCTGAACTTTTGTCTCTGTGAGTGGTTTCAGAGTTGTTTAGTCTGAGGGACTGAGCTCTGGCAACAGGGCAAGTCTTGAGAGAAAACATCTCAAGGCTACGTGTGCGCTCCAGAACTGAGGGGTAGGCATCTCCCTTCATCACTGAGGAAGGGGGCTTCTGCTGCCTTTTCGGATTCTTTTTCTTATCTTGCTTTAAAGCCTCAAACAGCATTTTTGTCTCCTTTAATTGACGCACCTCCCCTTTGCTGTACCCTCCTGGTATCTTACCCTGGTTGACCAGAACCTGTTCTCTCTGAATTTCTTGATTTATCTCCCTTTGCATCTTCTTTTCAGAGAATTGCCAGGGGCTGGGTTGACTAGTACAAGCTTGAGTTAGGAGTGATTCAAGAGAGATGTCTGTCTTGAAGGGAATCTCCAGCACATCAGGATTCTCTGCCAGGTTAAAAAGGCCCTCAGCTCTCTGCAAGTTCTGCTTACCTTGGGCTGCCTCATGGATTCGCTTCTCCTTAGAGGTCTCAGCAGCTGAGAATCGATGTGCTGTGGAAATAAAAGGTATAGCAGTGGAGGACGTTTCATGAAGAGCCGAATCTGAAGATTGCAAGCTTTCCTTCTGATTATCTAAAGATTCACCTTCTTCGTTTTCATTTATGGGGTTTTGCTCTTGCAGTTCTGGTGTTTCTGTTTGAACCTGTCCTTCATGCTTGTCAATTTCTGCCAGATTTGACCTTGCTTCCTCCTCCTTTACTGGTATTAATTCACTCCATTCTTCCTCTTCTTCACTACTACTTGTTTCTCTCAATTGTCCATCTTTGGTTTTTGACCAAAACCTAATCCGTTCTTCAACTTTTGTATCTTTGGTCTCATTAGGGATCTCATCGTGCCGTAGCTGTACCATTTGCAAACGTTGAAGCAATTGTTCTCCTTGTTGGATATTGGTAGCTATTTTCCAGCTTGACGCTTTCTGTTCAACCATTTCTTCAGAGCCTTTGCAGATGGGCAGCTGTGATATTTGTGTTTCAGTAGTGCTACACTCGCTCTTCAAACAGCCAAACGTTGTGAGGTTGTAATCCAAAGATCTGCTACCAACTTGCTCTTCATTGCTGTGAGTCATTTCTCCAGGAAAGTCACCTTCTTGGGGCTGATCTTTTATATTTTGGTTGGATCTACAGAGCTGTGCTGGCTCAGAGGATTCAATGAGACCAGGCAGTGTTGGGACATTTGTCTCAACACTTTCACTGTCCAGATTACATCTTGATGGCTTAAAGTCTCTCTCATCCAGACAGCAAATATCCTCATACTTTGTTTCGTCATCCTCTTTGCCGTGACAGGTTTCATTGTTTTCATCAGATTTTGAAAGTATTTGTTGTAGAAAACATTTTCTGTTTACATAGTTCTCCTCTTCTTTAGCCAAAATTGCTCCATCTCCTTGCTCATCATCTGATTCTTCTTCTCCTGATTTGTTGTCCTGAGGGTCTTTTACAGCTTTGTCCTGGCATGATTCCATTGAGAAAGCAGCACCCTCCATGGATGTTTGATCTTGACAAACTGTTGGATTAAAGTTCTCATCATTAGACGGTAAAATGTCGTCCACAGATTGCCTTGACGATGGAATTGCACCTGGTATCACTTCATCCATCTCCTTCTGCACTGTCATTAACTGCTTCTCACCATGGTGCCTGTCTAAGCTGTTGGGATTAGCTTTAGTACTTGAGGCGTCAGCTGCTCCATTTGAAAGGGTCATTCCAGAATTACTGGCTGTTATATCTCTGCTGCCCTCTGTTGGCAACAAAGGGGCTTCACAGGTTGAAGGAGGAGGAGGGATAAATACATCATCTGGCCCTTCATCATCCATCACACTGCTGACCAGCGCAGACGCAGAAGAAATGTTCGCATCCCTGGGTTCAATTTCAGATGAACTCCTAACATTTTCCTCATTGCTGGAGTCCATCGTCATTTAAAGACAACCATTTTTCTAGATGTAGATCTCTTTTCTCAGAGACAACCAGCTGTAGAAATACTCAAATGTGTTTCATTGGCGTTTTCCTGTAAAATCCTTTAAACTAGAACAAAAGACACATAAAATAGTGTTAATTAGACCAAAAATTAACCTATTAACAAGGTCCAGCTGATCATCTGAGTTTAGATTATAGATAGTTCTGCTCAGTTTTACAATTCTACCGATCTACAAGTGGTGACAATCAGTCTATAAACACAAAGTATTTGATAATAAGTAAGTAAAGGTAATTTTTATAGCACCTTTCACAGAAAAATCACAAAGAGCTTTATAGAAAGATCTAAATTAAAACAAAAGACAAAACAAATGAATAAAGATGTTTAAAAACCAATGAAAATCATTTAAGCTAAAAGATTTAATAATAACAAGTGATCCTTTACCGAACCCCTTGGGAATTACGTATATTTCTCTGCATTTGACTCAACCCTGTGGAGCAGTGGGCTAACATTAGCACGATGCTAGTGGGACAACTTTGGGGTTCAGTATCTTGCCTGACCTGCTGGGATCAAACTGGTCTCTGAATAACTCAAGTTCTCAAGACAAAAGACATTTAAAAAATCTGTTCTATTCAAATCAGGCATGGATCTCTTAAAATAAATAGTCCGATATGTTCACTTAAAACACATGACAACATCTGGGTACGAAGTGACAACCGTTAGGTATGAACCGTCATTAACTGGGTATGACATGACAACCACTCAGTATGAAGTGTCCACCATTAACTATAAAATGTCACCTTTAGGCATAAAGGGCATACAGCTTCTATGTTGACTTCTTTTTTCTCATTGTGTCATCCTGTCTGTTCTGCTGATGAAGGGAAGGAGTAATCCGCTTTCCCCTGTCTGTCAAAACAGAGGAAAGCTGTGTCTACAGTCTCTGCCAGCTTGGCAAAGACCAGGCCCAGTATCATCATATCACTTTCAGTTTGCCTGATAGGAATTTTTTCACCATCAGTTTGTTAACTCACGCTAAATCACATTAAATTCAATGCATGAACCAGAGTTTTTACCACTTACCTGGATTTTGCATTTAAACTTTAATAATCACACTTTCTTTTTTATTGCTATCTTCCTATTGGTTCTCCTTGATGGATGTAATGTCCGAACATAATTCTGGTTCACTGAGCTGCAGATTCTAATCTATGGGTCTATATTTACACCTGCATTTAAAGGCTTAATGTCAATCACACTGCAGCTCAGGATTATCAACGGAAACTGATCCTTACAGCACATAAAACTCAAGCTACAGGACATTTTAATGCATTACAGTTCTTAGCTTCCTTTCAATGATTTTATTATATACATTACAATCAAGGTTATAATTGATGATTGATATAAAAATGTAAAAAAAATACAGATTTTAATATTAATTTGTGCATTATGTTAATAAAAGTGTGTCATTAACATTTGTTTCTCTGTCCGTGGCGACACACTGACACAAACATGACCAAGCCCTAAACCTATAGCTTCCATACTCTCAAAGAAAACCTTAACCCTTAAAAAGGCCTTTTATACCAAATATACCAAATCAGTCATGTGTTTTTAGGAAGTTCCCATAAATAGGTGCTTTGTCAGGTTGTAGACGCCATCCTTAACACTCAAAATCATCATCAAACACACATACATATTCTTGCTATTATTCGACAGCTATACTATTTGATTCTTACAACTTATCAATGACAAAAAACATCAGAGACAGTAAATACACACAAATGCTGTTGCATCATCTAAAGGTTTAGATGAAAGAGACCAACCTGCCAGAGCTGTAGTTATTGTCTGGATGTTCTCAAAATGATCAGGCTGATCTACTTATCCTCTGAGTCACGTGAACAAACAAGATCCTCTTCTTTCAGGAGCAGTATCACCCACGGCAACGGAAAAAGAAAGGGACATTTTCAGTCTAACTCAGCAAATTTCAGACGTAATCAAACTTTTCTAAATGTTTAGTGTGTGGAAAAATATACCATCTTAATATCTTATTGTTTATTTTATTATATAGTCTCACTCACACATAACCTATCCAGCTCATTCATATACAGTAAGCAGGGCTGCACATCATTTTTTTGTTTACCTCATAAGAACTGACCACAAGTTCTCACAGGGAACCCTTTCTGTTTGTTTTCACAGTTATTGCTGCCTTTAGTTTAGATTTCTCTGTTTATCATACAGAACTGGGGTTATGACAATTTGATTTATTCTTTGACTTATTCTTTTAAATGTTGTTTTTCCTCATATATATATTTTTATTGTGTCATTTGAAAGCAGACTGTGTATGTGCAGTGTCTGTCTAGAATTTAAGGAAGTAACCAACCCTCACTCAACGGGCTAAAAGTTCCTCAAGGGTTTGAACTCAAGGCTAACTGCGCTTAGGCAGGAAACGGTGTTTTTCTGTGTTGTGGCTTAGCCGTAAGTGTGTGGATGCTTAAGCAGGATGCAGAGTTTTTACATAAGACAAACAGGGGTTCTTGACTAAATTTAGTACAAATGGAAATTCCAGTCTTGTAGCGAAGGGTCATAGGTTTAGTCCCCTGCAGAAACACTGATGTCATTGTATCCTATAGGAACTATGTATGAGCTCTCCCTCTTGCAAAATTCAATCATTAGTCTGAGCTGTTTGGAATTTATCATGTTTTTTTATTCTGACTTGAGTCATTGATAACAGATTTGTCCGCAGCACAGCTTCAGTGTTTGTCTTTACTCAGACCCCAGTCTTAAGGGTCTGGTCAGAGACCTGAACAGAGAAGATGTGGATGGACTGAGTGGGGGAAGGACATCATTCCTTCAGCACCAGCATTCTGTTGCTGGAAGGTACTAGAGAGGGAGTGAGTATAAGAGATCCTCCCTCCTGGTACTGGAAGGTGGGATCAATGTGAATGAGCCTCCCTCTGGAGGCAGGTGATAAAATATGAGCACATTTGAAAGCATCGCCTCTGAACCAATCAGCATTTTTGGAAGATGAAAAAAATATAAATACATCAGTTATTTAACCGTGAGTGATTCCTTTCTTTTTCATCTCTAAGGTTCTGTCGTCGCTTTTGAAAGGGGCTATTAAGCATCTCCAAGAGAGATATCTCAGTGAGACTGAAAAAATACATAAATTAACCCAAGTTTTATTTTTAACATTTACATTTCTATTTTGGAGTTTAATTCAAATCTGGATATGGACAGTCCAAGTAACTTCAGCTTCAAGGGGATTTTGTTTTGTTAAAGTGAGTTACACACACACACACACACACACACACACACACTCACAGTTTGGGTCCGCCTACTGTATGACTGCATCCTGTTTCAGAAGGGTTCACCGTTCCAGAGTGTCTCACTTGAGCAGACATCTGCAGCCATTTAGAACAGCATGCTCTCCTTTACTGCTGCAGCTCTCTACAGGACACCAGGCATCGAGGTAAACTCAATATTTTAATCCCTGTTGGCTTTTATATCATTTACATTTAAACAAAAACGAGAAACAGTTGTTTTGGATACACAGAGCTAGTCATTTCTGGCCAAACTTAAACACTTGTGCAGTTTTTCAGGGCAGTTAATGATTATCTGAACACAAGGATGACACAGATAAGATGTTTCGCACTATCATTTTTGAAGATAACGACCACATGAGTGTGAAGCTACCACATCAGGGGTCTGCACCCTTTATGACTGAAAGAACATTTTTTTATCATCTCATAAATGTAAATGTAGAGAGCCACAAAATCTACCGAACACCTATAATTAAGGTAAAAGGTCAATATCTTTCTCCCTGTTTAAAAGGCAAATGGAAAAAACAAAAAGAAGAAAATTCTGGTTTATAACTCTTACACTTTATTTATAGAAAATGAGTGAATAAGTAATTTGCATAAACCAAGTAAGATTCAAGCATAAACTAATGTAGTAGCTCAATGGTAAAACTTTACTCATCATTGTAAAAAAAAAAGTGTTCAAAACGTAAAAACTCAAGGCAACTCACTGCATTTACATTTTTGAGTTTTGATGGCTAACTTACAATTTCAAGTTTTGAAGACGAGTTGCTCCAACTTATATTTTAGTGTTTACAAAATTAATCTTTTATCCTTTTCTTAACTAACATTTGTTTTGTCAACGTATTCTCTTATGTTTACACAAAGTAATTTCTATAGTTTTACCAACTTAATTTCTTATGTTTACACAAAGTAATTTCTATAGTTTTACCAACTTAATTTCTTATGTTTACACAAAGTAATTTCTATAGTTTTACCAACTTATTCTCTTATGTTTACACAAAGTAATTTCTATAGTTTTACCAACTTAATTTCTTATGTTTACACAAAGTAATTTCTATAGTTTTACCAACTTATTCTCTTATGTTTACACAAAGTAATTTCTATAGTTTTACCAACTTAATTTCTTATGTTTACACAAAGTAATTTCTATAGTTCTAGCAACTTAATTTCTTATGTTTACACAAAGTAATTTCTATAGTTTTACCAACTTAATTTCTTATGTTTACACAAAGTAATTTCTATAGTTCTAGCAACTTA
>SSNR01000107.1:1784903-1795537 GCA_006937965.1 Callopanchax toddi | reverse complement strand
CAACTTAATTTCTTATGTTTACACAAAGTAATTTCTATAGTTCTAGCAACTTAATTTCTTATGTTTACACAAAGTAATTTCTATAGTTCTAGCAACTTAATTTCTTATGTTTACACAAAGTAATTTCTATAGTTCTAGCAACTTAATTTCTTATGTTTACACAAAGTAATTTCTATAGTTCTAGCAACTTAATTTCTTATGTTTACACAAAGTAATTTCTATAGTTTTACCAACTTATTTTCTTATGTTTACACAAAGTAATTTCTATAGTTTTACCAACTTAATTTCTTATGTTTACACAAAGTGATTTCTATAGTTCTACCAACTTATTTTCTTATGTTTACACAAAGTAATTTCTATAGTTTTACCAACTTATTTTCTTATGTTTACACAAAGTAATTTCTATAGTTTTACCAACTTAATTTCTTATGTTTACACAAAGTGATTTCTATAGTTCTACCAACTTATTTTCTTATGTTTACACAAATTAATTTCTATAGTTTTACCAACTTAATTTCTTATGTTTACACAAAGTAATTTCTATAGTTTTACCAACTTATTTTCTTATGTTTACACAAAGTAATTTCTATAGTTTTACCAACTTATTTTCTTATGTTTACACAAAGTAATTTCTATAGTTTTACCAACTTAATTTCTTATGTTTACACAAAGTAATTTCTATAGTTTTAGCAACTTAATTTCTTATGTTTACACAAAGTAATTTCTATAGTTTTAGCAACTTATTTTCTTGTTTACACAAATAATAGATTTAGCAACATAATTTTATACAAATTTCTAGTTTTACCAACATATTATGTTTACACAATATATTTCCTATAGTTTTAGCAATGTATTTTCTTAAGTTTACATAATGCATTTCCTGTTGTATCATTGCATGTTTACACAATATAGATTTCAAATAAATATTCTGATTATGTTCAAATTCAAAAATGCAACTTTATTAACACTTGCACATTTCAAAATGCAGATGCCTTGGCATGGTTGTTTTTCATGAAACATTTGGCATCAAATAACATTCTCATAATAGAACTTTTCACTATTTTCTTAAAGTCATCTAGTTTCAATACTATGAACAGAAACAGATGGTTTTGAGAACACTGGTTTTGTTACAACTGTAATAAAAATTCTGTAAAGAAGTTGTGATACTGTCAGACCAGACGATAAACGATATACAGTATAATTACTTTCATGAACAAAGCCACCAACAAAATCAAATCAGATTTCAGGTAGTGGATGGCACCATCTATAAAAATTCTATTAACCAAGTAGTGATGGGTTTGAGAACTGCATTTTTTAAAGCCATACTTTAAAGATTCTTTTTCCAAAATCGACTAACAAATCATAGGTCTAACCATTCAAATCTAAATGTAACTCATTGCGTTCGTTTTTTCTACAATTTACTGTATACCATCATTTGAGTTGTTCATGTTTTCAACCCAAGTTAGACTTTGATTAAGAGCTTGGTTTTGAAGCTTCTTACACGCTCCTGAACAGTGAGGATGCCCACCGCAACACCTTGGGTCGCCCTCTCAACTGGATCCGTATCCTGTTGAAACCAGTTTGTATTGAAACAAAATTACCAACAGTACATATAGGTCTCTTCAAACCAAAATTGAAGACCAAAATGCATAATTAAGGGATAAGTAGATTATTGTACTCACCAGACAAGTCAAAAAGAGTTTACTCTCATTGTCGTGAACAAATATTGGTAACCCTTCCAAACAGAGCGTTCGTCGATGCTGGACACCTAAAACACAAAAACATCAAATTAGACTCATTTCTTATTTACACTCCTAAATATTTGCTCATGCTTAGAAACTGTTAGCGTTAACAGTTTCACTACAGACAGTTGACATGGCAATAATTTAAGGCATACTATGCAGTTATGTATGCTTTGGCACCCCCTGGTGTTCATTTTAAATTACTTGTAAAAAGATTAGCACTATTGTTTCTGCTCAGAAATCTAACTGTTGAAATGTCTCCTCAGCCTTCACTGCTTTCTACTGGAGCGGTTCATCACTCATTCAAAGAAATCAGCTGTGTTCAAGCAGGGAGAGATGGGAAAAAAATCAGGAATCATGAGCTAAAAACACTCTGGAGCTAGCATAACAGCTAGCTACATTGGGTTAGCCTAACCCTCTCGTGAGATACGTGACTTTGTGAGACTTCAGGGCACCGGACCAGAGACTCAGAAGTTACAAACGTGGTATTCTGGATCCAAGCAGCAGATGGGGCTGAGGGACTTTTCATTAAGCCTGTAAAGGGTCAGATTAGCACAGACTGGCTCAAGGAAAAGATTTAAACATATGAAAAAGTTACATAGTGTGCCTTTAATATCAATCAAATACCTTGCAAGAAATTAAAATTACATGATTTGATTGCTTCTTTTTTTTATTCTAATTTTTAGGATTGAAACAATTAATATTTACTTATTTCTTTGGAAATAACAATCCTATAATCATTATCAAATGTGTTTACACAGCAGACAGCAGCTAACCTTCAATTTTAACTGCAAAGATTCTTACAGAGTTAACCAAAAGTTTGGTCAACTCCAGAAAGATTTCTCTCTCTCTCAAAGGTTAAAAAATATTACATAAATTGACTGTCTGCTTCAGTTAATCTGACTTGGACTAGATGCAAAAAATGAACAAGAAAAAAAATTTGTTTCAGCAGTCACCTGCCCGAGTACACGAATTTAACCTTTATTTGTTCTGTTATGTCAAAACAAAATCGGATATATGGCCACATGAATCAATCTGGACCCGTTTTCATAATTTCGTTATTCCCTTTTTTCTAACAAAGAGGATTCAGGTCGACCAAAGTGTTACTCTGGATGTGCCGCTTTGGGGGCACTGGAAAAACTGAATGACCAGGAGGAAAACCCTCCACAGATCCTTGCTGACAACAGCAACTATGGTCTCTAATAAAAAAATTAAATGCTCCTAAATAAAATATGTACGTCTTTCGTGGCCTCTCGGATTTTTTAAATGCAATTTTACATGCTTTAAAAACAAAACAAAACAGCGCATTGTGTCCTGAGGAGGTCGGTTGCAGCGCGACGCTGCCGCCTCTCAGCAGGTGAAAACGGTGCTGCGGGCTTACAACACGGTGTTCGGACCGGATCTCATTCTGCTGTTCTGACGACCCAGCTGAGTGTTTAAACATAAGAAAAGTCTCGCCTCCCTCCGCTTATCCAGATCCGGTCGAGGCAGGATCCAAACTAGCGCATCACGACCCAAGCCATCCTCTCCCTCCCTCACACACCACTCGTGTTTTTCAAGCAGCAGAGAATTAAGGCTGCGAACTCGAGTTTGCTTGTTATTTTGGCCTGTATAGCTACATTAACTTCTACCTAGCTAAAAAAATTAGCTGATGCGAGGTGAAAGATGTTTGCTGCCTCTAATCCCAAGTATGGTAGTACACCAACTTTGGGACTTCTTCTCCTGCGAACAAGTGGCTTCCTTGCAAAAGTCCAGAGTAGACCCCGTAGTATTCAAAATATCAATTGCGCATGCGTGCGCAGACAAAAAAGGGTGCCAACAGGTTAAACTCATGTAAAACTTATATTTATTAGTTTTACCAGCTTACCATGTCACGTGAGACCAACTTCTGCTCCAAAACATTATAAGATTACCGGTAGTTGAAACCACTAATGTACTTTATGGGGCAGCTCAACCTTTATCGTTGAACTGAGTAAAAAAATCACAGTAAGCTGAGCAATCTCAAGTTGGATTTTTTACAGTGCATAAACCACATTAGCTAATCCCTCTGCAAAACAGTAGAAATCCCAAGCACTTGTTGCAAAAGCAAAGACATGAAAGTTGCTCTTGTTAATAAAAAACACACAAGTTTCATGTTTTAGTTAAAGTAGCAAAAAGAGCCACATCAGAGGCGCCAAAGAGTCACGTGTGGCTCCAGAGCTGCAGGCTGCAGATCTCTGTTCTACATAAATGACTTGAGTTTAAGCTGTTCTGAGGGAAGCATCAACATCGTAAACTAATGTAACTGTCTTTTTTTAAATGACAGGGTTACTGACAACATGGGGAATCGGTCCTCTGCCCCTGTGGGGGGAAACAAGAAACCAGATCAACATAAAGATGAAGGTTCTGACTCAGAGAAAAGCAGAGAAAATCCTCCCTCTGAACGAGAACAGCCGTCTGTTCCAGAGGAGGCTGGAGATAAAAAGGAAATAACAGGGGAGGAGCCACTATGCAGCCAAAGAGAAGAAACATCCTGTACTGAGGGGACTGCTGGTCTGGGGCAGCACTTTATAGCAGCTGAAGTTAACACAAACAGGTCAGACGTCTTCTTTAATTTGTCTTCTCAAACAGTTTATTGTTCATTAATCAACAAACATAAAATAAATTTGAACAAATCTATGTGTACTTGTAGCTGTTAGCATATCTGTTTTTGTCTTTTTGACAGTTCATCTGATCCTGTGTCAGACACTTCAGAAGAGGAAGGTGAGTTAGTCAAAGTACTGAGACCCGTCTTTATGCTGTTGATCATTCAATAAAAAAGAACGAATCATGCTGCTCTCTCCAATTTACAGCTGAGGCCAAAGGTTTTGAAAGTGACACAAATAATATCTGAGTTTGCTGCCTCAGTTTTTATGGTGCTAATTTGTATATACTCTAGTACAGAGGTCACTAACAGGCAGACCCCGGTCCGGATCCAGACCCAGAGCCAGTTCTGTCTGGACTGTGCAGCAAATCCAGGACCTGAATCTGGGTCCAGGGGGAGGGTACGGTGGCCCCTAGAGACAAAACACATGCAAAACAGAAAACACATGCAAAATAACAAAAACACATGCAAAAACCCAAAACACATGCAAATCAGAAAACATGCAAGAACAAAAAACACATGCAAACCAAAAAGCATGCAAAAAGCAAAAACACATGCAAACCAGAAAGCATGCAAAAACAGAAAACACATGCAAACCAGAAAGCATGCAAAAACTGAAAACAAATGCAAACCGGAAAGCATGCAAAAACAGAAAACACATGCAAACCAGAAAGCATGCAAAAACAGAAAACACATGCAAACCAGAAAGCATGCAAAAACTGAAAACACATGCAAACCGGAAAGCATGCAAAAACAGAAAACACATGCAAACCAGAAAGCATGCAAAAACAGAAAACACATGCAAACCGGAAAGCATGCAAAAACAGAAAACACATGCAAACCAGAAAGCATGTCTGGGGAAGCATGCGAGTGCTACTGAGGAGCTACTGCAAGTTTGCTACTTGCCCGGCACACATCCACACAGTACTCGGTTAGGGGGAGTGGGTGTGGTCGGTGCAGAGCAAGTTGCACACACGCAACCCCTTGGTGCCACTTGCACTGAACACAGACCACGCCCCCTTCCCCTGGACCGAGGACCAGGTCATTGGTGCCAATCTGGACCCTTGGTATATTTAGTTGCCCTTTCGTGCTCTAGAATGTTCTGAAGACTGATCAGGGGAAATGCATTGACATGAAAGTTAATGTAATTACCAAATCACAAGTTCTTCATTTGTGAAGAAGGCTTCAGGGCAATCAAGAAAGTCCCAAAAGCACCAGGTCTGTCTCCTAAAAAGAAACAGCTGAGAGTGCATCTGCAGCTCAGTGAGGAGAAGACTTGGAGGATGGCTTGGAATCAAGAAAAGTGGCAAAGAAGGCACTTCTCACCACGAAAACCATCAGAGTCAGACTGATTTTCTGCTAAAGGCCCAGGGATGGGACTGCTGAGGACTCTGATGAACTCCCTTTCTGATTTTCGGGGCTTTCAGAAAATAATTATCAAGAGAAGAAAATATTAAGGCTCTCATCAATCCTGTGTCCTGTCAACAGTAAAGCATCCTGTAACCATTTAAATGTGGGGTTGATTCACTCACAGTTTAGTCTTAGAGCACATAGAATGGTACCTAAACATCCTCTGAGAGTTCTCCTACCCATCCGTGAACAGTTTGGTGATTTCCAGCAGGACAGATGCCATGCCAAGAGGCCAAAGTGATAACTGAGTGGATTGGGAATGCCAGGGTAAACTGCAGAGATCTTGATAATAAAAGCCATTAAAGATAATGGAATACTTTTAAATATACTTCAATAAACTAGGGATGTACCGATACCACTTTTTTAAAAACCGATCCGATACCGATACTTAACTCTGAGTACTCGCCGATACCGATACTTCTACCACACAAAAACATGCAACAAATTGGAATACAGGTTTTATTTTTTCTTCTCTGCTTTTTACAACAAATAACTGAGTTAGATAAAAAAAATAAAATATATTAATAAAAATGATCACAAAACTAAAATATACGGTGAAAAATAACAATTTTCTGTGATTTCACAGTGAAATTATTGCAGTTTTCCACGTTTTAACCAAATAAAATGAACTATTTGGCACCATCTCCAGCTCTCAACCCACACTGTTCCTCTTTAGCTCAATAGCTCCCTCTAGTGTTCAATATAGGAAACTACAACAGAAATCACAAGTCACAGACAGTAAAGCCACTGGTATCGGGTAACTTTAACCGGTATAGGTATCGGTGCATCCCTACAATAAACTACATAAAATCTAAAAAAAAAAAACTGAAGCAGCAAACTTTTAAAAAACAAAACTAGTGTCATTCTCAAGAATTTTGTCCATGGTTGTACAAAATGTGTGTATATAAATCTGCAAGTTTTTTGTTTTGTTATGTATTTAATGTGTGTCTTTTTCTCTAAAGAAGCTAAGTGGGTGGACAGCAATAGAGCAGAGCTCATCCAGGACATTGCTTTAGTGATGCCCATTGCTGACCAGATGCTCAAGAGGCGCATAATTCATGAAGAGATGTACGAACAAATCAGGACTACCAGTACGCGCCAAAATCAGATGAGGGAACTCTACAGGTCGCTGACTTCCAAGAAGGCAAAATCAGCTTTTTACAGAATCCTCAGAGATACTCAATCTGGGACGTGTCAACGTACGTCAGTTTCCTTTTCTTCAGAATGTATCTCAAAAGAAATAGTCACTGTCCCAACTGTTTTTTTTTTATCTTAAATTGCCCAATCTTGTGAAAAATGCTTTGTCATAGTTTTAGCATTCACTAAATCCCAATTAAATATGTAAATAGTGCAATTAAGAACTGGTACAATTGTGTTATGATTTTTTTCTTACTTATATTCCTACAGTTGAAGAACATTTAAAAATTGTCATCAATAAGAACAAAGAATACCTGAGGACAAAGTGCACATGGGAGTTCGAAGGCAATGAAAAAGACCGAAAGGAGTTGAAATCATTGGACCAGATTTACACAGAGCTTCATGTTGTACAAGGAGAGAGTGAACTCGTCAACAAACAACATGAGATTTGGGAACTTGAAGATAAGTTCAGGAATCAAAACGCAGAAGGCGTCAAAATCCACAGCAATGACATCTTTAAAAACACACCAGAAGATAGCGCGTTATCTGGGAGTGATAATAGTGGAGTGAGAGCGATTCGATTGGTGATGACGAAGGGAATCGCTGGGATCGGAAAAACTGTCTCCGTGAAGAAATTTATCCTCGACTGGGCAGATGGGAAAGCCAATCAAGACCTGGACTTCATGTTTTTGTTTCCATTCAGAGAGCTGAATCTGGTCCAAGATGATGATTTTAGTTTGGAGACGCTTGTTAAAGAATTCCATCCAGAGCTTAAGGACGCCGCAGTTGCAAAACTTTTCGTTAATCACAAAGTTTTGTTCATTTTTGATGGCCTCGATGAAAGCCAGCTTCAATTGAATTTCCCAAGAACAAAAAGGTTGACAGACCCAACAAAACGCTCATCAATAGACGTTCTTGTGACCAACTTGATCCGTAGTGACCATCTTCTTCCCTCTGCACTTGTCTGGATAACTTCAAGACCAGGAGCAGTTCAGCGCATCCCTAAACAATATGTCTATCAGTGGACAGAGGTCCGAGGTTTTGATGATCCACAAAAATCACAGTACTTCAGGAACAGAGTCAAAGACAAAGACATTGCTGAAAGAATTATTGACCACATAACGACATCAAGGAGCCTATACATCATGTGTCACATCCCCATCTTCTGCTGGATTGCCTCAAAAGTCCTCGAGCATTTGTTCTTTAAAAAAGGACATGTTCTAAATGAAAACATGAAGACACCCACCACTCTGATTGAAATGTACACAAGCTTCTTTTGCATCCAGATGGAAAAAGCTACGGAAAAATACGATGTAGAGGAATATTCAGATATGGCAGAAATCTTCAAGTCAAATGAGGAGTTCATCTTTAAGTTAGGCAGAATGGCGTTTGAAAAACTGGAAAGAGGTGAAATTATATTCAGCAGTGATGATCTAAAGAAGTATGAGATTGGCATGGACAAAGCTGGAGTCTACTGTGGACTGTGTACAACAATATTCAAAGAAGAGAGTGTGTTTCACTCTAAGAAACTCTATTGCTTTGTGCATTTGACAATTCAGGAGTATTTTGCTGCCCTCTTTGTTTACAAGAGTTTTGCAAGTAAAATGATTGATTCTCCAAACCTCAAGGACTTTTTGCTGATCGGATCTGAGGAGGAACTCAAAGCTAAGCTGGATGCACAGCCGGTGGATCTACCTTTGGATGAGCTTATGGAAATAGCGATAGCTAATTCAGCTCTGAGAAAGACAGGAGAGCTGGACATGTTCCTCAGGTTCCTCATTGGCATGTCACTGAAGTCAACCCAAGAACTGCTTCAAGGCCTAATTCAGCAAACAGAGGACCACTCTGAAGTCGTGGAGGAAATTAGGAAAAGTCTAACAGAAATAGATTTGTTGGACTGCTCAGCTGATAGATGTCTGAACCTCATTCACTGTTTGGCTGAACTGAAGGACAGTGCTCTATACGACAGTGTGAGGCCGTTTGTCCGTTCAAATCAAACTCCAGAAACGCCACTTTCTCCTGTTCAGTGCTCAGCTTTGGCCGATCTAATTCTAATTTCAAATACACCTCTAGAGGAATTCAACCTGAAAAGATACAGACCAACACAAAAAGGCATTTTCAGGCTTCTTCCAGCAGTGAGGAACAGCAGAAAAGCAAGGTAAGCTTACTTTCTCCAGAATTTTTTAGATGAAAGGTAAGTTAGAATTGGGGCACATTGAAGTTGTTGGGATCAGAACCTGTTGTTTAAGTTTGGGAACAACTGCAGTAGTTTAGAGTTGAGACAGAACTACCTGTCTACCAGTAGTGAGAGAGGAATGGATAAAGGCAGGTACGAAGGGAGTGAGAGAGGACAAACACGTTTTAACAAGACTGAAGAAGAAGTTTAGAATACCGATCAGGTCAGAGATTTTAGAGACAGTTGGTTGTTGGAAGCTGGAAAAATGTTGGCAATGCAAAAAGGAAAATGACTGAAGAAGAAGCGGAAGATCAAGGTGCTGATGGATATTACAGATTTTCTCATTGAAAAACAAAGAAATATTGGCATTATCACATTGAAAAACATTTCCTAAATAAACAAGGCCTTGAGTCTTTTATCATCTTTTCTTTTATGCTTTCTACAGAATCTCAGGTGTACATCTGGATCCTTGGATTAGTGAGACCATCTCTTCAGCTTTGTGGACGTCACACTCGTTGCTAACTGAACTCCACCTGACAAACAGTATTTTCTATGAAAACGGTACAAAGACGCTGGTGGATGGACTGAAAAACTCCCAGTGCAAACTAGAGGCTCTCAGGTTAGTGAGGACATCATTTTATGGCTACTGTTTTATTCGCTCTTGCTTTCTTACTTTAAATTCAGCACGCACACACCAAAAAACTCCAAACACTGGCCATTCCGTATGGACTGAGAGACCAAGGTGACAGGAGTCTATTGCTGTGGCATAATCGATGTTCCCTCAGAGATTGGTTCTGTTTCTGTTTTTCTCTCATGTCTTTGCAGTCTGTCAGGACATGGACTCTCAGGGACAGAGCAAGAGAAGTTGGCATCAGCAATAAAATCACTCATCCCAAATCTAAGGGAGCTCGAACTGAGTGGCAACATCGTGATATGTTCATTGATGTCTGTGATCTCTGAAGGGCTAAGGTGTCCTAAACTGGTGAAGCTGAGGTCTGTGCCATGTTTTCATTCAGTGAAGAGTCATAACTGAATAACACAAACATCTTTAATATGTAAATAAATGAGTCTTTCATGACAGATATTTCATGTCTTGAAAGCTCAGTTACTGTAAGCAGAACTTGAATTTGACTTTTTGTTGATCAAATCTTTTCTTTCCAATAAAAGACTAAACCAAAACGCTAAGATCACTGAAATCTGCAAGGAGATAGTGACATCATTCACATCTGTCTCATCTAATCTGCGGGAGCTGGAACTGAGGTACAGCGAGTTTAGGGACTCGGACATGGAGATCCTCTCAGCTGCCCTGATGAGCACAAACTGTACCCTGGAGGCACTCAGGTAATATCAGTCATTATGCAACAACTGCTTTCCTAATCATGTCAGAATACAAAATAGTAAAACACTATAACCCAATTTCCTGTTTCCTGTTTACCTGTCCTTTTCTGACAGTTTAGGCAGATAGAATGGATGTTCCTCTGGGTTTGTAGGGTAGATATCATGGCACTGGTTAAGTAATTCAAGCCCCCCCCCCCCCCCCCCCCCC
>SSNR01000107.1:1752195-1784893 GCA_006937965.1 Callopanchax toddi | reverse complement strand
CCCCCCCCCCCCCCCCACACACACACCACCACCACCAGATGCCACCACCACCTTTGAAGTCAAAATTTCGTTTTTGGTCAATATCCTTCTAGTTGTCATGCACCTGGCCCAGGGTTTTGTCTCTTTATTTTACTGATCCTGTAGAAATTTCAGGTGAGAATCAAAAATGACAAATCCTCTCATTTAACATCGGGTGGTTTGTCTGTTTCCACAACAGAGGAACCATCAATAGCTTGCAAATGCATTCGATCGTTGGGTTTTATGGTCAGCGGCGACCTGTCAATAGGGGGCGCTAGGACGCTGCCCCACCAGTCTCACAGGAGGAGGAAGAAGAAGACGATTGGAATCTGATTATATTGATATTATTCTAAGGTCTCCTTATGAAGACCTTATGATTTCTTTACTGTTTGATGTGTAGAATTAGACCGAACAGCTCCACATTGTTAGAGAACTGATGGTTGGGATTTTTACCAGCAACGTTTTCAGTCAGATGAAAATATTTTGCTTCATTCTCTGCTCTAGTGGTGAGACGTGGGTTTTTGCGCATCTGAAAACTGACTTGCAAAAATATACCCCACTAAAAAACAAGGTCACCAGCTGCCACTGTTTATGGTTAAGATTCAAGGCAAATCTATCTGACAAGTTTCCTTTGTTTTTCAGTCTCAGTCACAACAAACTAACAGCGAAAGGTTGTGAGACACTGGCCTCAGCCCTCATCTCCAGACGTTCACCTCTGAGAGAGTTGGACTTGAGCTACAACGACCTGCATGATGCTGGAGTGACGCAGCTCTGTGATGTGCTGAAGAACCCGCTCTGCTGTTTGAAAACACTGAGGTTTGAATACAATTATTGTTGCTTTGGAATTACTTTTTGATCTTTTTTTCCCAGTCTTTTTGTTAAGAATAAGAAAGTGAAAGGATGACTTGACAACACTCTTCTAAAATGTGTGATTTGTTTGTTCTAGGCTGTCATTCTGTAAAGTCACCTCAGACGGATGCTCCTCTCTGGTTCTGGCTCTGACATCTGACCACTGCAGCCTTAAGGATCTGGACCTGAGCTTTAATCACCTGACAGATCAGGGAGTTCAGATGCTGATTCAAAAACAGACAGATACACAGTGCAGTCTGGAAAATCTCAAGTATGACCAAACGGCTGTTAGATATATACAGTATAAATACATCTTCATGATATGCTCCGTTTGAAAGTGATTTTTCTTCCCATTTTTCTTTAGTGTGGACCATAACGATGAATGCTGGGTTAACCTGAAGCTTCTGCGGCAGTGTAAGAGTAACTTCCTGTCAAACAGTTTATGTGACCTCTGTCCAGATTGCAAAAATATTGTTCATTTTAAGCTTTTTCTTGTTGTTTGGTATTAATTCTCACTGAAAAAACTGCAAATGAAACAAAATGCTTCACTACAAATCACGTAAGAACATGTGGTCTGATGATTGGGCAGATTATCTGGGGGCGGGGCTACTAGATGTACATACAGGAAGAAAGTGCCGAGTTCTGATCCGGTTCATTTTCAGCTAGTTTGGAGGTACTCTGATGTTAGTGTGCCCTCCTGCATCCCAGAATGTAACACAAACCTGCCTATTAAAAAAGAGCATTTGGCTCAAACACCTGGTCATCACATTAAAGGGATGGCTGTGGAGTTAACCTAGACTACCTCCTCCTTTTGTTCTTTGGGTTTTTGGTCCATCCTAGTATGGTGGATGGTGCAATCTAGGACATGTTAATGTGAATCTCTGCAGCCCAGATATTGAAATGCTAGATGTAAGTTTTCATCCATCTTATCTGCCAAGGAAGTGTTGTCTTGGAAGGAGGATACATTCCATTCTGCATGTGATGTCATCAGTGCAGTTGTTGCCAAGCTGCAAACACAACACCCCAGTGCATTTATGGCAATCTCTGGAGATTTTAACCATGCCTCTCATCAACACTCCCAACCTTTGAACGGTATGTCAACCATTCCACCAGAGAAAACAAGGCTGCAGGTCTAGATGGTGTCAGCCAGAGTCCTCAAGGTCTGTGCAGACCAGTTATAGGGCATTCTGCAGAACCTCTTCAACCTTAGCCTGACCAAGGAAAAGGTTCCAGTGCTGTGGAAGACATCCTTGTTCCAGTACCTAAGAGATCTCATCCATTTGTCCTTAATGACCTATTATATAATGTCACATATCATGAAAGTCCTCCAGAGACTTATTGGCCCACCTAAACGAGCACACAAGCGCCTTTCTGACCTTGATATTTTGGTCATTTACACCAAGTTATTTTTATTTCTTCCTATTTTGAGACTCGTCTTCTTTCAGCTACCGGTCTTTCCTTGTGCAGTAGAATTACAGCAAATAAAATAAAAAAAGAAATGAAAGCAAAAACTTCAATGGTAATACTGCTACTAAAATTAACAGGTTTTCTCGTCTGATTGCAGATGCCTGTGATCTGACGCTGGACCCCAAAACAGCAGGAGAAAAAATCATTCTGAGCCTGGAGAACAAAATGGCCTCTTTTGTTCATGAGAAGCAGCCATATCCCCCCCGCCCAGAGAGATTTGAGACTGCACAAGTGCTGTGTAAAGAGGGTCTGACAGAGCGCCATTACTGGGAGGTTGAGTTGGACGCTGATGACATTGGAGTGGCATACAGAAGTATTCCCAGGCAGGGGGACAGTTCAAGTGACTACAGTCTGGGGAAAAATGAAAAGTCTTGGTGCTTAGATAGAATAGAAGGTTATTTTTATCACAATAATTCTTGTCATTGTGTTTCGATGTCTGGGACACAAAGCATAGGGGTGTATCTGGACTGGCCAGCGGGCGTTTTATGCTTCTTTGACGTCTCTTCTGACTCAATGACCCACCTGTACACTGTACGCACAACTTTCACCGAACCTCTCCATC
This sequence comes from Callopanchax toddi, assembly GCA_006937965.1. NCBI lineage: Eukaryota > Metazoa > Chordata > Actinopteri > Cyprinodontiformes > Nothobranchiidae > Callopanchax > Callopanchax toddi. Next base: position 1,781,997 of record SSNR01000107.1, on the reverse strand, counting down.
CTGGGTTTGGGCTTTATTGTGGATCAGTGTGTCTCAAGGAAATAGAAAAGAAAGAAATGAAACGGATAACTACCATAGAGCAAATTCAACATTAGCACAAGGCATCAGTGGTATCACTAAAGAAAACACCAAGCGGACACTTGAGCAGTTCCTCTTAAGATGGGGAAGTTAGTGAGATTTCTATTTTGGGTTTTTTAACTATTCTGACTTTGTAATTGTGGTGCAGCTTTTTAAAGATTGTAAACATTTGTTTAATTTGATTAAATGTGTTCAACGTGTCCTTTCAAAAATAAATACTATTTCTAACTGTTGTGTTACATACACACTGGGTCTCTCATTTACAGCAGCTCAGTACAAAGCACTGTTTTGAATTCATCATTACAAAGTCAACATCAATCTATAAGGCTGGATTTATAATTTAACACACAAAATAATGAAGCCTTATCTTCAGTATAATAATAAAAAACCTACTGGACAAAGTCAATTTTGCTAAGTCAATGTGTTATATGGGCAGGGTTGGGAGCACTGAAAACATCAACAGATCATGAATGTTTTGTGGGGTTGAGTGGGCCTTGGAGTTCGCAGGGCTCTGTGAAGCCCTGTTTTAAAGGGTCGGAGTCTCCCTGCCCTGGGCAGCTCTTCCTCTGGTGGTCTTCCTGGGGTCCTCAAGCTCTGGGTGGCCTCTGGATGTCTTGGGGGCAGGTCTGTGGCTCCTCATTATGGAAAAATACGAGCGCATATACACATACACAGGCATTCATGAGGTGTTCATGCAATTATGAACTCAGGTGTTCTCAGACACATTAAAGCTGCATTGTGTAATTTGCAAACAAGCTAGGTAGCTAACTATTTTACACAAACACGTCTCAGTGCTCTCACCCCTTCCATTGGCTATAATCCTATAGGCCGCACCTCCCCCGGACATGGGACTGCACATTGCCACAGTAAACAAGAGAGTGTAAAACACCAGTCATTGAAACACTAATGTTCCCCCTGGGTTTCCTCTTTCTACGTCCAAACGTTTTTTTTTTCCTGCTAGCTGAAAAGGTGTTTTTCTTTTTGGGACTCTGGTATTTTTTCCTAAAATTGAAGCGCTAACAGGTGGCTGTTTCTCTCCTTTTCTCACTTCCGGGATGTTCTGCTGAAAATTGATCCAGCATGCATACATAGGGTATCTAAGTGTGCGGAAGTGCAGTGCTTCGGCGAGACAGGCAGCCGGATTGTCCAATAGTTGCTTTTGGTCCGAAACGTGTGATTGGCTGAGGTTTTTAGAGAACCATTTCTTCCTTTCTTTCTTTTTTTAATCGCCACAATAAACGTACTTACTTTACTATGTTAAAACGTTAAGAGGCATGAAAAAACGTTTTAAGCTAATTTGTTTTGCAGATTACCTATAACACCTTTAACTTGAGCTATGGTTGGCACTAAATGCACCTTTTTAAAAAAAAAGATTACCGTGTACTTTTCAGTAACATTGTTTTGTTGTATATACATTTGTTTGTTGCTGTGGTATTGTGTTTTTTTGTTTTTCTCTCCTTCTTCTTTGTACCTCTTTGTATCCTTTCTTTCTGTTAACTTTCTCCCCCACCTCTCTTCCTTTATTCTCATGAGAGTGTCAGTTTGGATTAAAATAAAACCAAAAATCAATTCTAAAAAAGTAATTTTTAAAATGAGACTGATTTTAAGTGGGAGTTGACCCATGCACCATTTGATCCACTATGGAGGAAGTGACAGAGCTGAAATAGCCATGATGACAGGGTAAACTGGATTATTGGACAAGTACAACTTAGTGATTACATTTAGTCTGTGTGACTAAATAGGTGCATAATTTAGCAATTTAAAGCCGGAAATATGAAATAATAATTTGAAAATCCAGTTGATTTATTGGTTAATATTAAATAGCAGCATAAAGGTCTGCTTTATTGTATTATTATTTAACAACGGTAAAAAGTCCCTTTACATTTGTAAACCCTCCACCAGAAGGCAGAGTATACAGATATGTCCAGTTATTGTATATTTGTTATTCATTCTATTCAACAACAAGACAGTGTATATAAAAATTAAAATCACTGAATATGTAGAAAAGGCTGAGTTTTTATTTAGAAAATGTTCATTTGAGGTCTTTCTTCAGTTCAGCACTGCTGCCCTCTAGTGACTGATGTTAAAATTGCTGTTTAAATTTAAATTTGTGTTTTATACAGAGATAAGAATGCAAAAAGTCATTCTCACCTGCTTGGCGTTGGGTCTAAAGTAGCTTCTTTTTCTCATTCATTAAAAAAATCAACTTGAATAAAAAAAAAAGACTGGATAAAACATTTCTAGTAATGAACCAGTGAATGCATCAGCTTTAGTTTAATGGATACATATCTGATGATGTATTAGTTTACCAAATGTAAAAAGTAACAAAGTAACACATCCAAAACTAAATTCTATCAGCTCTGATGTGATTAAAGGTTCTTTCACACCAGGATAGTCTGGGGTTTTAGGGAATTCCAAATAATGTAACACCTTTGTTTGGTTTGATTCAGACCAACTACTGTACCTGGTCAGCATCATGCAGCTACAGCTGCTCGTTTCAGGTGCAATATGGAGCTAAATGAAGGACATAATGTTTGTTTATTGGAAAAAAAAGTCTGAATTTTTCAACTTCAAATCTTTTTTTCAATTTCAGATTTATCGTTCACCTTCACATCTTTCTTAAGCTTTCAGACAGGGCCGGATCTATCCAGCCCCACTAAGGGGGGCAGGTAGAATATCAGGGGGGGCGAGTCTGGACATGCTAAGAATTTTTTGGTCATCACATCCCCCCAATCCCTTAAATGCATCAAAAACTACGACATCATCATATCAGTTCCTCTATCCATATATTTATTTTCATATTTGATCCCTACCCTCTGCATTTACCCGGGCTTGGGACCGGCACAAGTAGGACACTGGCTGATGCCCTGTTGAGGCTGACCTCATCTGGTCAGGTTTGGTTTTGTGTTTTTTTGTTATTTTTTGTGTTTTTTGTTCTTTTTTGTGTTTTTTTTGTTATTTTTTGTGTTTTTTGTGTTTTTTTGTTCGTTTTTGTGTTTTTTAGTTCGTTTTGTGTTTTTTGTTCTTTTTGTGCATTTTTGTTCTTTTTTGTGTTTTTTTTGTTTTGTTTTTTGTTCTTTTTTGTTTTATTTTGTGGTTATTTTTGTGTGTTTTGTTTTGTGGTAATTTTTGTTCTGTATGTTCTTTTTTGTGTTTAGTTTTTTAGTTTGTTGTGTTTTTTGTTCTTTTTTGTGTTTTTTAGTTCGTTTTGTGTGTTTTAGTTCGTTTTGTGTTTTTTGTTCTTTTTGTGCATTTTTGTTCTTTTTTGTGTTTTTTTGTTTTGTTTTTTGTTCTTTTTTGTTTTATTTTGTGGTTATTTTTGTGTGTTTTGTTTTGTGGTAATTGTTGTGCTTTTTGTTCTTTTTTGTGTTTAGTTTTTTAGTTTGTTGTGTTTTTTGTTCTTTTTTGTGTTTTTTAGTTCGTTTTGTGTGTTTTAGTTTGTTTTGTGTTTTTTGTTCTTTTTGTGCATTTTTGTTCTTTTTTTGTGTTTTTTTTGTTTTTTGTTCTTTTTTGTTTTATTTTGTGGTTATTTTTGTGTGTTTTGTTTTGTGGTAATTGTTGTGCTTTTTGTTCTTTTTTGTGTTTAGTTTTTTAGTTTGTTGTGTTTTTTGTTCTTTTTTGTGTTTTTTAGTTCGTTTTGTGTGTTTTAGTTTGTTTTGTGTTTTTTGTTCTTTTTGTGCATTTTTGTTCTTTTTTTGTGTTTTTTTTGTTTTTTGTTCTTTTTTGTTTTATTTTGTGGTTATTTTTGTGTGTTTTGTTTTGTGGTAATTGTTGTGCTTTTTGTTCTTTTTTGTGTTTAGTTTTTTAGTTTGTTGTGTTTTTTGTTCTTTTTTGTGTTTTTTAGTTCGTTTTGTGTGTTTTAGTTTGTTTTGTGTTTTTTGTTCTTTTTGTGCATTTTTGTTCTTTTTTTGTGTTTTTTTTGTTTTTTGTTCTTTTTTGTTTTATTTTGTGGTTATTTTTGTGTGTTTTGTTTTGTGGTAATTGTTGTGCTTTTTGTTCTTTTTTGTGTTTAGTTTTTTAGTTTGTTGTGTTTTTTGTTCTTTTTTGTGTTTTTTAGTTCGTTTTGTGTGTTTTAGTTTGTTTTGTGTTTTTTGTTCTTTTTGTGCATTTTTGTTCTTTTTTTGTGTTTTTTTTGTTTTTTGTTCTTTTTTGTTTTATTTTGTGGTTATTTTTGTGTGTTTTGTTTTGTGGTAATTGTTGTGCTTTTTGTTCTTTTTTGTGTTTAGTTTTTTAGTTTGTTGTGTTTTTTGTTCTTTTTTGTGTTTTTTAGTTCGTTTTGTGTGTTTTAGTTTGTTTTGTGTTTTTTGTTCTTTTTGTGCATTTTTGTTCTTTTTTTGTGTTTTTTTTTGTTTTTTGTTCTTTTTTGTTTTATTTTGTGGTTATTTTTGTGTGTTTTGTTTTGTGGTAATTGTTGTGTTTTTTGTTCTTTTTTGTGTTTTTTAGTTCGTTTTGTGCGTTTTTGTTGTTTTTTGTGTTTTTTTGTTCATTTTTGTGTTTTGTGTTTTTCTTTCTTTCTGTGTCATTCATCAGTAGCTACTTTGAATGAGGACAAATGGAAGAGAGCGCTCACTCTGACCATTTTTCACTGAAATATTTTTGAAATTTGTTATTTCTGCATGCAATCGCGTTTGGGGGGCAGTCATGAATTTGGGGGGGCAATGCCCCCCCTTGCCCATGCCTACATCTGGCCTTGCTTTCAGATAAATTTTCTTCAGTTTCAAACTTTATCTCTGGCTTTAGTTACTGGTAATAGGGAGTGGCAACATGATTGACAGCCTGCTACAGGAGCCTGGCAGCTCTTTGCATTTCGCTTCAACACCATGAGTAAAATGCACCAGGGTTTAGGTGAAAGTGAACAGAGACCCACGTTTGTTGGAACACAGTTTACTCATTTGGTCTGCACTGAAGTTCAGTAAGCTTTCACATCAGCCCAGACAAGGCTCCCTGTTAGAGGGAACCAGCCCTTTATTTCTAGCTCCAGCTTTACTCAAAAACAAAAACCTTGATGTAAACTTTTCGAAGTAACAGGATGACTAAATATTCAACTGCAGCAGGTTTAAATGTGCCTCTGGTATGATAGTGCAAATCATGTAATCCTTGTTTCCTTGGAATTACCTGTGAACAGAGAAACACACACACACACACACACACACACACACACACACACACACACACACACACACACACACACACACACACACACACACACACACACACACACACTTAGTCTCACAAATGGATCCGCCTACATTAATTTTACTTCCTGATTCCATCTTTTCCAAATGACACGCTGACAGGCGTTAAGGAGATGATCTCATTTCCTGATGCAGCTTGCTACAGCGAACCAAACACTAAGGAACCGTAAATATTTGACTCTATCTGCAGTTAAATAAAAACATTTACACAAAAAGGGAGGTGTCGGTTCAGATGTATTCCCAGAGTAAATTTTTAGAAAGAAAACAAAATAAAAACCATTGCTATACAGTATAATATCTAGCTAAACTTTTATGGTAAGTTATGAAGGTTCTTTAATTTATCACAATGCACAAGTCTGATGAGGCTTTTAAAAATGTTTTCAGATTTTCAGCCTGATTCCTTGTATGTAAAACTTCTACTGTACGGTATGGGGGTCATTTCATACTTCATTTATTTAGCTGTATGTGTTCTAGCAATGGTTGTGGAATTCTTAGCACAGTGGGGATGTGGAAAAGCTGTTTTTTAAACAGTATTTTGTTCTTTGCACAGTGAGGGATGAACCAAACAGTTCTCTAATCACTGATTTCAATGTGTGCCATAGAGTAGGGGTGGTATAAAGTCAGCTGAGTAAAACTTGTGAACTTGCATCAAAATCTTTGTTAGCGGAAACAAGACTTGGTGGCAACATCAGGCGGGTGGAAATGAGACCAGTCCACGCTCAGGGCTGCTATTTAACTACTGCTGCTTCAGTTAGCTGTCCTGCAGGCTGATGAGCAAACCTCTGTGATTTGAGCTGGGAAAAAGCTGCAGGTTGACGGTACTGCAAAGTGCACAATAACACATCAACTTATGGTTTCTCACTTCAAGTGAGCATCCTTCTGTGTCATTTGAAAATCCTCACATTCAATGACATCAATGAACATATCACGATGTTGCCACTCAGTTCGAGCTCCCTTAGATTTGGGAGAGTGATTTTATTGCTGATGCCAAGTTCTCTTGCTCTGTCCTTGAGAGTCCATGTCCCTATAAAACTTGTGGTGTTATCTGACAAAAGAACATGGATGGTTCTACTGCATCCTACTCTTCGAACACTAGAGGGCGATATTAGAGAGGAAATGACATTCCAGTCTTATAAGTGACGCAGGCCTGATTGATTGTGTTTGTGGACAGCCGCTTTTTAAGGTGGTATGGTTGCATATCCTCACTTTGATAATGAAGTAAACACTTCCAGTCATGATGCCCTTCTTTTCTTTTCTCCATTAAAATTCAGGGTAAAAAAAAAAAGATTTTTCCTGCAGCTTTATGCTGGTGATGATTATGATTGTGTAGGTTAATAATTTTATACTTTATATTGAACAGTATTTTAGAATGACAGTCCTTGTGAGGGTAGATGAGTACACACACACACACACACACACACACACACACACACACACACACACACACACACACACACACACACACACACACACACACACACACACACACGATAGACAGAATCTATGGAGCTAAACCCTTTTTAAAATGACATGACCAAATCCTTCACGCATGAGTCCCCTTCTATTTTCGCATATCATTTATTCATGTTCTCATCTTGCGTCTCACCATATGCTTTAAAGGTGAGGCTGTTCAGCTGTTTTAACAGATTATTAAAGGTTAAGGGCAACATCAAAATAAAAACTATTCTGCAAACAGCTGCTGATGTTGACATCAACCAGTTATAGACCCTTAAATGCAGGATAGGAGAATTCATTTTCTCTCTCTAGAAAGCTTTCTCAAGAAATTAGAAGTCCCATAATTCCATCATGAACTTATTTAATCTGAAGGGATACAAATTCAAATGAAAATGTTTATTGAAATGATACACATTTAGGCGATTAAAAAAACTTTTATTAATATTATTTAATGACTTATTGCAAAGTTTGCTGGTAGTTTTGCATTGCTGTTCTAATTTTGTTGTTTGTTATTATTATTGTATTTTTTATTATAACTTTTTTATTTCATTGTATTTTTATAGAAATGTGATTGTGTCAAAAGGTTAGGAATACAAAAGCTAGGCTTCAGCCTGCACCTTTTAGGTTTCTTTTTGAAAATTTGTATTATTGTGTTCTTTTTATGTCTGAAAATTACCAAATAAATGTCCAAATAAATAAATAATATTCTAAGCTGAGTCTAAATGACTCAATTTTAATGCATAAAATGTTTATTAAGAGGAAAACAAACCAACAACAACGAGGCCGGATGTAGGCATGGGCAAGGGGGGGGGGGCATTGCCCCCCCAAATTCCATGACTGCCCCCCCCAGATGCGATGGCATGCAGAAATAACAAATTTCAAAAAATATTTCAGTGAAAAATGGTCAGAGTGAGTGCTCTCTTCCGTTTGTCCTCATTCAAAGTAGCTACTGATGAATGACAGAAAGAAAGCAAAAAAAAACAACAACAAAAAACACAAAAAAGGACACAAAACAAAACAAAAAATTACAAAAAAGAACAAAAAAACACAAAAAAGAACAAGAAACACAAAAAAATACACACAAAAAAGAACAAAAAACACAAAAAAGAACAAAAACACATAAAAAAAACAAAAAAACAAACAAAAACAAAACAAAAGCATAACCAGATGAATGCAGCCTCATCAGCCAGTGTCCTACTTGTGCCGGTCCCACGCCCGAGGGTAGGGATCAAATATGAAAATAAATCTATGGATAGAGGAACTGATAAGATGATGGTTTAGTTTTTGATGAATTGAAGGGATTTTGGGGAGATGTGATGACCAAAACATTCTTAGCATGTCCAGACTCGCCCCCCCCCTGATATTCTACCTGCCCCCCTTATAACAGGGCTGGCTAGATCCGGCCCTGAACAACAATGATAATGCTGCTGTATTTAGTAAAGTTTGATGAATGGAGCTCTGCCTTTTAGTACAAGTCAGTGTGGGTTAGTGGTTCTATTCTATTCATAGGGTTAGTGTACCTCTAATTTTTATTTTTAGGCCTAATATAAGCTGAACATAAACATTGTGTAAGGTATTTACCTGAATCAACGGTCCGCCAAAGGACAAATTCAAGATCTTTTAAAATTTGTCCTGATTTAATTATTTAATATCATTTTCCATTTGTTAGCAAAAATCTGCGATTTGGCCTAAAGAGGTCTCTTGAAAATGGAACCTCATGTCTCAGTGAGACTTTCCTGTATGTTAGAAATGAATAAATGATTTCTATAGATGCAGTTGAGGATGACATATAAACAGGTAACAGCTCCTGTTGGAGTGTTCTGTCCTCTGGATGATCTGGTTTTTGTCTGACGGTGGTTTTGGGTTCAAAGCTCACCAAGATGTCCAGGGAGGAAAGGTTTTCCCAACACTCCTGCCATGTAAGGAATGACGATGTTTCCTTCATCTTATACCTCATTATTGTTTGATGCTGTGAATTATTATTATTATTATTTTTGGAATTCTTTGTTGATTCATTAAAGGCTTAAACTATTTGAATATTTACATGTTTGTTTGCTTTTTTCATCACTCTCTCTTGAGATATTCTCATCTTAATGTTGGAAGGTTATATATACAGCATGTGATGAGTGAAGTTATGAGAGAGTCAACAAAACCTCTGGTTCTTATAAACATTTTAAGTGATGTTTCTACTGCTTTCATTACATCATATTTTATTTGAAGTGGATCTTATCCTCCACATGAGTGTATTCATCCTGACAGAAAGGGAAAAAACCTGAACCATCACGTTATTTTCTTGTTTGAAGAAACTAAAAGATTCTTTAAGGTAAAATTCATAACAAATACATACGTCTTCACTTTATTAATTCACATTTTACTACTTTTAAGCTCCAGTTTGAAAATGTAGGAAGGACGAACAAAAACAGCAGGAAATGATTGGGTTGAGGATGTTAATGCAGCATCCTTGTTCTACAAGATTAAGGCATTAATTTTTCAGACAGCGAGCTTTCAGAAGTAAGCGTTGGAGGTAAAAGCCTACATTTTTCAGGTTCTGTAAGTTAACGGTCATGGACCAAGGAAATGACAAAAATGAAGCAGGTTATCTTGACAGAACATACTCAGTGGGAAAACAGATAGGAGAAATCCTAGGATGGATGAGAAAGAAGGGTTTTTTTCCAACTTAATGACAAATAGAAGGAAAAATGGCTGATTAGTCAAAGTTAAAATATCTAATCATTTCATCTCTAAAAGCAACAGTTCAAACATTTGAAGTGTTTTTTTCCAGAAGGTTATAGATAGTTCTTTAAAACAACCTTAGTTTGAAGAAACAGAGAATATTTCTGGACAGACTGACCAGGTGACAGCTAGTCCAAACAAGTCCAAATCCACCACCGTGGACTTCCGGATATTAAAACAACTAAGTACTCAAACTGGTTCAGTCAAACATTATTTTAAACTTTGTTGTCAAAAACAATTATTACAACAGGAACATTGTGAGATTTTTTGCTGATTTCTCTTGCCAATCTACCCCTCAACACACACACACACACACATACACTGATGCAAAAATAAAAAAAATAAAACAAATAAAGATGTAGTAAATAAATATGCAATGTAAAATTAAGGTGTTTGCTGCATTTGTCTGGAATCCTACTTTGAGATTACATTTGATTTAAATCAAGGTCCCTGAAATCAATTCACCCCATTTTTACTAAATTCCATGCTTTATAATTGAACCACGTTTTTGTCCACCTTAAGGCGTTTAATTATATGGTGGCTTAATTAAATTGCAGCAGTCAATAGAATTTAAATTTTAAAGAAGTATTGACAAATCTAATCAAAAATACAGCTAAATATGTTTCAGCTGAGCAAAATATTTAATGTTTCTCTACATCATTAAATCCAACATTTTTGAGTCTCTTTGTACCTTTTTGTACTGTATCACATTAAAGAGGAAAAAGATACATGTATCACATATGAAGTTTAAGTTACTTCAGATTTATTACATAAAACTACAAAAAATATAAACTATATAAAATATGCCTCATTTTCTGACTCACTGATGATGTCCCTCCTCTGTTGTTTTGTTGACAACTTTTATTATTTACCTGGGAGTTTGACTATATAACTTCAACTTCTCCAACTACCTAGGTTAACTTCAGTGAGGTTAATATTAATTTCTAGCAATGCTTCAGCCAAACAGATGTTGCTTGCATAAGCTATAAAGTCTTAAAAAACATATCTCTCATCTGCTGATGTGTTTGAATGTTAGCTAAAAGTAAGGCTAACGCTAGCTCACGTCCATTCTGTTTTTATGAGAAGTTTTGATTCTGGTTATCTTTTTGTGTGGTTATGATTAAACACTGACATCAAAACTTACTGAATGGTTCTTCTAAAAACCATTAGTTATTTGAATATTGGAAAATAGATACACACAAAGCCACTCTGGGACTTTCACCCAGAGAATTAAGACTCCATCAGGTCAAATAGGTTCATTTCACCAAGGAAGCTAAAAACATGTCAAATTAAAACCAATAACATAAAATAAAACCAATAAAATCAAGGCTGAGGTTTGCCAGGGGAGAGTGGTCAAGAACTGGGCGATCGGCCCAACCCAAATAAAAACCCAACAACAAAATTCACCCAACCACTCGTGACACATGCGCTCAGGAGTGAAGGGGGCCTTTGGCACAGCATGCCCTCGAAGAGGACCGTCACCCAGGGACCCTTGATTTCTACCTTCAGCCCTCGGCCTGGAACATAAAAACTGTTAAATCTAACGAAAACAGAATTAAATGGTGCATCAAAACACAAATAAGCCAGGTTCCCTGTCTTAAAAGAAAGGTTCCTCTTAGTGAATTGGCTGCAATACTGTTCCTTTGCATGCCAAAAGACCAGCCGAACCTTGAGCCGATGGTTCAATCATCTGGGTGAGTCCCACCAAGGCTGGGCTAAAAACTGATAAAAACAGAACAGGGCAGCAGGGAGTTCTGCAAAGATGGAAACATTCAGCCAGTGCTTTTAGTTCTTAATCAAGGTTAATCATACTGCAGCCACCATTCTGAGAAGGAGGAGAGAGTCTCAGTCTCCAGGAAGCCACAGATGCTGCACCAGTCTGTTCCTCTAATAAAACAAACGTTACTAGACACCAAACTCCTTACCCTACCCAAGTCGTGAGCAGGAAGCTTTAACTGCAGCCTTTGGGTTCCATCTCAGAAATGACCTAACCTGGAAGAGGAAGTATGACCTGCAGAGTAGCGATGTGACGTTCATGAACGAGTCAAATCTTTTGAACGGCTCTTCACTGTGAACAAGGAGAACCAAGTTTTTTTGCATTAACTGTGACGTTTGAGACTGAGAGGCAATATTCAACGACACTAAGTTGCTGACTGAAACAGAACGGCTCTATTTAAAACATCAGTGAGCATAGCAGCATGAAGCTATCTGTTCTATCGGGGAAGCTAATTAGCAATGCACACGTAGGTGTCACAACAAAAAGTGTCCCCAAACATAGTTCCACATGACGTTTCTCTTTTAAAATATTGCAAAAAAATGAAAAGAGCCCGTTTTTGAACGGCTCTTTGAGGTGAATTTCAGATTCTCAGTTGACAAACTTTGTCCATGTTTTCTGCATCAGTATTGCAAAAATCACAGCGATCCTCTTAGTTTTCTCAGTCCTGCTCTGATTAGCCATTAGCTTGTCAATAAGTCAGTAACATTTCTTCAAACGTACGCCGTTAACAGATCTATTTACAACATTAATAGTTTCCAGAAACTTGGCCTCAAAAGATCTGAACTATTCCTTTAATGCTTAAAAATCACAGAACATAGAAGAAAAAAACCTGTCTACATATGCTGCTCAATGCTTTCTCCTTCCCTCTTCCTATCACACGGTAAGCGTCTGTGCACAGTATGGTGCTGGATGTAGGCTTGTAGAGTTTGATGTTTTCTTTCTTTGCTATCATGAATATTTTATTTCACCCAGAAGATTCCCTCTAAATGAAAGCTAAAAAAACACCACCAACAACAACCACTACAGCAGAAACAGCAGCAGCCACCTAGGAAGCATGTAGCTAATCACCTCCAGCCTCAAAGAGGTGAGATCCATCCCAACAGCTGCACTGCTTTTCCCTTTCACTGAGCCTGCCGTAGAAGATACATGTCTAAAAATCACCCGGCAGTCATTCACAGAAACACAAAGCAGGGACTAATAAATACATTAAATGATGAAAATGTGAATAAACACATTATGATCAAAGAAACTCTGGTAATGGAAGAAAAGCAAAAGGAAAGAAACTGAAGGACAATCTGGAAGATGAAAGGAAGATTTCACAAAAGGAGCACGAAAAACATTACCAAGCAGAGTGTTGATTGCTAAAGTGTCGCTCGTGTCCATACATGCAGAAATCCATATGCATAACTTCATATATTGTGTGTGCACATCTATGTTTGTGTAGAAAGGTGCAGAAGTAAAGTCACAGTTACAAGTTGAAAGTGAATTTGCTTGCATTTGTGAAAGCTGCAGAGTGTTTGCTGACTGTGTTTATAAGTTTATTGTCCTTGAAGGAAATAAAGGCAGAAACCTCTACGGAGTGCGTAGATTGCAGAGATGAGGATATGAATGACATAAAGGGTTTAGGAGAGGAGTTTAAGACGAGGGAGGGAGTAGAATGACAGAGATGTTATTGAAAGATGCAGGGATAAACAAACTCCTTCCCGTCGATGAATATATTCACCTGCTGAAATGAAAACTGATACCAATTTCATCAGGCACAAAAAGCCAAACTGCAAAATCACCTTTTTTTATGCTTAGTGGAGACAATTTTCACAACAAGGCCTCATCTCTGCATCAATCTGATTTAACCCTTAAAAAGTCTCCCCAGGTAATTTTCGTGTTCCGATATAAACCATACGGAGTTTGGTTCTTTTGTAGCGACACCACTTACCAGCTGAAGTTAAAGTGATGGTTCAGATCTGTTGAAGAAGAGTTCTGTGTAAAAAGCTAGGAACAATCATCGTATCTGCTGCTGAACTCAGTTTGGAAAAACAGGGAATAGTTCTGACTGGATATACGAGCTAATATATAACCAGGGTGCCCAATCCTGGTCTGTGAGATCCAGCAGGTTTTAGAACTGCTTCAGCACACCTGATTTCACCTCATTTTAGTAGTTTTTATTAAGTTGAGTTCAGTGCATGCTTCAGTAACACGAAGGCTTTAAAGGTGCTCTGACAAGTGGTTTAACAGACAGTCAAATGAGTCTATTTGGGTCAAGAGGTGGCATTTTGCTGATTATAGGTTGAAATAATCAGGCTGTGAATCAGTCCTACTCAAGCTGATCACTAATTATCACTGTCAAAGGTTTTATTGAGCGATGGCGCAGAAGCTGAGGGCATGATCGCCACCATCTTACAACTACAAACCCAAGAAAGTCTGCAAGCAGCAAATCAGTGAAAAAACATTTGGAGAAATGCAAATAAGTTATCTTTTCAACGAATATCAAAGCTTTTAAATACAACCAAATACATCAGATAATCTTTTAAAAATCAATCAAACATGGCACCATTACAAACCTACCAAGATGAACCACTAACATGATTGGATCTTTAGTAAAACATTTGCAAGATTATGGAGGCAGATTTTTACAGAAACTTTGATTAAACCACAGTAGACGTGGTTAGGAGGTAAAATTGTACCTCGTTTTCAAAGACTCTTTGTTTGATCTTCTGTTTTTTTAAAAACAACTGCATGGTCACATACTACCAGTGTCTTCAGCACAGAGCCTACAACCCAGTACCTGTGGCATCTCCACTATAACATTAAATTTGAATCAGGACCAGGTAATCATCATCCCCATGTTACACTGAAATCATTTAGTTTGACTGATTTTTCAACCCAGGAAACCATTGATTTAGCAGTGGGTAAAGCCTGCCTACCATTAAGCACTGAGAGCTGGATTCATCAAGGCCTGTTTTTGGTCCCACCCAGCTTACATGGTGAAATGTGATTGGTTGATTTGTCTGTCAGTTCCCAAACAAACTCCATCTGCTGAGCCTTTGACCCAGCTGTGCCATCTGTCCTAATGCAGAAGTCCTAAGAACTAAGGATAACTACATTATTTATATTATAAAAATAATTACTAAATAAAAATCAAATGTAATAATTCATGAATGCTGATTTATTGGGCCTTCTATGAAAGCCTTGCGTGCCCTGAGGGTCTATTGGTTAAACTTAAGTTGGTAATAATACCATATGTCACTGTAGTTCAAGCAGCTGAGTCTATACTTCTCCACAAACTAGTTGTAGCTGAGACAGCCAACATGAAACTTCACTTATTTTACATTTAAACTGCATCAAAAATGTATTTCAGCGTGCCGTGGCCAGGTCGGTCTGAATTAGAGGACTTTGCGTGTCTCTGTACATGAAGTGCACTTCCTGTGGTGTCCTAGTTTTTGCCTGGCATTCTTTGAGGTCAAATAAGGAGCAAACTTTTCCACACTGCATATAAAAGAATCATACCCACAGGCAAACACACAAACAAACACAGGCTTCTGCACTATTATTATTATAAATTCTGACTGGTCACGCTGTCGGGATGCATCTTCATGGACGCAGTCAAAGCAGCATCATCATTGTCCATATGATCAATGACATGCACACACAGTAGTTTTTACACACATCCATCCATGTGGAACCAGACACATTTATATGTGTTTCTGAGTAAGGCACATTGACATTTTAATGCACATATATTTTAAGACTGAATCATATTAAATGTGAAGCGTGCACACACACACACAAACACGCACGCACACACACACGAAGAGGACAGAACTGTGTCACATATCATCACCATAGACAGGTCTGCATACGATGACACAGCCAAGATGGACACCACAGCTAGCAGGCATGTAGTTACCCAACATCTACACGTATAAAAAACACACACACACAATTTATTGCGAGCGAGGAGCAGACATCATGGGACCTGACGTGGGCCGGGGGTTTTCATCTGATTGGTTGTCACATGCACTCTGGTTGTCTTGACAACGGCTGTCCCTGCAGGACAGTGGCAGCCTGAGCTCTGCATGGAACCGAGCTGTGACACTGATGGGGGAGCTGGGAAACTTTTTAAGCCTCTGTGAGGATTTGAAATTCATTTACAACTGTTTTATTCCCCTTCTAAAATGGTACATATTCAGGACATTTTACAGGACAGTTTTTAAAAAATAACATCATTGATTAATTAATTAATTAATGACATAATTTAACAAATTAAAGTTCAAAAGGAAACTTTTTTTTTTTAATATTCTCCCTCTTGAATAACACATTTGAGTAAAACAGGAAAACTGAGAATTGTCCTCATTTAAGAACATCTAAACCTGCAGTGTATGTCTTGGATGTGCCAAACCATTGCTCATTACCAGGGAGTGAAATACAGGCATTTTCTCACATCAGCTGTCAGCTATATTTTAAACAATAATCAAAAGACACCTCAGTAATGGAGTGAAAGTTTTTAAAATGGCTCCAAAAAATAAACAAAACAAAAAAAACCTTTGCAGGGCTTTTATTTTGAAGATTCAGGTCTTTGAACCCTGGTTTCAGATTCACAAATTAATTCCCATTGGGCACACAGCTCACACAGCTGCAGCATTTAGAGCGATGAGTTTGAGACACAAATGACAAGAAAACACACACATTTACCAGTGGAACCACACTGAATATGACATTTCTGTCCATTTATTTTGGATGAGTAGCTCTAACCAAACCTACTGTATGTCTGAGTAGCTAGAGCAGGGAACCCTGGTCCTAGAGAGCCACAGTCCTGCTTGTTTTCCAACTATCTTTGTTGTTCCTGCTGTTGATTACCTGGTTCAGCTTCTAACTGGCTGTTGATTGTCAACATCTCCCAAAGTTGTTTATCATTTCTCACGTTTTCTGACTCCAGCAACTAAGTCTTTCTAGAATCTTTTACTACTTCTCTGAATGACTATATGCCTTTTTGTCATGCAACAAGAAAATTAAGATCCCTTGCAAAAATTTGGGGAAAGTTCCTTGCAAATGCTGTGAGACACTGGAGAGAGAAAGGTCTCCATAAGACACTAAATGACTCTGTCACCCCCAGCAATCTTCATTAGCCAGATTTAGCTGTACTTCAGGGGAATATTGTTGAATGAATGCTCAATAGTTGATTAACTATGGTTTACCAACACTCCATAGACTCTGCTCCACTAACATTGATTGCGTGATTTAAATTGAGCATGTTTGTGTGTGCCGTCTTATCTTTCCTCCTCGTTTTCCTGGAACTTGTCCCATTATAGGGGATTCTGCTGCCTCAGTGTGCGACTCTCCAGCTTGGATAATGAAGCCGCAGGGGAGACACAATCAGAGAAGAGTTAAGTCATTGCTCTTTCTCTCTCACACACATACACACAAAGGCTTACACATTCTTGAGACCAAGTCTGCAGCTGCAGTTAAATCACTTGAACTCTGACCTCAATCTACACCGATGAGAATACCCCTGACACTCGGGTCCGGCCCCGACGACATCCTATAAATAGGCAGGTAATTTAAAACAGGAGTGGAAGGGACATCTTGGAGATTAATGACTTTCTCTCTGCAGGCATTTCACTACTTTTTTCCTTTTTGTTGTATCAGTCTTATCGTCCTTCTCTTAAGCTGTTTCTTATCATGCTCAGCTTGCAACCTGCTCTCTTTTTGCTCTTCGAGTGCTGCGTGATGCTGCCATGGTGCGAGGCAGAAGGTACACCTGACTCCTACGGGAACCCCACAGCAGTGGTGTCCAACCCTGGTCTGGAAGGCCTTCATGTTTTAGTAGTTTCTCTGCTTCAACACACCTGATTCAATGCTGAATTACTTTCTCAGCATGTTGTCAAGTTCTGCAGAAGCCTGTTAGTCACCAATTGATTCTAAATGGTAAATGGCCTGTATTTATATAGCACTTTCCAGAGTGTTCTACACTCCCCAAAGCACCGTACAACACAAACAGTCATTCACCCATTCACACACACATTCACACACTGATCTGATGAAAATCTCTGTGTTGGAACAGAGAAACATCTAAAACATGCAGGGCAGTGGTAAGAAACTGACCAGCACTGCTGTCCAGCTTCTTGATTCTACAGTTCTTCATGTGTTAAGTGAACACAGCTACTCATGCAAAGTGAATGGACAGAGCCTGGTACTGTATGTGTATCTGTATTACAGTTTTTGGGAAACGTGTTCACACTATTCACTCACTATACTGGGCACTGCATCAATAATTTACCATATCGTAGGGATGTTCAAATTTTTAGCTATAAAGTCATAAAACCTTGTCTTATGGTACAATAAAAGTAGTGTACAGATGTTTAATACTACATTAGTTGAAATAGACCATCATGCATTGCAAACTGAGCGCACAGAGCACGTTAACTGTAGTGCTCAGCACATTTCAGATTTGGGCTCAGGCTGCATGCAGTTGTTAGCAAGAAGGCCACAGGTTCGAATCCCGGCTGTGTCCTTTTGTAGAGTTTTCCCCATGCATGAGTGGATTTCCTCCATCCTCCTGTTTCCTCCCATAGATCACAACATGCCTGATAGGAGTTTACTATTTAAGTTGCTTAGGATAAAAGCATCTGCTTAATAAATGTAAACATTTGTTGGGAAAGTCTGAAAAAATGTTCTAAATCTATGTTGGGCTAATGTAGTCTTAACTTTCCCCTCTGTCCAAGCTGCACGACTTGGGAAATTAGTAGAAAATATATGTAGATTGAAGCTATATTTAAAACGTTTCCCGTTAATCCAAAATGGTATTGATCTCAAAGAGACATCATAAGTTACCTATAAAATAAACCATATTTCAAACATTGCAATGAAGTGCGCCTTCCTTGTACAATCTTTGTGCACATACAGTAATACGACCCCTAACTCTTTTAATGTTTTGCTTAGGACTCTTTTTTTGTAAATAATAATTACTTAATTTTAGCACACTGAGGGTTGCGTTATAGCTACTGTTGTCAGTGTAAATAGATACAATAAAAGAAAACATGTAAATGTAACCAAGTTAGAAAAACGTAACTAAAGATAGAAATAAATGATTAAACATTAATTAAACTGATAAAACCAGCTAGAAATAAAGAATCCCATCTTAATAAAGTAAAGACTTGAAAGGAAAAACAACAGAATAACAGAAAAGAAAGGGAAAACTGATGATTAGTTTAGGAGTTTCTGCTGAAAAATGGATTTACTACATTTCCCATAATTCATCAGGAGAAATTGACCAATCACAGAGACTTCCCATGATTCCTTAGGAGAAATCCGACCAATCACAGAGTTCTAATAACCCCACGTGATTGAAACACGTCACTCTAGCCATTTTGTTATCTGAAAGTAACGAGGCGAATGCATGATACCAGCTTGTTATGGAAACTTTACAATCTTTAACCATCCGTGGGGTAAGACACTGAAATATCAAACCTTAGCAACATTAACTGATTGTTTAAAGTATCCGACATCTGACGGTGGTCATATCGTCATGTTTGTGCTTTTGTAGAGTCTGTAATGATGCGTGATGCATTCCAGGCCACATGTGACTACTGTATGTGAAAGAAACCAAACACATGTTTCAACGGTGAGAAAGCTCAATAAACTTAGTCTCCACGTTTGAAACAACTGTCGAGTCACTAAAGAACTGAATACTTGAAAGTTAAAGCTTAGTAGAGCTGAAAAAGGGAGACATTATTATCAACACAGCTTCCATTACCCTGAAATGGTGCTAATGTTGCTAATTTGACATTAGCTATCCTATTACCTTGAATGTTGCTGTTTTTTGTAACATTTTGTGTTTCCTTTGTGATGTTGTTTGCACAAATTGTGAGAAACAGATGAAGTAGTGTTTTGTATGCATTGTTTAAGTGATGTGAAGTCCATTTTTAGTGCTCTTTTGCTCTGTAACCGCTGCAGACAGGAGATGATAGCACATTAATGCTCAATAACTTTAAATTACTATCTGCTTAATGTTATTGTATAAAATGTCATGAATGTTAAATGTTGTTGTGATAAGTCATTATTGAATTTATTAGTGATAAGTTGAAGTGCCTTGTTACTCAAATGCACTGGAATAGCTGTTTAAGATGCATTTATAGTTTCATCCTATAAATAGAGAATATATATTTGTTGTACAACTAAATGAAACTTGACTAGAATAATATGGTTTGAACCAGATCATATGAAAGTGAATATTTGAACCAGTTGATATGAAGATGAGTATTATGTTGATTGGTGATGATATGAAACTATACGATTGTACTGAATGTGGATTTTTCTGACCGGTCGTTAGGTCAGGTTTTTATTTCCAGGATCCAGAACTGAGCGTCGACAGACTGAGAGACGGAGTCGTTCCAGTTGGATTCCAGCGAAGGATCACCCCGAACCTTTGGGAGAGATTCCTAGCCCAAGCTAGGTGGTGAGACCTGAATGGAAGTGGTAGGAAAAGAACTCTGATACAGAACTGTCATTAAAAATCACATATTTTAAACCAAAACATTCTTAAAATGAATCTGTATTCATTAAATCTTTAGCCCTAATACATTTTTGTACTCATTGCTACTGACCGGTAATATCCAGAGCTATAATTATGCAAAGTTCTGCACATTGTCCAAATATCCCTAAAGATTAATTTACTCACAGAACTCTCCTCTCCACATTTCCTCCTAATAATGAATGCAAATCCATTCCTGCTGTGTCACTTCATTAACTGTCTGAGAAAACGTTGAAACACAAAACTCTCCTCTCATGGATTAAAACTAACTTTAAAAGACCAAGTGAAGGAAAGACAAATACAGTGTGTTTCACAAAGCTACGTTCAAAAAGCTCACTCTTTCAATGCATCATGACATTTTTTCAATTAGTTTTTTACAATTGCCCGCAGTAACACTACTTTAAAAATGCAAATGTATACACTACACCAAAAATAAATCAGAGTATGGTATCAGGTCAGTTAAACTTCTGGGGTGTTTATCTGGGGTCCCATTTATAAAGGTTGCTTTTGCACAAAACAGAGTCTGAAAGTTTCATAATTCACTTTCTGAAAATAGACTTCATGAGGGTGGCCTGAGGACCCGAGGTCCTCTAGTGTGTCCTGTGCTCACTGCCTGGCACTATGGAGCTTTACTGGCGTTTGTTAGAGAACACCAGAATTGGCAGGTCCAGGACCAGTACCCTGTACCTTTCACAGATAAGAGCAGGTTCATGTAACAGATGTGAAAGAGTCTAGAGAAGCAGTGGTGAACGTTATGCTGGTGGAACATTATTCAATTTGATTGCTTTGGTGGTGAGTCAGTGTTGGTACAGTAACTACATATAGGGATGCACTGACCTGTACAGGAACCCTGACTGCCATTAGGAATCAGGATAAGATCAATAGACCCATTGTTAGACCCTTTAGGGTTCTTCCTGGTGCATGATAATACCTGGCCTCAAGAGTATGCAGGCAGTTCCTGGAGGATGAAGGAATGGACTGATCTGAATCCATTAGAGCATCTCCATGGCGGACGCTGAGGAGGTCCGAGCCCCAGACATCCAGAGGCCACCCAGGGCACGGACACTCCAGGAAGACCACCACAGGGGCAGCCTGAGCAGCAGAGAAGCACAGAGGCTCACCCCGCGTGGGTCAACCAGCATCCGCCGTGCAAGAGCCCTTCATGGGGGACTGCGACGAGGGGCTCACATGCACCGCCCGCAGCCGGCAGGGCAGTGTATCCTTGCTGAATACACTTCACTTCATTAGCTAGACATTTTCAAACAATACTGCCTTGATTTATAATTAGTTTCTTTAGAAATAAAAGTATTTTAACATATCCTATGTATGATTCAATAATGGTTGAATAATGGTTACTGTTTATTTTTCAAGGTTTTTAAAGAACTGTGAATAATATTGGTTGTAGTTTCACCGTATTGCCACAAGAGAGCAATAGCTACCAAGGTTTTTCCAACTAAAAGCACTGTAATTAATGCTTGTTGTAATGTCACAAAACTGCCACAAGAGGGCCAGTGTTTGTCAGCAGAAACAGAAGCCAAAGACCAAAAAGTCACAAGATGGTTCACTGCTTTGTACTACCATCCCAGCTGAATACATCTCACTTCATTAGCTAGCTGTTTTCAAAATATTTCTGCCGTGATATATAATGAGCTTCTGTAAAAAATTAAGGTATTTTAACATATCCTAAGTATGGTTGAATAATGGTTTAACTTGAGAGATGGTGTTCTTCAAGGTTTTTAAACTAGAAGCACTGTGAACAATGTTTGTTGTAGTTTCACCTTATTGCCACAAGAGGGCAACAGATACCAAAGGTTTTTCAACTAAAAGCACTGTAAATAATGCTTGTTGTACTGTCACAGAACCACCACAAGAGGGCGGGTGTGTGTCAGCAGAATCAGAACCCAAAGACCAAAATGTCACAAGATAGGTCACTGCTTTGTACTACCATCCATGCTGAATACACTTCACTTCATTAGCTAGCTGTTTTCAAACATTACTCCCCTGATTTATGAGTTTCTTTAAAAGTGGCAGTATTTGAACAAATCCTAAGTACTGCTGAATGGTTTTACATTAAATAAGATGTTCTTTAATTTACTGTTTATTTTTTTAAGGATTTTAAGCCAGAAGCACTGTGAAAATTTTTTTGTTGTAGTTTTAGTTTTAAAACTGTTTTAGTCACCAAGGATTTTCAACTGCGTTCATAATGCTTGTTGTAATGTCAAAACACTGCCACAAGAGGGCGGGTGTGTTTCAGCAAAACAGAAACCAAAGACCAAGAAGTCAAGACAGTCCCCTGCTTTGTACTACCTGTGCTGCTGTGCATGGACCTGTGTCCGGGGGGAGGAGGCGTTCGTGTCTGGATCGACCGGTGTGAGCCAGCCCTCAGAGAACCGCTTAAACCTGCGGCACCTGCTGATATCTGGATATTTTTTCTTCAGTGTGGCTCTAACAGGCTGTCATAAATCTCTTTCTCCCTGACACATTTTTCTAGTGAATTAAGTAATAATTGTATCTTACTTATAGCTGTGGTTATTTTATGTTTTTTTTATTTGATTTTACTTTTCATCTTGGTTTTATGTCTTCATTTATGTCTTTTAAACATACCGGTATATTTTACTTGCACGCACTGAACAGCATCTTATCAATAAAGCACATTTAATAAATAAATAAATAAAATGAATAATTATAAGATTGAACTTTTTCTAATTCAAATAGTTTTCAATAAGCATTCAATCTGAAATTGTGTTATATGTGTTACGTTTATGTTATATGTGTTATCAGAGTAAATGATAACAGATTTTTTAACATGACAGATTCTGAGGTCTGGTTCATTCAGATGATCAGATAAAGTGATGACATCAGCATCTTTACAATTCTGACATTTTTATGAATCCATTGATACTAAATAAGTAAATGGTTAAAATATCATCAGAACGTCGGTTTGTTTTTACCGTGAATTTTGTGACATCTAAGGGTGGAAATAATGTTGGTGGTGATGAATTTATAACATACTAAATAATTAATGTCATTATTGTTCCCTTCACTCTGAAACCTGCTGCTGATTTCAACTCATGGTCAGCTGAGCTGCTTCACTTCAGAAGAAATGAGGAGCAGCTCTTTCCTCTCTGTTTTCTTTCCTTTTTTCCATTCTGACTCAATGTCCCCCACTGCTCTCAGGACATCAAAGCTCTGCCGGAGGTGGAAGTTGAAGACCGTCTTGAAGGCCATGTTGTCTGGAGCACTTTGCGCCCCTGGTAAGGTCACCCATGGCAAATTGATCCTAGGGGAGGGGTAAGACAAAGAGCGGTTCAGAAGACCTTTCATGGATCCATCAAAGAGTTTGTGGCCCAGAGGGTTACCGGGGTCCCGCCCTGGAGCCAGGCCTGGGGTTGGGGCCTGTGGACGAGCGCCTGGTGGCCGGGCCAAGCCCGAACCGGATACATGGGCTCATCCAACTGTGGACCCACCACCTGCAGGAGGAGCATGAAGGGTCCGGCGCAATGTGGATCGGGTGGCAGACCGAGGCGGGAGCTTTGGCGGTCCGATTCCCGGACAGGAAACTGGCTAGACCATGTATGCAAATGTGCAGAGTGACACACTACAAGGTTTTTCAAGTTCTAGCATTTCAGCCTTAAAAAGTGTCAGAAGCCAAAGCTGGAGATACATGTAGCAGAGCTCAGAGTGACCAATATTAACCAGAAAAACATGTAAGTAAACCACACCTTTAACCCTGTAAAGAGTCATATTAGCACACACTGGCTCAAGAAAACATTTTAAACTATGAAAAGGTTACATAGTGTGCCTTTAAAGCACCTCATTTTTGAACCTATATTTAAACATACTTAAAAACAAATCTTTGTAATATTAGGAACTAAATAAAGCACGTTGACTTCAGCCTGTGCTGCATTATTCTATGATTCACGGCACTCAACCAATCTCCCTCCTTTGCTTCTCTGCATCAGGTGTCTATGAAGAGGTTAATTTTCCTCTCTGGTAACAAACTCAGCTGATGACAGACCACCCCCCCGAGTGGTTTAGTGCCTCCAGCCTCATATGGCCTCCAAGCTTTATTTAGTATTTAGCATTAGAGAAAAGTGCAGTGATTAAAGTGAAGTCAGGGTGGATTTGATTAAAACGGACGCAGAGTGGACCTGACTCAAGGGTTTATTTTTCTCCTTTCCCTCCCTCCCTCCCTCCCTCCCTCCCTTTACTGATTAATTGGGATATTTCTCATCCCGCTCCCGAGGCAATGGCAGAATGCAGCGTCAGAAACCACAACCCACTGAAGTGAGCTTGCTGAACCATTTAGGTGCCTAAAGTGTGCCTTTAATGCAATGTTGAACAGATGAAAGACAATCGATATTAGATAGAGGGGGCGGGGGCGGGGCTGGCACAGACCCAGAGTCACAGAGTCGGCGAAAGTTCTTAAAAGTACAACAGTGCAATATTGGTAGCCACAATGTAACATGATTATGCTTCTCTGCAGTGAGGCATCATGGGAGAAAACGTTATCAGCTGATCTACAGTGCAGATTGTGTTTGAATAGGATTTACATAAACATGATTAGATCAACATGATGTTTGGAAGGCTCTTTACTCTATTATCCATGTGGGGGATACTTTAAAATCTGGCAGTGCTGAAGCAATGCTTAATAAGAGAACAATTATATAAAGATGCATCAACGTTACACACACGTGTCCCCATGAGCTGAGTTCTATCATGTTGTGTGTCTTTTCCCCACCTTTTGGGATCTTTTCTGGTAAGTAAGTAAGGTTTCTTCATATAGAGCTTTTCCTAGATGTAAATCACAAGGTGCATTATAATCACAACAAGTGAGACAGAGGACTGACAATACAAGCAGCATAAGAAACTACAGAGTAAGTAACTGATTCACAGGAGTTCATGTAATTCATGTAATTAGGAGTTCAAATTGGTGAAGTTGTCCAGAAGAAATGAAAGCATAGAGAACAATTTCCAGTTCAGAGCGTGAGACAATGAAACTCAACTTAGAGAGGAGAGAAGGAAGAGCGAAGCAGAGAAGTGACATGAGCACCCAGAGTCAGAGCTGGGTCAAAGGTTACACCAGGATTTCTAACAGGCGGTTTGGTAAATGGAGCAAGTTGACCAAGAGAATCCCTGACTTTGGGAACACGCTTGTCCATTTCCATTAAGAAAGTAGATTTCGTTAAATTGCTCAGGATGTGCTGAAGAGGGAAAGATAAAGAAGGAACAATATAGTCCAGAACGCAAATGAGTAAGGTGGAAGAGGACCTGTAAACAGACATATGATGGATCCAGTCCAGAGCAAATCCTGATAGGCCTACCCAGTGTCTCGGTCTAGTATGACCTTATGTTTGTCCAGAACTGCTGTGAGCTGCTTAGCCTTCACCAGGATTCTGAAAATAAGCTGTAATTTAGAGGTTGGTCTGTAGCTGCTAATAGAGAGGAATCAAAATTGAGTTTATTTAGAAGTGGGTAAAAAAAAAAAATGCAGGGACTAGACTAGAAACCCTTTAAGTTGCATTTAAAAAATGCAACATAATAAAAGTTGAGCTAGTTGAGGATGAGCCTGCACACCTCATTCTCCAATGCAAATAACAAATCAATCATTTATTGTTATTAAAACCCTTTTCAGACTTTATCCATGAAAAGCTCAGTCTTCTTGATCTCGTAGACTTCTGTCCAGAGAAGAGATGTCAGGATTTTTTTGACAGCCGGTTACAAGTCTGTTTTGCTGCAAGATGCCGAAGTCTCTGACTGATACCTGGAGCTGAATAGGAAAATAACTTAAAGTGGTGTTTTGCCTGCCTCAATGTGGCATTTGACAGTTCAAAACTTTGAGTGTCTTTCTGAAAATACTTCTGTGGAACTGAATCAGCTTTAATACATGAAAGCCCCTCGTTTTAGCCGACGTATTTCTGTGCTAGAAATTTGGAAGTCCAACAATTTGTAACGTTTTTGATAAGTAAACATCATCTTTGGTCAAATGTTGTACAAGTCTAGGCCAAAACTGCATGGACAGAACCACTGAACTCATTTAACTCCTATAGGGGAGCTTGGGGTTTGAGCTTGAGCTGAAACAGGAAGAGAAGAATAAAACAATCTGCTCAGATCATCCAGGACGGTCCGGACTGGCCCAAAGTTACCATAGGCCCACTGGGAAAATGCCCGATGGCCAGTCCAGCCCAATCCACATCTAGACCCAGGGCTGGTGCGGTCAGCATCGGTGGCGTGTGGTCGGCGTCGGATCTTTAGCCTAGTGCCGTATTCCTCATAGTTAGATAAGTGGGCAAAAACAATTTATAAAAAGCTGTTCTTTGTCATAAAGTAGTCTTTTTTCTCACAATGCTAGTTGTTACCATTCACTTACAGTGTTTTACGCTAAGCTAATGCTAAAGGAGTACTGCTGGATCAGGAAAATGGGCTGGTTACTAATTGTTTTTGCCCACTGATCTAACTAGAACAACAGACAAAAAATGACTTTCTGGTGCAGCATCCCTTTAAATAACGTATGAAAGAAAAAAAATCATATTTTTGTGGGGTTTTTTGCCTTCTTGCGAGATTTAACCGACATAATGTAAAGCCTGTAAGTTGTGCACATTTCAAGTTGCGCTATTTCCCCAGACTATATGGGGCCGTGAGAAAACACACCCACACATAACCTGTACTCTAAATATTTCTTTGCTCCAGTCCAGAGTCCATCCTGCAAAGCAGTCAGAGGATTCACTGAGCAGTAAAGGAGGAGAAACTTTGAAGCTTTCTGCAACTTTTCCTTCTGACCATCAAATTCATGTAAGTAAAGCAAATAAATTATAAATAAATAAATAATGAAGTGAATCAATAAGCAGCTATCTGGTTTAATCTGTCTGGTTGAGTAGGTCAGGTTGTTCTGAACACTCTGGTTAATTTTTGTCCAGGATAAAAACAGAGATGTCCGCCCAAGTCAGACTGAGGCTGCTGCCAAGTGCCAGGCGTTTGTTCGATCAGCCTGTTCAGGTCAAAGTGACGGGGCTGAGGTCGAGGCAGGAGGTCACCATCAGAGCCAGATCCACTGATGAGAAGGGAGTGGTGTTCAGATCCTCGGCCACCTACAGAGCTGATGGTGACGGGGAGATCGACCTGGACAGAGACCCCTCGCTCAGTGGGAGCTACGATGGAGTCCAGCCCATGGGTCTGCTGTGGTCGATGAGATCAAACTCTTCACATAAAAGGTTTCAGAAGACAAATTCCTTGAATTCACACGTGGTGAACTTCTCTGTGCATGAAGAGGAGGGCGGGATGCTGGCTGAGGCGGCCAATGAGAGGTTTCTGTTGGAAGACGGGGTCACCAGAGTTCCTGTCAGAGAAGGAAACATATGTGGAGTCCTCTTCACTCCTCCAGGTTTCTCTTTGAATTTGCCAATCACCTGGTTTAATTCACCGATGATAATATTCTATTTGAGTCTTTTTTGTGAAGTGTTGCTTTCTAACGTCACCTTTCGTCGTCTCCAGGCGGAGGCCCGTTTCCTGCTGTGTTGGACCTCTACACGTTCGGTGGAGGTCTGTCGGAGAAGAGAGCTGCTCTGCTGGCCAGTCGAGGATTCCTGGTTCTGACTGTAGCTCTCTACGGTTATGATGACCTGCCAAAGAACATCACAGAAATCCATCTGGATTATTTTGAAGAAGCAGTAGAGTTTCTAAGAAAACAAGACAAGGTCGGCTGATGGAAACAGATGCTGCATTTTTATAATCTACAAAGCATTAAATGTGACCAGAATGACATTAAGAATGTTTTATTTGGACCATCCTGTTTTTGCAGGTGGGCAGTAAAGGAGTTGGTGTAATATCACTCTCTAAAAGTGGAGACCTTGCTCTGTCAGTGGCCTCCTACCTGCCAGGAGTTGATGCTGTTGTTTGGATCAATGGCTGCTCTGCAAACACAGCTTTTCCTCTCTATTACAAAAGAAAACTAATTCACCCTCCCTTAATGTATGACGTCAAGAAAGTGATTCCCACTGAATCAGGAGCTGCCATTTGCAAATATACTCTGCATAAAACAGATGAAAACAGCACCACCCTGATCCCCATTGAACGAGCTGATAGTCGTTTCCTCTTTGTGGCCTCAGAGGACGACCTGAACTGGGACAGTAAGGCCTTCATGGAAGAGATGGTAGAGAGACTGAAGCATCATGGGAAGGAAAACTTTGAGAGTGTGAGTTACTCTGGAGCTGGACACTATTTAGAGCCTCCTTACGGACCGTTCTGCCCCTCCAGCTTTCACGGTGTTGTGGGACGGCCGGTCCTGTGGGGGGGTGAGCCCAGGTCCCACGCTGCAGCTGAAGTCCACCTGTGGAAGAAGATCCAGGACTTCTTTAGGACTCACCTGAGTCACAGTAAATCCAAGTTATAGATTACAACTGCTGTTTTATTGCAATAAAATCGGTTTTGTTCAGGTATTAATTCCTGATAAATATCATTTTTATACACCTTTTGTAAATTTGTGTTTTTGTTTATTTATATATTTTGTCTGCAGACATCCATTCATGTCTCATGTTGTTTAACTTGTTTTTCTTTAAAGCAACATTTAGTTTCCATCTTGTGCAAAATATTTATAATCCAATAAATATTTAGGAGGTCATCATAGAGTCTTTTGCGCTGTGCAGAAAAACATTAATACTTCCACACATTATGTCCTGTGTACAAGTTTGAGAAAACACACAAAAGCCATATTTATATTACAGAATAGAGAAATAAGGATAATAACCAACTCAGATTACCACAACCCCCGTTCAAAAATCATCCTCACAACCTGGCCAAATTACAAACAGCACAAGTACTTTTTAAAGTATTTAATAATATATTTCCAGACTGCCAGAAGAAGACCAAACTTTGAGTTTTTTTTATAGTTGGATGAGCAGTTTGTGTGTGTGATTGGTGAGTGGGCCCCTCACATATAGTTGAGTTAAATTTAAAAGAATATGCCTTTATTGGTTGGAATGTGTTTGTTTTGGTTTAAAATGATTAGTTACTGGTTTAACTTGAACTACGGGTTGGTTATTGTGTTCAGGGCCGGTTCTAGGCATAGGCTAATTAGGCAATTGCCTAGGGCGCCCTCTGCTGGAGGGGGCGTCAGATTGTCTCTTTAAAAAAAATTTTTTATTTATTTATTTTGACAAACTGCTGAACACACCATTCATCTCATGTAAAGAGCAAAGTAAGTACCGTAATAAATAAATAAACTAAATAAATAAATAAAAAAAGCACAACTTTTGCTACATGAACAGTGAACGGTGGCGCCCCATGGCTACCTGCTGCTGCCGCTGTGATCAGGTAAGGGGGGGAGAGGCGCGCTGCGCGCACCTCTCCGTCCGGTTGTTTATTGATAATCAGTGTTGGGAGTAACGACTTCCAAAGGTTATTAATTACTGTAATGCATTGCTTTTTTCGGTAAAGCAATAATGTAAGGCATTACAGACAAAAAGCTGTAATATTTTAACGTCAGTGCGCGTTACAGTGCACGTTTAACCCGGATTGAGGCGGTGGGTTCTTCAGAGGAGAAACGTCACTCAGTGAAAAATGTGGTCAGACAGAGCAGAGAGGAGTAAATCTGCAGCCAGTGAAACAAGTCCAGTTCTGTTCGGTCCGAAACTCGTGCGTGGTTCGGTTCGGAACACGGTCAAGATGGAAAACGCGGCCCGAGTCGTGCGCGCTCACGGCATCCAAGGCCTGTTAAAACACATGAGCGCATGCAGCGCTCCGTAAACTGAAGCGAGCAAACTGAGAGGTAGTTTCAAAATAAAGAGTCACTCTGTTATTCACGTCAGAAGTTGGAGAGTTCACTCTCTCGCCCACTGAGCAGAGGAAACGCGCGTCATGCAGCCTCTGCTGCAGGAGGGAGGAGCGGACAGGTGGAGCAGAAGCACACAGGTGGAGGTAGGAGTCAGTCAAACTAATGAATAAGGAGCTTGTGCAGAGAGATATGTTTATAGATTTAAATATACTGTATATAGATATGATGGAATAATATATGGATAGGTAGGGATATATGGAGAGATATG